>JAYKQN010000007.1:1405000-1627500 GCA_036785175.1 Eupleurogrammus muticus
TTTAATTAAGGTTCTCAAATATACACTCTTTTGTTCTCTTATTTGTTTTACATCACAAAAGTATCCCAGACTCCTGAAATTTGTGCTTTAGCAATCCCATGATAAATAAAAAAACTGATATGACAAATTGCATATATTGAGGGCGTTTGTGTGTATTATAGCAGATAGTTTGTGTGACATATTTCAAAATAAAATTACAGAGTGTGTCAAAGGTCATTAATGTAGTTTCTGTTGTCATTATGAATTGATTAATAATTAATGGATTCACCCATGCATGAAGAACTTTGAACTCTTCTTACCTTGTCTTATGTATATTTGTCATATTTGTCAAAAGATTTATCAAGAAGAAGGAAAATAGCAACTAAAGAATGTGTTTTTTCCCTTTTTGCTGTGCAGCTTCCTTTTCTTATATTTTACTCTACAACAGTTCTTGCATTTTTATGTTGTGTTGTCTGTATAGAAAACAGCCAAAGCAGAATAGATTGCAAAGAAATGCTCATAATTGATCCTCAAAATCAGCGACATTTTCTATAATTATCATTATTTGCACCTGCATCCCGTGGAGATGAGCAGCTGATCGTAGCTCTGCACCGAACCGTCATCAAACGTCACCGTTTTCTTGTCTGTGTCCAGGGACAACGCCTGTCAACACACACACACACACACACACACACATACACACACACAGTCTGGTTAAAACCAAAGCATCAGGAGAAGATGCATGTTTTCCAGGAGTTGAACTTGATTCTTAGTTCCAGTAAAGGAGTGTGAATGCTGCAGCGAACCAGGACATACGTCATAATGAACCCTAGAGACTAGAAATGGATGTCACTTTAATTCATATGAGGGAATGCTTTTGGTGATATAGTGCACCTGTTCTCAGGCGAGCGTTTCAAATGAAGTTCTTATATTCTCCTTTAGTCACACCAGGAGATTCATGACTCACTTCTTTCCTGAGCCACACCTCAATGTCGTACTGGTGGTAGAACTCCATCCTCCTCAGCAGGATACTGTCGCTCTCCACGTTCATCACCTGCAAGACGGCGCCGGACGTGTTTAGGAAAAAAAAATCACTTCAAAAACTGAACTCGTGTCGGCCATGACCTTCGTTTTTTTTTCTCTCGCAGCACCTTGCTGAGCCTGGTTTTGTCGTAGGGCAGGAGGTCGTCCCGGGTCACCATGATGATCCTGCCGCCGAACCTCTCCTGCCGCAGCGTCTCGGCACAGATCAGCGACGCCGCCCCTGTGCTTGCAGAGAGCGAACGAGGCGTCACACTCCAGCCGAGGCCCGTTAACGGTAAATAAACCGTTAATTAACAGCAAACTAACAAGTCCCGGTGCTACAACTCTGCAGGATAAAGATGAGCTGGAGGACGGAGAAGCTTCACGGTACATTCACAAACAGGTGTTTTGATGCTTTAAAAGTCAGGAAAGGCTTGTCAATGTGTTGCTGCTTCAGTACACGAACACACACACACACACACACACACACACACACACACAGTAGTTCACTCACCTCCTCCCAGCAGCAGAATCGTGTGAGTTATTCCTGGTACTGCGGCTCCCATGCTCTTTAATCTCTTCTCCTGCCGCATAGTCTGAATCAGGCATAAAAAACACTGTCATCAGCTCCTAAACAGGAAGATTTAGCAATTGTATGAAACTAAACATCATTAATCCTTTTTTTCAGCCTTTATTCATATCTATCACAGTGTGGGAAATATTTCTTATATCTCTCATTCACTTACAGACACTTAATAGTGTATTCTATAGAAATGTGTGTCACAAAATTCTTAAATCAGGTGCAAATAAATATTTAAATGAGAAATGTGTTTTCCACATGCTCTTATTTTTACTTTGAACACATCTACAATGATGTGATAATACAGGAAGCAGCAGGACGGGAAAGGTGAACATACCTTTTTATTTACAGACACATAGACTTTGCTGTTCAGAACTTTCACCTTCAAAGGACAAAAGAAACGTGAATGAGAAGCCAAATGTGTCTTTGTCTGTTTTTTTGGTCTTTTTGTTTTTTTGTACCTTGTGGCAGGGTAAACAGTCCATGCCGGGAAACTCCTCCAGATCTCCTGTTTGGACGTTGAAACAGGCTCCGTGCCATGGACAGCGCACCCTGTTGCCTGAGATAAAGCCTGCACACACACACACACACACACACACACACACACACACACACGCACACTTCACTTGGCTAGTGTTTTTTTTAATAGTAGAGGCCAAAAACAAAGATGAAGATGAAAAAACATATTTGAAATGACGTATTTTCCATGAATCTGTCATATCTGCCTGATTAATGACACACACCTCCAGTGTGTGTGTGTGTGTGTGTGTGTGTGTGTGTGTGTGTGTGTGTGTGTGTGTGTGTGTGTGTGTGTGTGTGTGTGTGTGTGTGTTCACTGACTGGTTTTATTTTACCTTTGCTGAGGGGGGCGCCGTAGTGCGTGCACTGGTTCCCGATGGCGCTGTATTTGCCCTCGCTGCGTGTCAGCAGAACGCTGTGATGTCTCACTTCAACCTCCAACATCCTGAGATTACACACACACACACACACACGGGTACTGTGAATATACCTATAAACATATCTGTATCCCAATCATATTTTTTTTCCTATGGAATATTATATGCTCAGGTGTAAAACTTTTTCTGTTTTTACCTTTTGACCTATAATTCTGTGTTAAAATTGTGCAAATTAATTGTGTGTGTGTGTGTGTGTGTGTGTGTGTGTGTGTGTGTGAGATGGTAGATGTAACTTCAGTCAGACATATGGGTTTAGTGTTCTGCACCTTAACCTTCAGGTTAGAAGAGCAGCTTAGTTTGGGTATAAATAATCACTCAGTTAAAGGCACCCTTTCAGATTTATCTCCATTTATCTGAATTATGTGTGCCGTGATGCCTTCAAGGACAGTAAATGTGGAGTCAAACACTCGGCCGACCATGTAGCACATGGACAGGGAGACTCAGAATAAATCATCTGCATTTATTAATTAGATATTATAATGTACTAGTGTATAGATCCTTACACGCCAGTACAATGTAAACAGAATTCAATGAGGAAGACACTTTATAAATGAAAATAAGTCTCATTAAACACATATAATGTCACTAACTTTGTCACTTTTTCTCTATTAATCTGCATAAACACACTTTAGTGCCACTAGAGGATTGAACAAGACATGCACAATGTTATTTTTACTCTTAAACAACAGGGTTTAAATATATGTATGGGAATCAAAATAAATCTACAACATGTGAGATGACTGAATTTATGTAATTAGAATATTGCAAAAAAAAAATAATAAGTCATAATTGTGTTTTACTACAGATAAAAACACCTCACTTAAAATACAAAAAACAAGATGAAACTGACCTAAATCAGTAAAACTTTAATTATTAGTAACACAAGATGAGTTCAATGATCAATTATTTGTCTATAAAATCCTAGAAATGAGAAGATCATTACAGAACATGAATAATATATTCTGTAAGATGTTTTAAGATTAAAGAAGACCAAATAAATAATCAGCTCAAATCTAAATTATACAGCAAAATAGTGCTTAGTAGCAGCTACTACTGAGATTCAAACTATTTTCTCATCGTATGTGTGGATATTGCTGATAGATGCTGATGCTGTATCAGTAACATGTGTTTTACTACAGATTAAAATACATTTATACCAATTTAGTGTTGGAGCTGAGTTTTTTTTCTACTGTGATTTATGAATAAAACTCAATGCTGCCACTCTATTAAGGGTATTTGGAATTTAACAGGTTAAGAATATTATCTACATGATCTACAACCTTTTTTTTCAGTTTTCTCTAGTCTTAGGAACCAATTTAATGAGAGAAAAGTGGGATACACCATGTTAAGGCTCTCATGTGGTAATTTAACTTATTTATTTTTCTTTTTTTGAAAAACTAGATCACACACACATTAATCAAAGTACAGTTTGTTACACACATCTTAAACCATGTCTGGAGGGGATGTTTAATTTCCTGTTAACACGTCTCATACTATGGATGGATTATTGCTGCTGAACATGGATCATTAAACTGTAAAAGCCTGATTTCATTCATAAAAAGCTGCAGCATCAACACATGACGGTGCTGAAACCTACTGTCCGTCCTTCAGGTCCGACTCCAGACACACCACGTCTGTCAGCTCCTCCGATGTGTCCTCAGGATCCGTGTCAGAGTCCGGGAACTCCTGGTGGGCTGCAAACACACACACACACACACACACACACACACACACACACACACACACACACACACGTGGAAAAAACAAAAAAAACAAAAGCAGAGTTTATGACGTTACTATTACAACTTATGAGGCCAAACGTCATGATGTGGAATTAAATATAATCAGATATAAAGGAGCTTACAACACAACACAGAAACTCTGAGTTCCAACATATAATATTAAATATATAGTATTTTACACACTGGTACAATATAACCAGGAAAAACTCTCATTAAAGACATATAATGTCACTAGCTTTGGTCTGCATAAACACACTTTAGTGGATAGTGGATTGAAGGCACGTGCGTGCACACACACATACACACACACACTTAAACAGCATCAACTGTTTCCAGTATGTCCCATAATTCAGTGAAAGGTCAATAAAGTTCGTCTAAATGATGAATAAAGAACCGACCGATCCAAACTCACTCGGTTTGACCCCCGACATGTTTCTGATTCACAAACACACACGGATCTCCTCCAGGAACATGAACCGCCGGCTAGTTGGACGCCGACCCGCTGCTGTCCGCTCGCTCTCTCCTCCTCAGCTGGATGATGGGATAGGAGCCCGTTTCCGCGGCGACAGCTTCATTCCCAACCCTCATCCCTTGTTCCCTTGTTCCGGCCGTGAAAAGTCGACGATTTGGCTTTTGATAAAAGAAACCGATCACCACATGGAAGTTAGTTTGGGGAGTGAGCGGTTTGGGTGATTCTGCTCATGTTCAGCCCTGTTGTTCCAGAGAAAGGCCACGCTCTTTGTGTTTGACAGCGTCCGCCGCTTTAGAGAACGGCTGACGAGGCAGCAGCCGAGCGCTCTGAATGGACAGAGCGCCACAAAGGAGGAATTATCACTCATCTGGCAAATATTGTCTAATGCTTTTAAGATTCGCCGCTGACACCCACAAGGATTTAAAACGCAAGGAGGTCGAAGATTTAACTAAAGGAGAAATAAACTTTACCCCTTTACACTCACACTGGAGGTTTTTGACATTAGATAGACAGATACAACAGATTTATGGAAATCTGTCATTTTTCTGTATATTATTAAAAAATACACAAAGTAAGTGAAATGTGTGTGTGTGTGTGTATTTGTGTGTGTGTGGACACTTGCATTTGACATGCATACATATAAAACACAAGCAAAATGGAGAGAGCACATCATAATGTTTTATGTAGGAAATAAAATAAATTTTACATTTCAAAAAATGTAAATTCACATATTTTCACAAAAGAAATGTCTCTGACTAACATTATTTTTGTCCATTATGAAGTTGGGTTCTTTCCCCGCATCAACTCAATAATCTAAGTTCAAAGGTCAAACAGAGTAGTTTTAGAAAAAAAGGAAAAACACCGTGCCTGTGTGTCTTTGTTGGAGTCTGAACCTGTGCCAGAGGCAGCAGAGGTCGCGACCTGCGTCACCTGCAGGGCAACGCGTCGCTCTGACTTCAGGGTCACGGCTTCCTGAACCACAAGACACGTTTGCACTATTTTTTTATGAATGTACCTGAGCTGATGAGTCACTACAGCACGGAGAGGCTGTGAAACACTGACCCTGAACGCCTCCATCTCTGCTTGTTTCAGGTGTGATTCCAGTACAACCTTTTTAATGAGACATTTAACTTTTGGGATGTTTGTGCAAAATGCCTAATACCCTCATATCCACATCTAATTGTATCTTAGGTGATTAGTATAGATTTTATATTAAAAAACTTTTATTTATTAAATGAAGTGTAAAACAAATTGAAAATATAGTCAAGATATTGACAAGATTAGAAAAAATGACTTTAATCTGAGATAATTTTCTCTTTCAAACTTTTCTCCGTCTAAGCAGCTGAACTGTTTTCAGCCATTAATATAATTACAACAAGTGTTTTATTATCCACCATTATCTTCTAATGCAATTATCAAACACAATGAAATGGGCCTCTATTCACCTATGGAGATATTATATTAAAAACCAGAAATTTGCAGCTAGAATAGTCATTTACCACATTAACAATGTATAGAGTGTATTTCTTATTAGTTTAATGTTATTTTTATTTAAAAACGGTGCTTTTTATTAAAAAAAATAAGGACATTTCTTGCATGGGTGCAGCTTTTTGTTCCAACCAAGCAGTAACAACTGATTCTACTAATTAACCACTAGAGCCTCGTTAAGGACCTTCATTAGTAGAATCAGGTGTTGCTGCTGGTTGGAACAAAAACCTGGACCCACAGTAGCCCTCTAGGACCAGGGTTCTTCTCTTTCAGGTGCTCTCATGCTTTAGAAGCCACACACTTCAACCCGGGGATGTAGGTGGTCCAGTTATTGTCTGAATGCAGGTTTCAAGAGACTCGTGCATAAAGATCCACAGTGAAGATGCTTCATATTTAAGCAGGTAAAGTTTCTATAATCCTGCAGCTCTTTACATTACAGCTTAGCAGTGAGGTGTATTTCTTTGACTCTAATTTCGCTCAAGTGTTATAGATCTCCCTGCATGTGTCTGTGTCACAGATGCAGATCCATATGTGGTGATTTAACAACGTACTCTGAACTCTGAACTACTCTGAACTCTGAACAATGATGTGGCTCTGGCCACGTTGGAGTTTGTGTGCTTTATAAACCGCTCTTAAACAGAGTGAGGGAGGATTCTCCTCTGACCTCTGCATATCATCTCCCGAGGGTTCTCTCTGCCTGAAGCAGGGGTCTAATTCGACTGGGAAAATCCTCGACTGTCTGCAGCAGTCCTTTTGTGATGCTTAATTCTCAATAAATTCCTTGAAAATGCATCAGCAGTGTTTCTGAAGATCTTCACTCTTGACTCGGGTAGATTATTCAACAATAAATTGGCGTCACGAACAGGATTTGGAAATTGGCGCTGAAGGAGGGAGACACTCGGACTGCTAGCCGGGACGGAGGCACACAGCAGTACTGGCCAGCTGCAACATCTTTTCAGAAGTAAGTCTGGGGATGTGTGTGTGTGTTTTCGTCCGCTGTGGCTGGTCGGACTGATGGTAATTTTTCTCTAGCGTCAACCAAATTCAAAGAAATTGTGTTTGAGTCAGGAGTGAATTTTCAGTAAACTGTTCTAAATTAAGGAGAGAGAACCTTGATTGGCAAGATCCTAATGCTTGTTTAATGAATGATTGGTAATAAACATGCATAGGAAAATTATACTTGAACCAGCCCTAACCCAGTGTAACCTTAAACACTAAAGGGGCTTCGCTCTGACAGCTTCCTATATAAGTGTGCGACGTCCTGACCTGAAGCTGTTTTGGGGCTATCAAAGAGATCTGAATCTCAAGTTTTTAGCACACAACACCCGTAAGGGTGTCGCTCTGACAGCTTCCTATATAAGTGTGCGACGTCCTGACCTGAAGCTGTTTTGGGGCTATCAAAGAGATCTGAATCTCAAGTTTTTAGCACACAACACCCGTAAGGGTGTCGCTCTGACAGCTTCCTATATAAGTGTGCGACGTCCTGATCTGAAGCTGTTTTGGGGCTAGAAAAGAGATTAAGGAATCTCAAGTTTTGTTTCAGCACACACAACCTGGCAAAAAGTGTCGTTCAAGTTTAGGTGACCAGTTCGAGCCGTTTTGACATAACATGTCAAGGGTGGTAGAACATAGTCACGCATAAACTTGACACAAGTGACACTGAGATTTATGTGTGCAGTTTGGTTTTTGCCATGGTTGAGCAAAGTGTTACAGTATTTTTTAAGTCACACATAAGTTTGGGCATCTATAGCGTGTGCAGTCCTGATATTGGAAGACCTAGGCACAAAACGGGGGAAAGTTTATAAAGTCACACGAATAAATTTAGAGATTTGACACATTGCAAGATTGGTATCTGATCAATATCAAAATCTAGCTAATGCTGTTGTAGAAGAGTGTAAAAATACCGGTGAAGCTTGAATTGTGTATTCAAGCAAAGAAGAACTGAGCTCATAAAAAAAAAAGGGGAGAAAAAGGAACTGAATCAGGAATCGCAAGGTATTTGGTAGATTGGAATATTGTGGGATTTAACTTGATTCAGAAGTTAAAGGAATAACGGTTTATCATTTTTATTATTTTAAATAATATATATATATATAGTTTCGTTTAAAAGTGCGCACATAGAAAAACAAAAGAGGAAGGATAATAAAACTAGAATAAAAGTCGAAAGAGATAAGATATAGAAATAAGTAAAATTTAAGAGGCAGGCCATCTGTTGAGTAATAAAAATAGACTAGTAATAGTAATAATAATACTAATAGTAATAAAAGGAGTGGTTGATGAGAGAATGTGAGAAATGAGTGGTTTAACACTAGGATTAATCGATTGATTGGCCGATTGATTGACCGATTGATTGACCGGTTGGTTGGCCGATTGATTGACCGATTGATTGACCGATTGATTGATTGATTGGTTGATTGACTGGTTGATTGATTGGTTGATCGATGGGTTGATCGATTGGTTGATCGATTGGTTGATCGATAGGTTGATCGACTGGTTGATCGATTGAGTGGTCGATTGAGTGATCGGTTGGTTGATCGGTTGATCGGTTGGTTGATCGGTTGGTTGATCGGTTGATTGATTGGTTGATCGGTTGGTTGATCGGTTGATTGATTGGTTGATTGATTGGTTGGTTGACTGGTTGATTGATTGGTTGATTGATTGGTTGATTGATTGGTTGATTGATTGGTCGATTGACTGGTTGATCGATTGAGTGGTCGATTGAGTGATCGATTGACTGACTGAGTAACAAGTCCAGAAGAGCAATCGGTTCAGAACGGTGTCTGATTAAAAAATCTTAGAAGACTGTGTGGGTCAAGGATTGATATCTTACATTTTCACTCGTGTGTATAAATGGTAAAGAAATTAAGAGTCAATTTTCCCAGAGTGGCGATGGGGACGGGAGCGACTAAGGCTACGACCCCTGTGGAGATTGTGGAAAAACACAATCCATTGATAAAAGGGATTGGTAAAATATCTAAAAAATGGAATAAAAGATGGGCAGAAATTGACCAGCCATGGCCACCAGAGGGCACGTTTGATCCTGAGGTAATTAAAACACTGCAAGTACTCATCCAAACATACAAGGCGGAGCAAAAGAAGGGCAAAAAAGGACAAAACAGGAAAGAAAAACGGGACACAGAACTGGCCGTGATGGAGCTGTTTGACCAGGAAGGACAGAAGCTATTAAAGGTGGTAAAGGCTCGAATGGACAAGAACCTGGAAAGGAATCTGGAAGCGGAAAAATCAACAGAGAAACTCAAGATCCCTTTCTCACACATGACAGTGCTAGAACACCGGAATACCCGCCTCATTGCACACTTCAATATTTCAAGGATCCTACTAAGTCAGATACGGATGGGTGGCTGAAGAACCAAAAAGAACAAGTTCAACTCAGTTCAGGATGTATAATCCTGGGCCCACAGGGGGCAGCAATGAAGATCAATAGAGACACTTATATTGACCAAGAACACCGAATTGAGGGAAGCATCCCTCACGTGACTTTGATGGTTGCTGAAGATTACGAGCAGAAGCATGTAGGGGCAATGATGGCAGAATCAGAGGAAGCCATTTTTGTAACGACAAAAGAAAACCCTATGGTCTGGACGAGTAAAGATCAGCGATTCATCAAAATTATGATCTCAGCGCAAGGAGTTGGCCAACCACAGGCTATACAAATGACAAATGAATCAATGCTACCGGCTGAGCCTGACAGAGACTACAAAGAAGAAATGCTACAGCGAGTCCAAGAATGTTTGTGGTCTCAACACAGTACGGACATAGGACTTGTGAAGTCCGCACAACCAGTGAAAGTGGAACTCAGACCAGGGACTAAACCACCCTGGCGACCACAGTACCCGTTAAAGGAAGAAGCTATCCAAGGAATAGAATCACAGATAAAGGGGCTGCTACATGCAGGAGTCTTGGAGATAACCGAAAACCCCCAAAGCAACATGCCTTTGTTGCCAATGAAGAAACCTGATGATTCCTACCGTCTTGTGCATGACCTCAGAGCCATAAATGAAGTGGTAACTGATTTTCCAGCTGACGTGCCAGATCCACATACCCTGTTGGCTCAGATTCCACCTGAAGCCACCTGCTTCACTGTCTTAGATCTGTGTGGAGCTTTCTTCAGCGTTCCACTGAGTGAAGCCAGCCAGAGACTCTTTGGATTTACATACAAGGGTCAATTTTACAAGTACACTCGATTGCCCATGGGATATAAACACAGCCCCCACATCTTCAACAAAGTATTGAAGGATGATTTGGAAGGGATTGGAGCACTGATGAACAGCACAGTTATTCATTATGTTGACGACATAATTATCTGTTCTGCTGACAAGGAGACATGCCACAAAGACTCAATCAAGCTGCTACAACTTCTAGCAGAAAAGGGACACAAAGTTTCACAGAAGAAACTTCAATACTGCCAGGAGCGGGTAGTATATTTGGGCCAGACAATAACTCAAGGACACCGCAGCATTTCAGATGCTCATTTGGAAGCCATAAGGAAAGCGCCAAAACCCAGAACGGTCAGAGAGATGATGAAGTTTCTGGGAATTGCAGGCTACAGTTCAGCATGGGTTGAAAATTACACCAAGATCACGGGACCTCTGAGGGCTATGATTAAGGAAACAGGAAGTGGCCAGCTACATTGTAATCTTACCTGGACACAGGAAGGCCACCTGGCATTTGAGACAATTAAACAAAAATTGCAAGAGGCCCCAGCGTTAGCGCTGCCTGACTATTCAAAGAACTTTGTGTTGTATGTTTCCTCATCTCCCGAGGGAAGACATGCCTGCGCTGTTCTTGCTCAACCTACTGGCACGGGGACATGCCCACAACCTGTTGCATATTACTCTACTGCCTATTCAGAGGTAGAGATGGGTTTTGCGCCATGCTACAGAGCATTGGCAGGAGTTTATCTGATGTATGAAAAGGCGTCAGCTCTTACGATGGGCTACCCATTGACTATTGTGACCCACCACAGTCTAAGAAATCTTCTAAATCATGGCAAGTTCACTTTGACTGTGCCTAGGATTAGGGATTATCACAGACTGTTAGAACAAGAGGACATCACCTTGACTAGGTGTAACACAACTAATCCTGCTGACACTCTGCCAACCCCTGATGATGGGGAACAACATGATTGTGTAATGGAGGCAGAGAAATATTCCAAGCTTAGGGCAGACCTAAGGGCTCTCCCACTCTGGGAGCCAGATTTGGAGTACTGGACTGATGGGTCCTGCTATAGGATAGGTGAGAAACTAAGTGCGGGATATGCCATTGTCAGAGCAGAAGGTTCAGATTTTGTGACGGAAAAAGCTGAAGCAGTTCCGCAGCCATGTTCTGCACAGCTGGCTGAGTTAATTGCTCTGACACAAGCTTGCCTAATGGCTGAGGGAAAACGTGTCACGATATATACAGATTCGGCTTATGCACATTCAGTTTGTCACCTTTTTGCTGCAGTGTGGAAGGGCCGTGGTTTTAAGAAGACTGACGGTTCTCCCATACAACATCATGCACAAATCATGAAATTGCTAAATGCTGTGATGAAACCCAAAGAAATTGCCATAGCTAAATGTGCAGCACATAAGTCAGATGCATCGCGTGTTACACAAGGCAACAATGCAGCAGATGAGGCCGCAAAGGTAGCCGCTGGTGCAGATAAAACAAGGAAGGTCCTTTTGGTAACACATGTAGTGCAATTGGAAGACAATGTCACTCTCAAAGACATATTGTTGATGCAAGATGGGGCTAATACAGTGGACAAACAATTGTGGGTGGCTAGGGGAGCTAGTCAAGATACCACAGGTTTGTGGAGAAACCATGAGGGATTGGTGGTGGCACCACCTGACCTGTTAGGTTTACTGATACAGGAGGCTCATGGGCAAGCCCATGTAGCCAGGGGGGAAGTAAGGAGAAACATCACAAAAGAATATGGATTTTGGGCACCGTATTTGCTAGAACAAATTGACCATGTTCTAGGAAGGTGTACTATATGTTTGAAGAATAACATCAGAAGAGGAGTATTAACTCCACCAGGACACATTCCGACACCAAATGGGCCCATGAAGGAACTGGTCATAGACTATGTGGACATGATTCGCCCGGTAGGAGGTAAGAGATACATGCTAGTAGTAGTGGACAGATTTAGTAGATGGGTCGAAGCATGTCCTACTAAACGAAAAGATGCTCAGTCAGTAGCTAAGTTTCTCTGCCGAGAATTCTTTCCGCGATGGGGCTTGCCAGATAGAATCTCATCAGATAATGGTAAAGAGTTTGTCGATAAAACAGTGAAACTGATTTTACAAAAGCTAGGGATTAAACAACGTCTAGGAGCTGTATACCATCCTCAAAGTCAGGGTATATGTGAAAGAATGAACGGAGTAATTAAAAATCGCCTCATTAAGATTTGCCAACATACGGGCCTTAATTGGGTTGAAGGTCTTCCGCTTGCGCTAATGGTCTGCAGATCTAGCGAGCTGCGTGAGCTACGCATGACGCCTCATGAGCTGGCAACAGGCAGACGTATGCCCACACCTAGCCTGCGTACCAGCGGGAAGGGCCCGAGCCTACCCCTGTTGGAAGACGATATGAAGGCTTATGTAAAGTACATGACTAACCTCCACCGGAGTATTTCTGTTTATGTCTCCCAAAAACAGGAACAGGAGGAAAAGGAGGAACGGGAGATAAAGAAAGTTGACACCATATTACCCGGGGACAAGGTGTTTGTGAAAGTCTTTCGGAAGGAAGTGGTTCAACGCACGCAGAGAAGGGCCATTTGAAGTCGTCCGCAGCACTGGACCTGCGATTCAGATTAAAGGCTCGCCTACGTGGTTCCACTTTAAGCACTGCGTCAAAGCACCACCGGACAGCGGAGAGGAGGAAGTGGTCCGCAGACAACGTCAAGATGCTAAGAACCAGCTGCACCCACAGAGTACCCCCCAATGGCCGAGGGGGGTGGAGATGATGAAACGGAGGGGAAAATGAGAGCAACTAGAGCAGGACCAATTGGTGGAGAAGAGGAAGAAACAGAGACAGACGTTGGGTCACGAATCAAGAAGAAGCAGCGGATCGATCCATTGTACAGACGTGCGAGTTGATGAACAACTAAGACCAGTACCCGCTGGGACGGAGTTGGAGATAGTAGGACCATTTGAATGTTTTGAAAAAATGGGAACAGTGAATGTAGGGAAATTGAAATGGGGCCAATGTGAAACTGTCTGGGATCTCTCCCACAAGCGCAAAGGAGCCCCTAATGTTTATGATGTTGAGTGTACGACGATTGAGAAGAAGTCAAGAAGAGAAACGGCAGTATACGTAAGAAAGGGAAATCAGACTACACCTGCTCCGAAGGTCTGTCCCTACCATTATGCCACCCAGGCTGTGGCTGACCAATTTTGGCTCTGCGGTGAAGAAATCCTGTTCACTACTCTGCCATTGAACTGGCATGGGAGATGTGCCCGCGTCCAAGCAATCCAGCCTATCGTCATCATCCCTGTACAGGATGTGGAGGAGCCGAAAAAATCCAGATCTAGACGACAGGCCGATGGAAAGCCCTACATAAACAAGTGGGGAATTCCTGTTGGTGTTCCAGCTAAGGAGAAAGGAATAAATGACGTCCTCCTGGGAGTGGCATCTTATTTTTTCCCCCAGGTGGGAGTGAACATCAATACTGCCTGGATCAATTTTATCTACTACAATCAACAACACTTCATGAATGCAACGCAAGAAGCCCTGGGAGCTTTGGGACGACAGCTTGCAGCGACGAGTGACATGGCTATGCAGAACAGGCAAGCTCTTGACTTCCTGTTGGCTGAAAGAGGCGGCGTTTGCGAAATGATTGGAGAAAACTGCTGTACGTTCATACCAAATACGACGGCTCCTGGGGGGAGTTTCACAAAGGCAATGGAGAGAATGAAAGGCATCCATGAACGGTTCACAGAAGGTGCCGGATTTGGCCATGAAGTGACAACGTGGGTGGAAACACACCTGGGAACATGGGGAAGTTTCTTTGTCAAGATAGGGACAGTCATCCTATTCGCCTTGATTATACTGGGATTTGTGTTCTGTTGTTGCGTTCCCATCGTAAGAGGACTAATCTCAAGAGGCATATCCAAAGCAATGAACATCCAAGCGCTCCAGATGGCTGTCGCAAGGAATGGAGAGTACGAAAAAGACAGCCTATCCAGTTATGACCCGGAGCAGTATCTGTTCTTTGGACAAGGCGCAGGAAACATGGACAAGAGGACAAGGGACTGCTGAACCTGGATGTGAGAGACTCACTACAAGGAGGAGTGCCGGATGTTCGTGTGGGGTGTCACTTAGAGCTTTCTGAACCTACCATCTCAGTGGGGAACAGGCACAAAGGGGGGCTGTTGCTCTAGGCACGCTCGTCTCAAACCTGGTGAAGAAACCAACGATCCCTGAGACCTTAGGGGTGAAAGGGGGCAAAGGGTGACACTGCAGCTTTCATGTGGACCAGCGAGTGAAAGTGAGTCTCCACCATTCATATCCTCATCTGATACATCGTTCCAGCTGAGAAGGATGTCACCAGGACCGGGTGACAAGCAACCTACAAGATGTGTTTCCTCATACAGAGGCTGCACCTCTGTTTTCACACCATTTTCTCTATCTGTCTCTCTCCCCTCTATTTTCTATCTTTATGCCCGAGGCAGTGGTAAAGACTGACCTCCAACGGTAGGGTCAAGTGCTAGTAACTTCGACCCTCAGGTAAAGGTAAATCAAGCAACGAAGAGGACCGATCAACAGAGACATTCTTTCAGTTTGCAGGACATTGGACTATGGGAAGGAGATTCATAAGTGAATGTCCGTAGTGAAAATCAATGCTAAGTCTAAATCCTAATAATTGTATTATGTTATATTTTGGGGACAATAACTAGCTACATTGGGTGGCTAAAACAGATCAGTATTGCATGCATCTGTTATTATTTTCATTCTAGTCTGTTATACTCTGCACATGTACACGATTTGTAGCTTTTGTTGGGTGCCAACCGAAGATGCACAAAAAGTAAGAGGTGACGACCTTGTTTTGTGTTTTGAAGGTTGTAGAGGGTTCACTGCTATTTCACTAAGTATGTTTTCTATTGTTATTTTGAGGGATTTAATTTGGTCATGAACTGCAAGGCTTGAACTAGTGTAAGCGTAAGCTCTTATCGTGACAATGTTTGTATTACTACTCAGGTTGACTGATTGTTTGGAGCTAAGGATAATTGGTATAATGATGTTGTTTTGTTTTCACTCATTATTTCTCTTGATATGTATTTTGTGTTTATTCGGGGATATTTCTGTTTTGTGGAAGCCAAAAGGCTTCCAAGGGGGGAATATGAGGTGTATTTCTTTGACTCTAATTTCGCTCAAGTGTTATAGATCTCCCTGCATGTGTCTGTGTCACAGATGCAGATCCATATGTGGTGATTTAACAACGTACTCTGAACTCTGAACTACTCTGAACTCTGAACAATGATGTGGCTCTGGCCACGTTGGAGTTTGTGTGCTTTATAAACCGCTCTTAAACAGAGTGAGGGAGGATTCTCCTCTGACCTCTGCATATCATCTCCCGAGGGTTCTCTCTGCCTGAAGCAGGGGTCTAATTCGACTGGGAAAATCCTCGACTGTCTGCAGCAGTCCTTTTGTGATGCTTAATTCTCAATAAATTCCTTGAAAATGCATCAGCAGTGTTTCTGAAGATCTTCACTCTTGACTCGGGTAGATTATTCAACAGCAGCAACATGGGGTAAATATGTTTTAATTCATACCACCTTTAATGGTGTGATGGTGTATTTCATGGTATGAGATAGGACAGATAAGCTGATTTTCTCTGTTTTGTGTCTGTACACTGGGCTGGATGAGTTCATCTAACAGTAAGTCAGGGACCAGCAGGGACCAGCAGGGACCAACAGGGACCAGCAGGGACCCGCAGGGACCTGCAGGGACCCGCAGGGACCAGCAGGGACCAGCAGGGACCCGCAGGGACCCGCAGGGACCAGCAGGGACCCGCAGGGACCCGCAGGGACCAGCAGGGACCAGCAGGGACCCGCAGGGACCAGCAGGGACCAGCAGGGACCCGCAGGGACCCGCAGGGACCAGCAGGGAACACTAATGGGAGGTAGCAGGTACTAGACCTCATATATATATACCTCATATATATATATATACTTTGAAAACCATTAATTTATTCATTAGTTTATCCACAACAAAGAAAAATCACACAATAGCAGCATTGAGCTCCAATACATCAACTCTTCATAAATTGTGCAAAGATGATGTTATCTAAGATATTTTGGCAAATTACATGTTTTTGTTTTATCAATACTTTATTTCTCTCTTTTGTGAAATGAGCTATTTGGAGCATAATTTGTGTACAACTGCTCAAATATTGATATATATTCACAGTGCATTTATACTATACTATATTCAAAGTGAGGAAAGGGAAAAAACATTTTATAATAGAGTCAGTGACAAATCATGTTTGGTAAGATAATAAAGTCAAAAACTTTAAAATACTGTTTTAAGTTTACAGTTTTATCAGGTCTCTCAAAATGTACATGTTTTTTCCAAAATCATGATTTCTGAGCAGGTTTTTAAATATTTAAACCACCTAGAATATAAAACTAGTTGATAGCATGTGTAGCCTCTTTTCACATCATGATCCTCCTCTGCTGGAACATGGAGACCAGCGTGGGGGCTTTGCAGTGAGCGTTGGTTTTTATTTCTGCTGCAGGACGCGGCAGCAGAACCCGCTCCGTCCTGGACTCCCTCTCGTAGTAGGGACACGTCTTCAGGTGCTCCGACATGGACGGAACGTCCTGGAAACACCAGGAGTCCACGGGGGAGAACAAGGTGCTGAACTGCCAGACCTGGGGTCAGAGAGAGATTAGTAGAGTAACGCTATTGATCCCCCAGAGGGAAATTAAGGTGTCTGTGTAGCTTATATAAATACACAATACACGTAATGCCCTCAAAGGCACTTAAGACACAAATCATGAATAGTGAGATAACAATTAAATAGTGAAATGAGATGAAATGTGCAACATATCCTGAGATTTGAGGTAGAGAAAATGTTACCATGGCCAAGAAAGCAGAGAGGTAAGTTAAGAGGTAAATTACGCTATTCAACAAAGATCAAAAGAATCCTTTTTGGACCTTATGCAAGGCATTAAGCTAAGATTAAAGTGCACAAATGGCATTGTTGAGTCAAAGATCAGATCAGATTAGACACAACTAATCAATTGCATGTCACAAGATAAAAGCAATGGCATCCAACTCTTCTCTCTATTAATTAAAATATCTATGAAATGTTATGTACAGGCGATATATACATATATAGACTATATTTATATATAGATATATGATATGAAAATAACTATGAAGTTGAAGTATCCAGTCTCCTGGATTACAGACTGGATCTCTATGCAATTAGTAAAAGCTTTATTTTCATTGTGGGCATTGATTTTGTTCTTTTTTCTGTCAAGTGAACCACTGTGTGTTTCTAAATGTGCATCTACGATCCTGTTGGTGAAGCCTCAAACGTCCATCTCCTCTATTGTGAATGAGCCACTATCATTAGTCATAAATTCCCCTGACGGACACACTGATTCTTGACTGACCTTCTGCTTCACCCTCCACTTGGCTCCCCCATGTGAGTAGGTCTTCCTCTCCCATTGGAGGGTGACCATCCCTCGCTCCTGCAGCAGAGAGGACGCCACCTGCCTCATGAGCCGGGACACCAGGGCCAGCTGGGACAGGGACAGGCTGTCCAGGAAGCCGGCCACGTGGCACAGCACCTCGTAGGGCAGCGCGCTCAGAGCGTCCCCCCCTCCTCTCCTCCTCCGCTCGGCGGTGGAAGCGTCCACAGAGCTCCTGCTGGACGCTTGTGAGTTGCCACTGGTAGGGACCAGGGGGCTGGGATGCAGGCTGAAACAGCCCAGGTCCTTGCTACATAATTAAAGTTGGAATTGCAGATCTTTAAAGCAACACTAATATAATTTAAACTACCCTTCACTTAGAAATATCCTTAATTTTGATAGAAAAGCATTTTTTTTCCAATCTAGATAACCTTAAACTAATCTGATCTACCAGTTGCATAAGATCATTTTATTCAATATTGGACTAATTGTAGCAAAAACATAACTTAACCACCTTTTTGCAGAAATTTGCAAAAATTCCCTTTTTCAATTATGGACTCAAAAAAGCTGGATTGTGTGTTCACTGACTTTAGAAATGTCTTTATTGGTTAAAGGAAAGCTCTGTTTTTTCAGTGAAGATAACATTAAACTAATCAGAAATACACTCTATACATTGATGATGTGGTGAATGACTATTCTAGCTGCACATGTCTGGTTTTTAATACAATATCTACATAGGTGTATAGAGGCCCATTTCCGCAGTGTTCTCCATTGTGTTTGATAATTGCATTAGAAGCTATCGGATTATGTGGAAAACACAAAATTGTCCGAGTGAACTCGACAGTATCAAAAGGAGGAAACTTGACACAATAAGAACGATTTGTGCTTTTATTTTGACACTACTTCCTGTCCGGAACCGTTACTTCCTGTTTGGTTGCCGCGTGTTGAAAAAAGGATAAATTCAGACCTGAGCAGCAAAGTCGTAAGTAAAATGATTGTTTTTTGTTAAATAAGTGCTCAAATAAGTTGTTTTTAAAGTTTAAAATAATAATAAATACTTTAAAAAGTTTTTTTCGATATATAAATAAGGATATTTCATCAGAATTAATGTAAAAGTTAAAGGTTAAAATTAAAACTTTATTGTTCAGTAAAACAACAGAAATGTTAACTACATCATATGGGTTTATATGGCTGGATAGCTACACTTACATCATGGAAAAAAATAAATAAATTCATTCAATCAATCTGTCTCATTCTTGCCTATAATAATATTAATATTAGTAATAATAATATTAGGTCGTATAAACAGTGTCATGTAAACTGCTCCGTGTCTTTTATGTGCACTAACACATTGGTGATATTTTAAACATTATTTAAAGATGTGTGTGTGTGTGTATATATATATATATATATATATATATATATATATATATATATATATATATGCAGGGGATAAATTAATAAATTAATTAATGATTACTACCAGGGAATTGATGAGGTCTGCATAGTCCTTGCAGACTGACCACAGAGGTGTACTAAAGTTCAACTATCCATGACATTTTTATTTATTTCGCTCCCCCATGAAAATATCTTCAAAGAAGGCAAACGTGCAAGCATTTGAAACGTTTTGCATTAATCTTTTTAAGTAAAAAATAGAAGTAAATGTTAACTCACTTGTATGCGACGGAGGCTTTATGTGTGGAGGGCTGGAACCTCCTCTGGCTGTAGGTGCAGCCCAGATAAGCCAGTGGACATCTCTGCTCGAACCAGCCGCTCACACACATTTGGATGTCACTATGGACGTTTCTGCACGAGAGAGCATGTGGATAAATCAAACCTTTTGATTAAAAAACAGTGGAATTTATTGCATTTCGACAATTCAGATTATGTCAGTAAATTCCTGTCTAATAAAATAAATTTGTGTATTTCTCAATATATATCATCAACATTTTTATGAGCTACATCTCCTGTATAAAAAGTGCTCTATAAATAAAGCTATTATCCTTAGATGATTGTTTTATACAACCCGTGATCAACACCCTGTGAGATTCAATAGATAACAAAAGGAAATCCCACTTGTAATGTTTGCCGTATTCTCTGCGCTGGAAGCTGTGTCCACACAGGAAGGTGAAGGCCGAGCTGGCCTTGTGGTGTCGGCTGGTGACGCTCTCCAGCTGCAGGTGCAGGTGCAGCTCCGGTGGTTTTCCGGCCGTCAGGTCGGCCAGCGACGTGTCTCTCCGGAAAGGAGCCGACAGGAAGTTGTAGGTCTGCGTCCCCTCGTCCTGCAGCAGCGCGTCCATGCACACGCTCTCAGCGATGAGGTGACCCCTCTGCTCCTTCTCCAGGGAGCACAGCAGCGAGGCCTGAGGAGTGTAGGAATGTGGCTGTGACTGCAAATAGAAAACGATAAAGGTTCTATTAACTAAAAGAACTCACCTGAACTTCCTCCCAGACCGGCATCTGCTCCGGCGCCACCCCCAGGTCGCTGGTGTCCACGCCCTTTTTGTCTTTCTTGTAGTAAAAAGGGTTGCGGATGCGGACGTTTTTGGCGGAGAAGCTGGTCGGGATTTTAAAAGTACGCACGGTGATGATCTTCATCGGCTCCACGAACCCGTACACAAACTCCTCCTTTTTGATTATCTTCTTCTTCTTCTTCATCATCTTGGGGTTTCCAGGGAAGCAGGAGGAGGCCGACGCTCCAGCCGTCTGCGCCTCAGCTGGATCCTCCTCTGTCACAGTCCCGAGGCCACCCCCCTTCCCTTTAGCTGGGTCCTGGCCTCCGCCCGGGGTGGCCCCCCCCGTGGCCTCCCTGCAGCCGCCCATCTCCATGCTGAACATGCGCTCCCAGGCGTTGTAGTTTTCCAACAACTCGCTGTCCACCACGTTGGCGGTGGCCAGGGCCACGGCCTCTGCCGTGAACCCCCGGTCCACCTGGGCCAGATCCTGTTTTGACTCGTCCTCGTCCTCTTCTGTCCCGTCCGGACCTTTGATGCCGAACATGTCGGCCGCCCAGACGTCGACGCTCGCCTCCTTGGCCACCGCCCACTTGGCTGCCGCCTCCTCCAGTTCGGCCTGTTTCTGCTTCTCCTTCTCCTTCCTCCTCTCCTCCCGTTTCCTCGCCTCCTGCTCCTCCTCCTCCTTCACGGTCTGGGTCAGCTCAGGGAACAGCTTCTTCATCTTGATGGAGTGAAACAGGCGGTCCTGGTCCTTCAGGGCCATGGCCAGGTCCAGACTGGCCCCCCCTTGCTCCCCCTCATCCCGGAGCAGGTTTTCGTGCAGCTCCGTGTTTGGGTGCGAGTGGGCGTCATCGGCCGGCCAGCGGTTCCACTCCATGGAGCAGCACACCACGCTGGCCGGGCACAGCTGCAGGTGGGCGGCCCGCGAGGAGCGGCTGAGGTGGGCGGGGCAGCCGTAGGCGGCGTTGAGGCAGGGCGCCCGCACGTTGGGGCAGAGCAGCAGGTGGTCCTCCTCCTTGCACAGGTGGAAGACGGCGCCGCAGAGCAGGCGGCAGGAGGCGAGGACGCAGCACACGGACGCCTCCACCCGGGCCCTGCAGCGCCGGCTGTAGCAGGAGTCACAGTGGGCGTGATGCGGCTGCAGCCTGGAGGCCCGAGAACGCTGGCTCTGGAACAAGAGGTCAAGAAAAGGCGACATCATCATGTCTAGATTTTTAAACCTCAGATTCTGCAATGCATTTGTTGGTGTTAAGTCGCTGTTTGCATTGTCGGTTGTGTTCATTCACACTAAACACAATCGTACAGATGCAAAATAAAAACCCTACCATCCTTCAGATCCTTTGGAACCAGTTTTATTATCAGGAAGCTGTAAAGTCAGTCTGTCCTGTGAAACAGAGGAGATTGTCAATGTCAACTTCACACATGTACGATCACCCTGAAAAGACAGAAAACACAACCCACAGACATGACTAGAAGCTCCACCTGTGAACAAACAACGCGTTACACACTCTATCCTACCGCCGTCTGAGCTGGAAAACAGAGAAACCGGCTCCTTGCACCCGGCCTTGTGCTGTAAAGACCAGGCGTCCGTGCTATGCGTGTTATAAATAGAGCGAGGCGCCGAGCATGAAATCACACACAGGTGGTCAGAAACATGGTTAGAGTTACCACTCCTCTGAGCTGGTCACGTTAGGCAAATCTCTCTTGTCTTCTTGCTTATATTGTGTAGCTGGTTTTCAATATCCAAACAGTGTCCTCTGCTGGAGATTTCAACATGATCACATCAGTTAAATACGCATTATGTTACGGTCATTTTACCAGGAGATGAACTTTACTCTGAACTGATTGCATTAATTAAGCCCCATAACAAGTACTTAATAAGGTTTAGGTTTTCTGGATTGAATCCTCTCCTCTAAACTAGCGGGGGAGTTTTTTTTTTCCTCGTGCTAAAGCTGCTCACTGCTCCTTGGCTAATTTTAACCTGCCTTTGCAAAAAAAAAAAAGTGCAGGCGCTGAAACGTTATAAGAGCAAAGAGAGGAATCAGTGGCCTGCCGGGACTCTGTGGTAAGACCTCGATCTGATCCCACTGGGAACGTGTTGAAATCGTAGAAACTAATTTAGAAACTGACACAAGTAATTAAAATATTAGTCCTATTACTATTTCACTTGAATTTTGTGATTGTCAGTGTTGGTTTTACAGCGGCAGAGGACGTTTTACTGAATAACACTGCATCATTGGGTCATAGTTTAGTTTTAGTTTGGAATATCAGCACCTCAAAAAAAACATAAATAGATTTCTGTCAGAGTGCTATGCAGCCAAGTATAATAACACAATTATTGCATTTTGTTGGGACTTTTTATGCTGTTGATTTGTTGTCTGGCCGAGGTCGTGAGGGGTGTCACGTGATAAATATCGGGGTTACAGAAGGTTACAGGACAAATAACTAGAAAATAATTGTCAGCTGCTACAGAGAGTCTATACAGTGTAAGATCTTAAGATGATTTTACCTCTTTTTACCTTTAAAATCATGCTCAGCTGCAACCTCTTTGATTCACCTAGTTAAATGAATGTAGCTGTGCATTTATGCAGCAGTACTATTTGCACAATTTATACTATTGTTTTCAGAGATAAGAGTCGGGATGTGGTTCACAATGTGAGGTTAATATTATAGATTAAAGTAAATGGATTTGCATTTGTTTAGTGTCTTTCCAGTCATTTCAACCACCGAAAGTACTCTACACTACGAGTGTTCATTCACACACTGTGGTTCAGTAACTTGCATGGATGACTGCCCTGAGAATCAACGCTTATTTTATTCTACATTTTTCTTGCAGGTTTACGAAACATCTGATATAAAGATATGGTGAGTCCCAAACAACCTTTTTGGTGTTAAATCAAAGGTAAAATAGCCTTAAAATATACAATTTCTATAGTGAATATTATGTGTGCTATTTGGCACATAATCAGAAGAATGTAGTATTTTAATAAAAACTGACATTGCAAAAAAATAAAATCCACCAAAATCAATGGTGTTATATGTGTAATATATGTGACATTTCCAAGACTAATAATTTCACAAAAACATTGCCATGGGATTACAAATAATGGCATTGAAAGGGTTAAAAAAATATCAAATGAAATTAATATTCAGTAGTTACAAACAGGACTGAAGTGCATTAAAGGAGGAAAAAATATATATACTATTTCTAGAGCATTAAAAATCATTTATCAGATTTGTTATAATCATGTGTATGCATAATAACTACCGTATTTACACGACTATAAGGCGCACATAAAAGTCTTTCACCATGCCCGTGGCTATTGATGATTAAAAAATGTTAGTACTTTGTAATCAATACTTAAATAAAGCACAACCAAACTCAGTTTAGCTCCTGCTCTATTTCTGTATATAAAACCCACGTCCTATAGTTCGGTACCTTATGTGCGTGTTAAATACAGTAATGACACACAGAACCGAGAGTGCGCCTTTTAGTACGGTGCACCTTATAGTCGTGAAAATACGGTAATGAACATAACCGACAATGAAAACAGCAACCTAAACTAACAAATGCATGGCGGAACCCGATGATGTCGCCTTTTCTTGACCTCCTGTTCCAGAGCCAGCGTTCTCGGGCCTCCAGGCTGCAGCAGCATCACGTCCACTGTGACTCCTGCTACAGCCGGCGCTGCAGGGCCCGGGTGGAGGCGTCCGTGTGCTGCGCCGTCGCCTCCTGCCGCCTGCTCTGCGGCGCCGTCTTCCACCTGTGCAAGGAGGAGGACCACCTGCTGCTCTGCCCCAACGTGCGCGTGCCCTGCCTCAACGCCGCCTACGGCTGCCCCGCCCACCTCAGCCGCTCCTCGCGGGCCGCCCACCTCCGGCTGTGCCCGGCCAGCGTGGTGTGCTGCTCCATGGAGTGGCTCCGCTGGCCCGAGGACGAGACCAGCCCGCACAGCGACAGGGTGCTGCAGGAGAAGGTGCTGGAGGAGCCCCGGGGCCGGGAGGAGGCCCTGGACCTGGCCGTGGCCCTGGTGGATCAGTCGGACCTCTACGCCCGCCTGAAGATGAAGCCCCTCTACCCGGAGCTGATGGAGCCGGGAGAGATGGACGAGGAGATAAAGGAGGAGACGAAAAAGGAGGAAGCAATAGGAGGAGTTCCTGATGAAGATGATGAAGATGAAGACACAGACAGTGGTGATGAAGGTGAATCATCAGGCTGCATCTGGACTAGATGAGTGACAGCTTTAACAACATATTAATACAAAAACAATTATATATATAAATATATATTTGATGTTTAAACATGGATGAGAATATATTTAACACACAAACTATTGCAATTTGATTATTTTTTATGCAATTTGCTTTTCTTCTTTTATTTTCTCTTATTCACCCTATTTCTGCAAAAAGTCCATTGGTAATTAAGTACAATGGAAATAAAAGTCCATTATTGGAAACTGTGAGCAGTCATAGAGCTGAATAACAATTAAATTGATTGGATCATATTTGAATTTTACACATGGATGAGTTTGAAAAGGAGAAATGTGGAGAGTATATTTAACACACACACTATTGCAATTTAAATAATTTCTTTTGCAATTTGCTTATTCCACAGCTTTTCTTTTCCCTTTTACCATTTTTACCATTTTTTCTGCATAAAGTCCATTGTCGGAAACTGTGATCAATTATGTAACTACAAAAAAATTTAAATGCATTGAGTCATATTTGCTTTTTTTTTAATACAGATGAGTTATTTTACCAGACAAACTGTTTCTCTTTCCTTTTCCCTTGTTCCCCCTATTTCTGCACAAGTCCCATTGGTAATAAAAGTCCATTATCAGATACTGTGAGCAGACATAAAGATGCAAAACAATTAAATGCATTGAGTACAGTATATATATAAGTTTGAATAGAAGAAATTTGCAGAATATTTTTAACAGACAAACTATTTCTTATTGTTTTTCTCCGATTTCTGCAGAAAACACAGTGTGCAAGCCTCAACCTGTCGAACAGTCAGTTCTGAACAGCGTGCTCTACAGCAAAAACATCAACATAGAGAAGTACAACTTGTGTGAGATGATGTTCGGGATGGAGAGAGGGGCCTGTGCCGTCGCCAAGGAAACCACAGACAGTCCGACCACGGAAGCCGGCGAGGAGGAGAAGAAGAAGAAGAAAAAGAAGAAGTCGTCTGACCACAAAGACAAAGAGGGCGATCAGGCCGCCGCAGACAAGAACTGCCCCCCCGTGGACACGAGCAAGACGGGGCTGGCGCCGTGGCAGGAGGGCGTGATGGAGCGCCTGGCCCAGGAGCTCACACCCCAGGAGTACAACATGTACCTGGTGCACCACGGCCGCATGCTGCTCCGGTTCGGCCACATGGAGGCCTGCACGCCCAGGGAGAGGGACTTTGTCTACGGCAGCCTGGAGCCCATCCCTGTCCAGACCCTGCGCTCCTTCAAGGTGACGACTTCACACCAGGTTTTTTAATATGAAATGCTGAGTCCTGTACTGTAGAAAGCAAGATTTGCCCCAATGGGCTTTACAGTTTGTACAAAAGCAGCACAACGTCCCCTGTTGTGAGAAACTCTTACACGGAAAAACTCCCTAAAAAAAACCCTCAGGAAGAGAAACAGAGGAGCATTACTTTTCCAGGATGGACAAGCATGCAATAGATGATGTGCAGATAGAAACATTTACATGTAGAACAGGAAAAGTTGAATATGACATCAAATGGAATAACAGAAATATAATGAATTGTGGTGTATGTGGAGGATGAGGCGACAGGATCCATCTCAGCAACAGACCCTCCAACATGTTCTGAGAATGAGAAAACAGTGAACACATTAAAATAGTGCATCAGTGGGTCATGGAAGAAAAAAATTAGACTTTAAACATTTTCTATAATTATGAGAAGGTCTAGGTGTTCTATAACACTATGCTTCATGCTTCAAAACAGTTAAACATTCAGAAACTGTGTTGTCAGGACTCTTCCGCTAAGTTGTGATGTCACAACCACACTCTGCACCCCTCATTCACAGCAATTCAAATCAGCCAATCAGATATTAATTGATAATAATGAGACAGACACAAAACAACAACTTGTTAAGGATATGAAAAGTTACACAAAATGAGACGTTGGCTCCTGCACTCGTCTTTTTCCTCCTCAGATCCCCGACAGCTATCACTACAAGCGGCGGGTGGATCTGTTCGACACGGCCAAGCGGCCTCCGACCGACACCCACGGCGTGGACACGTCGGACCTCGGGTCCCGCGAGGACGACTGGTTCACCGACGAGGCCGAGGCCACCCTGCTGGAGTACGCTGAGAGAGAGGTCATGGGTCACAAGGTCAGCAAGACACCTCAATGACAGCTACACGCCCAGCTGATAGAACAGACTGTTGCTAAAACGGCATGTGGTGAAAACACGTGCTATCAGCTAGTTTTATATTCTAGGTGGATTTAATATTTAACATATAAATTCTTTTTCCAGTTACACCATTTGACATTTTGTGTGACACATCAATGTACATTTTGAGAGACACTTATTTGAAATGTATTTATAATGATAAATAAAATGTTAAATATTTAATCCACCTAATATATAAAACTAGTTGATAGCTGATAGTTTTTTTATTCATTAAAAAAGACATTTAAAGAGAATACAACTGTTTAGTAGCAAGTTTTCACCACACAACATTTTTTACATTGTCCCATTAATCTTCTTCATAACTAAAACTACATTACCCATAATGCAATGGAGTATATGCTGTGCAACCCATTGTAATTTTAATGATAATGTGATAACATTTAAAGTATTTTGTGAACCTATAGGTTCTTATTTTGTAGGGGAAAATATTAAAGGTGAAAAATGCATTTGAATATATTTATTTTGAGTATACTTGCAATGCATGCATAAAAAAAACTCTTTAACTATCAGATAACACGATCATTTTTCCTGCAGATCAGTGAAACCAAAGGAATCGACGGGCTGTACGTGGACACGGGAACGCAGACGCACTCGTTCCGCTCGTCGCCCTTCACGAGGACGACGACGCTCGGGGACGTGATGGCGGGCAAACCGGCGAGGCTGCGTGTGCGGCTGCAGGCCGAGAGCCTGAACAGCAGACACAACAAGGGCAGCTGCTTCGCCTTCCTCTGCGGCCACACCTTCCACCGCTGCGAGTTCGCCACGCATTACAGGTGCCTGTCAATCAACACCGATGTAAAACACAGTAATGTTACTGTTATCACAGTAGACTGTTGTATATTTCACAATAAACCACAGTAGTCAAAGTATTAGTGCAGGAAACCACAGGAGTTATTGTATTATATATTAATAATAATAATAATAATAATGTACAGTGAAGACTGTCCCCATCGTTAAAATCTCAATAAATAGTTCAGTTTTAGAGAATAAGTTCTTGAGGGGACTTGAAAACAAAAATACTATACTTCCTTAATAATCTGGATTTTCCAGTGTTGAAAACACAGGAGTTAGTGTATTGTTATACTGTTATAACCTAATACTGTAAACACAATTACATTTAAAATCGTTATTCATTATTATTATTGTACAGTGAACACCAGGGGTAAAAATCTTATTTCATTGATGGGGACAATACATTTTGAAAGAATAATTTCTGGAGGGGACATGAAAACAAAAATACTATACTACCTTAATAATCTGACTTTATGTTCTAGTGTAGAAAAGTAGAGTAGAGTTATTATATTATTATACAGTTAATCACCTAATACTGTAAATAGAATTGCAATTACAGTATTCAATTAATAATAATAATAATAATTATTATTATTATTATTATTATTATTGTTGTATTATTATTATTATTATTATTGTACAGTGAACACTAGGGGTAAAAATTGATGGGGACAATATATAGTTCATTTTATAGAATATTTCTTCTTCAGTTTTTCTCCCTCTGCAACTTGCCTGGCAGCTGTGCCCCCAGCTTGTTGAATGGTTTAAAAAATATTAATAAAAGTATGTATAGCTAGTAGTCATAGCAACGTTCCATATTTATTTATATTCACACAAAAGGCAAAAGAGATCAAGAGGACCCATTAAACTTGTTCACTAAGCAGCATTTGGACAAATTTTGACAAGTGGTGTAATAAATGACTTAATTCAACATATTATTTGATTGGTTTCTTTCTCATAGCTAACTACTACCCGACTGTCTAAATACAATTAAGAAATGCACTTGTGTTATGCATTTATTTAACAAAATATGAATACATTTATGAAAAATATGATGTGTATTGTAAGGTAAGGGTTTTACAGTGTGTTGAATGTTATCTCAGAGGCTTGGTAGATACTGTATTTTCTGGTACACTGTGCTCCCTGCTGTGCCCCAGGAACGTCCACAGTGAGATCCAGATGTGTCTGAGCGGCTGGTTCGAGCAGCGCTGCCCCCTGTCGTACCTGGGGTGCACCTTCAGCCACAGGAGGTTCCAGCCCTCCACCCACAGAGCCACCGTCTCCTACGAGTGAGCACGCCTCCTCTCATCAGGTCACATTCACCTTAGAATGTCTGGGTCTGCTTTTCAGTAGTGTCACTGGGTTAATCAACATGAAACATTAAATAATCATAACTATGACAGATAATGCTATATGTATATGCTATATATATAAATATATTTCTCATTGGGTTACACCATCTGACATTTTGTGCCAAACATCGCACAAAATCGTGATTTTTGTAAAAATACATAACACTAATGGTGAATGAATTAAATGATGAGAAAACAACATAAACACAAAAAAATGTACATAAAATCGTATTTGAAAAAGTGTTTGACTGGTCACTGACTCATTTTCATCATCATACATATTTTCTAGTCATATAGAATATTTTTCAATGTTATTGTCATCATTATTATATTATTGTTAGTATGTGTGTATGGATGTATATTTATAGATATACCTTTGCACATTTATGTATGTAATATATATATATATTTTATATTATATCTATAGCTTATATTGATTATACTCCTATTACACATATTTTACTATACAGAAATATGTTTATTTTATTTATATA
This sequence comes from Eupleurogrammus muticus, assembly GCA_036785175.1. Lineage (NCBI taxonomy): Eukaryota > Metazoa > Chordata > Actinopteri > Scombriformes > Trichiuridae > Eupleurogrammus > Eupleurogrammus muticus. Next base: position 1,434,411 of record JAYKQN010000007.1, read on the forward strand.
ATATATACATTGTACATATATGTATGCAATTTATTCATTTTTCCAATAATACCATGTGTAATAATCTACTCACCTACCTCATGTCATGTGTACTTTTACAATAACCATGTGTGCAGTTATTTTTTATTTTACTAGTTATTTTTTATTCTCTATGTGCTGTAAGTGACGTGATGGAGCTTCAGTTTCCTCCCAAAGGAATCAATCAAGTCGTATCTAATCTGATTTTAATCTAATGTTAGACTCTAATTTTTCTTTTCCTACAGCCAGCAGCTGCGGGCGTTTAACCTGCGCCCCACCCAGGCCCCGGCAGGCATCGACCCCCCCAGCAGGAACAGGAGAGGCCAGGCCGGAGGAGGAGGGGGGGACGCTCTGAGCGCGCTGCCCTACGAGGTGCTGTGCCACGTGGCCGGCTTCCTGGACAGCCTGTCCCTGTCCCAGCTGGCCCTGGTGTCCCGGCTCATGAGGCAGGTGGCGTCCTCTCTGCTGCAGGAGCAAGGGATGGTCACCCTCCGCTGGCAGAAGGACCCGCATGGGGGGGCCAAGTGGAGGGCCACGCCGGTGAGACCACGTCCATCTTGTTAAAGGATAAGACCGGATAGGCCCTTAATTCTACATCACAACGTCATGTTCTACTCACCCAAGGTGTTGTTTTACCATTTGTTGATCTGCTACAGATTTTGTGTTTTTAAGATACCATGAAACAGCTTCCTATGGGCAAAGTGATGCAGACCAGAACATAGGTAGTTCATCATTTATTGATTATGGTTCAGTAGCACTAAGAACTTGTAGGTGTGTGTCGTGTTTCAAAACGTCTGGGTTGTTCAGTTTTTTAGTTATTTTCTTTTTATTCTGGCAGATATTCACTATGAATTTCTTCATATCAAGTTTCAGTGCAAAACAACATTCACAAGCATCATAGAAACCTGATTGACTTCAAATGTCGTCCCGTTTGTTAAAAAGCACGCTAACAACAGGAGTTATAACAACTGAAAACTTAAAATATACATGTGTAAAATTATTTCGTAAGCCAAGACCTGGGTTAGGAAACTGGCAAACATTTAAGGCGGTTTTCGAAAAACGATTCCAATAACGAGTGTTTTTCTTAATTGACCAGCCCTCCATTGATTGTCTAGTTACCTTAGCTGGATAACACCTTCTTCTATTTGGAGAGAAAACCTGATGTGATGTTAGCAGCTAAAACTAATAAAAAAGTTCTTAGTGCTACTGTACCATAATCAATAAATGATAAACTACTTATGTTCTGGTCTGCATCACTTTGTCCATAGGAAGCTGTTTCATGATGTCTTAAAAACACAAAATCTTCAGCAGATCAACAAATGTGAAAATAAAACCTTGGATGAGTAGAACATGACGTTGTGATGTAGAATTAAGGTCTTATCGTTTAGATTTAATTATCCATTATGATTTTTTTCATTTTCTCTCGTCCCGGCTCCTGTTTTTTTTCCTCTAGGTGTGGGAGTTCAGCCACCTCTTCTCTCCGGTGGATTCGTGGCACATGGACGACGTCGCCGCCGTATCGGCTCACCTGAAAGTCTGCCCGTTCTACGAGACGTCTCCGCTCGGCAAGCGCGTCGCCCTCCTCAGCATGGTGGAGAAAAAGGGCGGCGGCCAGGAGGAGAGAATGAGCCTCGTCAAGCATTTCTCAGTGAACAGGGGGCAGAAATAAAATAATGCATACTTTAAATCTGTAGTGCATATGTCAGATATATAAATGAATGTCCGATCCATACCAGTATTTGCCAAATTATTTATACAATGCTGATTAAACTTTGCACCACCAGGTTTGTCTGCATCACAGCTTTAAATGCATTTATGTAGCTGTGATTTACCTTGATGCCCACATCACACTCATGTATAGGGATGTTGTATCATAAGCAGCGTTTCAAAACAGTTAAATTCAAGTATTTTCACTTGAATCTCTTTCACTAAATACCTATTTCAACAGTTGATTTTTTTTCATTTACATCGGTATTAATTGTATACTATGTCCATAAAAAATATCTTTTCACTGTGCTATATCTGAAAGCTGAGGTCAGAGAGATATGCAAGGCATTTTTAATATGCTGCAAGACTTTTTAATAGGTCAAAAAATGATTTATTATGATGCATTAACTGCCTGCTTGATCCTTTCCCTCTCCTTACGTCTATCTTTGAACCATCTCCTGTGTCACTAGCCAAGTATGTAGTGTGTTGTGACCAAAATCCTCTGTAATGTTCAATTTTTCTGACTCTTGTTTTCCATGTGCTCACTTTTCCAAAAAATAAGGCAGGCATAAAGTACAAAAAAATGTCTAAATCTGGAGAAAAATAATAAAATCTTTTACCTTGTACGATGTGAGGGTCTGAGAACAGGTGATGTTGTGTTGCTTTTGTATGCACTGGTAAGCCCATTGGGGTGAATCTGTGATTTGTAATTCTGGGCTTTACAAATAAAATTGCACTGGATTAAATTTAACTTTAACTTTCAATAAATGTTTTAACCCTCCATCCTGGTCCTGGAGGGCCGGTGTGGCTGCAGGTTTTTGTTCCAACAAGGCAGTAACACACCTGGTTCTACTAATTAAGCACTAGAACCCTTCTTCATAAGTAGAACCAGGTGTGTTACTGCTTGGTTGGAACAAAAACCTGCAGCCACACCGGCCCTGCAGGACCAGGATTGCCCACCCCTGTTTAAACCTCTTAACATCTGCATGATGTGAAATTATAATTGCTAATTAAGATAAGAAGATAAGATAAGATGATTTGATCCCACAAGTGGGAAATTTGTCTGTTACTGCAGCGTACAGAATAAAGAAAAGAAAAAAAAAGCTCAAGAAGATTAAAGACTATAAAAAATAAAAATACACAACACTATGTACAAATTCGTAGAATTTGTTGATCCGCATACACAGTATGCATTATCGACATAGAATGGAGAAAAAATACTAATAAATAGCAAGAAAAAAGTATGAATAAGCAAAGCATATATACATACATACATGCACGTACATACCTACATACATACACATACACACATATTTACATATATATATATGGACATACATATCCACGCACATACACACATGTACACATACATAGCTAATGCATACTTAAGGTGCAGGATGTGTGTGAAGAGAAAAGTGACTACAGTTCAAAAATAGCATTGGAGACATTTTTTTTGTTTAAACCAAACCCTAACAGGCAAAACCATGTGTGTTAAGCCCCTCCCCCGCCGCTGCTACGCCCCTCCCTCGCCGCGGCTAAGCCCCTCCCCCTCGCCGCGGCTAAGCCCCTCCCCCCGCCGCTGCGCTGTGGCACTAATCACCCTCCATACCAGGCTGCTTTGCTGCTTTGTTGTGTACACAGCGGTGCTGCACATACAACCAGAAGGTTATGAGGAGGTTATTTGCAGGATTCGTCCAAACGGAGGAAAAAAAAACAAGCGTCGGAAGCCGCTCACCTGAGATCCACCGAGCGGCAGACCGGACGTCGCTGCTGCCGCTGCTGCGTTCAAGGACAGATTCACCGGAGCGATACGCGCATCCATGAGAGACGCTTCGACGGGGACCGCGCTTCAGTATCACGGTAGGCCACGGACGGAGACCCTGGTGCAAGACAGAGATCTGAGCCAGGGAATAACCATTCAAATGCATTATCCAGCAAACCTCCTGAATGCAGAAGACAGTAATGCATCGCATATAAATACAGTAAACTAGAATTTCACTACTGGGAAACGCACTATTTTTAGATATGATAATGATATAACTGATCTGATAAGGACTTGTGATTTAGACTGGGACACTAATGGGAAGCGGCTGCTCTCCATCTGCCAGGGTGTGTGTGTGTGTGTGCAGGCTGCCAGGGGCTCGGCCATGGATCCGGGGAGGCTGGAGCAGCAGGTGGCCAGCGTGGAGAGGGGCATCGCCTTCCTGAAGCAGGAGCACCTGGCCCTGCTGACCGGGCTGCAGCTGGAGATCACACACCTGAGGCGGCGCTGCCACGGTCAGTCCGCCGGTGACCCACTGACCCCCGGCTCCTCCGACGCCTCCCGACCACTCCACCCTCCTGTTCTTTAACTCTTGTTTCCTCTGTCTGCAGAGCTGAGCTGTGAGCTGGACTCCAGGTTCCCTTACAGAACCACAGCAGGTAGGACATGGCAGACATGTTTTATATGCACAAAGTTAATGAGGATAATGCAAAGGATAATGTTTCCTCATATAGCGTTGCACACTTTTGTTCAGACTGGCATGTATCAAAAGATTTATTGTTTTAACCATGTCTGTTAGTCACTTTAGTCAAGTATATTCTTTACAAATGCAAAAATACAGCACTGATTCAATATAGGTTGTATAGAACATGGTATTGGTGCACGCAAGAAAAGAGTTTATTATTCTGAGGATACACAGGTGTTTTTTTGTAGTTTCTTAGAAATGACGTCAGCATTTGCCTAAACGTTGTGCACGTTCACTTCCTTACATGTTGTTATTCTAAAGCCAATCATTATGTCCTTAGTTCTGGCCACATTTAATATATTTAACAACATTTTATACTATAACACAAAGTCATTAACCCCTCAGTTCTCCTGACTATCCTGGAGGCATCTCCAGATTTAAAATATGTGTATTTGTGTATATACAAAACAGCTACAGCAGCTGTTAGAATATAGACACAGAGGGAAAGAAACAGTCGATGATCAACTCTGACACGCTGTGACCTCTCAGTTAAAAATCCTGAAATCCATCCAATGGTGTTAAAACAGGAGAAAAAGTTTTACCTATAGCGTTGGTGTAGGAAAAAAAATCAATGAGCGGGAAATGTGGTATGAGTCATGAGGCCTCAAGGTAGCGATAAGAGTTAATTGAGACACCTTCCACCTCTGCCAGCTGTAAAGATAAACTGCAGAGGATCCAGCGAAGCCTGCACCGCTGCAGAAAGGCCTGCTTTATCAGCCTTTTAAAAGCCTCAGCGACCAAAGATGCGAGCGTCACAGGTCGAAAGTCATTGATGAGCGGAAGTTTCCAGGTTGTGGCGGTGTTACTTAAATCCGAAAGAGTTCGTAAAACTTGACATAAAAACGTTGCACAGGTCTTAAAAAACACTCACACACCACATATCCATCAGGGCCGGGCCTCTGCTGTGTGCGCCTATAAAAAGAATCGTAATATGAGACGGTTTCATCAGGCAAAGAAAAACTGACCGAAGAATGAAACCCTGAGGAGCGGCTTCCTTACACCTGCAATATTTTGTTATCTGATCCATGGAAACTAGATGTGTGTGTGTGTGTGTGTGTATACACTCCCAGACTGTGTTTGTTTGTGTGTCTCAGAGGAGGAGGCTGAGCTGGCGGTGCGCTGCGAGGCTGCAGAATGCCTCCTGGAGGACCAGCGGTGCGCGACGGCGGCGGCGCGTGGCGAGCTGCGGGCAGGCCGCGCCCGGGCCTCGGCGCTGGGCAGGAGCCTCCGCGAGGAGGAGCGCCACTTCCTGGAGGAGCTGAAGCGTCGCAGCCACAAGATCACGCTGCTGAGCCGCGAGCTGCAGCGCCAGAACGTCACCACCTCCACGCTCTGCCACGAGCTGCACACGGCGCGCCTGAAACTGTTCAAACAGCAGCAGCGGAGCGCGGAGAGGAGGGAGGAGCCCAGCGAGAAGGAGGAGGACGGAGAAGAAGAAGAAGAAGAAGTAGGAGGAGGTGAGAAAGAGGAGGAGGAGGACGACGAAAGCGAAGGCTCTGACTGGCTCCTGTCCCCGCCCCCTCCGGCCTCCCCCGGCCAACCAGAAGTCAGACTCAGGCGGCGCGCCAGCATGAGGGAGGAGCGGGTCCGGGCGTGCGTCCCGCGGGAGAGGGTGACCTCGCCGCAGAGGCCGCGCTCCATGCCCGACCCCGCCCTCTTCCTGGTGCCGCTCAGGTACCGCCTCCTCCGCTGGGACCGGCCAATCGGGACGCAGGACGGCGAGGGGACGGGGGACGAGTGGGAGGACATAGAGGACAGCGAGGTGGCGGGGCGGGTGGACATGGGCGCGGGAGAGGGGGAAACCGCCCTGTGATGGCGGCGGATGCAGTTATTCTAGGAAAAAGGGCGAGATGAGATAATAACCTTGTGATTGTCTGTAGATTTCAGGAAGTGAGTTTGGTTTTTAGACTTAGTTGCACAGGAGCGTGAGATGTTAACGTCAAAGCTGCGCATGGACGGTACGATCGTGTACTAACAAAACGTGAAGAAAATGAGAGGGTAAAAAAAAAAAGAGTGACTGGGGGTGGCGTTTTATATGGATGCCTTTTTGGTTTTAACACGGCTTCTGCCTGTAACTAGTAGCCTGGCCTCTGAACACTGATGACTGAACTGTTCGAAAGTCGCAAACCTGCTGTTCTCGCTGCACCGGCCGGATTACAGGAGCAGAAAGTCATTACAGAAGGAAGGAAGGCCTAGGGACTTTTGTATGATTTGCACTTTATTAAATCCATGCAATGTGCCTAGTGATGGCAAAAACGGTATTTCTGGTCTTATGTTTTTAATTTCAAACAGTGTATGGTGGGTCTTTTCACAGCAAGGTTTGGACTTTTAGGATAAATGACGGTTTCATTAGAAGGCGACAGTGAACCACCTGCAGAACACCATGTGTTACCAATGAGCTGTTATTTCAGCTTTATCAGGTTCCAGCCTCTTAAATGTCAGTATTTTCTGCTTTTGCCTCTTTTGTATCACGTTACTGTAAATGATTTAGGGCTGACTGATTAAAATATGACACTGCTTTTGATTATTAGGAAATGTGTTATCGGCCATAAAAGAGAATACCCTTGCATGATAAAGATGCACCAGCATTGTCAGAGGTTCACGGCCCTCTTCTGGATTTGGAACATTTTTGTTCCACTCCAGGAGACAGCAGCGTTGTCCAGTCCCATCACTGGGTGGCAGTAACAACCAAACCCTGCAGGCCTGTGGTTTTGTGTTTCATGGTTTAAGTAATACGAAGCAGAATTCTACACATGCAGACTAATAAGTGTCATTCTGCACTCGTTTCGCTATAGAATATAGGAACAAATATCTGATGGCATCTGTCCTTCTTCAGCATTATGATATGGATTTATATGCAAGAGGCTAGAGCTCCACTTCCAGAAACCTGAGACTGTAGTGCAGGCATGTGAGGAAAATTGTTTTTTATTAATGCATTAAAGCAGAAAAAGACAATTTGAAATAGCCCTTTAAAAACTCCCGCACCTTAATATTATTAATAACTGGCAGGAAGTTACTTCATTATTTTTGGAAGTAGTAGTAGGACTATATTCTGTTTACAATATTGTCTCTTTACTCTAAAGTAAATATTATTTCTGTTGTATTTACAGTATTAGGTGAATACTGTTATAATACAGTAACTCATTGACTACTGTAACTCATTGTAAAATACACAGGAATCTATTGTAATAATCGTTTACAGTAATGTTACTGCTTTTTATAACAGAAAAATGCTGTGATGTCAGGACATTGCTATAGATATACAAAAGATTAAACAGAATATAAACTATTAAATAAAATGAATATAATTACTTCTTTACAACTGATGCTTAAATCTATTTGGGATTTTTTTTAATTTTTATTCTAGCACTGATAAAAACTACCAACACTAAACTAAAGGTACATTTATACGGAGATGTAACTTGTTTCCCAGCAAACATCCCATTCTAGAATCTTCCCACAGTTGTCGTGGAGACTGTGATCAGAATGCTAATGGCGCTCTGCAGCGCTGCCATGGTAACCGGCGACCTGCGTTCCAGCTCATGCCGAAAAGAGAGAGGAGAGGGAACACGGTGGGGGGGTCTCCACCAATGTGAGTTTTTGCGAAAAGGATGAGCTGACAGGGATGAAATTTAAATAAATAAATAAACCGGGGGCTGCCAGCCCTCCTGTTGCTGCTCCTCATGCAGCTTCTGCAAGCACCTCACAATCAAGGTTGATAGAGAGTGCACGGGCTGATCCGAATACAGGAAGTTACATCATTAAACAGCAGCGAGGTTGCCCTCTCCTGGACCTGGATGGGTACTGTGTGTGTGTGCGTGTGTGCGTGGGGGGGGTGTTTGTGTGTGTGTGAACAGAAGGCCGTCAGGCTCTGTCACAGCTCCTCTCCACCCATGAAGGGCAGACTCACACTCACACACACATTCACACACCGGTAGTGAGACGGGGTTCGCAGCAAGGACAGGGGAGACTCCTGCTCCAGAGGAAAGCCTGGGATAATCAGGACTGAGATTTCAGCAGGATGAGGAGCAGAGGAGCCTGGAGAAGATGACATCTCCCTCTCTGTGAACTGGCTGGTAGGGCCCAAAGATGATTCACATGCACACGATTTTGATGCTACTTTATTCTTCTGTTGTCTGAGATCCGTGCAGTAGTTTTCTGCTGCAATGTTGTGTTTTCACAGGCCTGAATACAGTGATACCTTAATTTGAACCGCTTCTGAACACCTTAAACTTGTGTCTCTTTTGTCTATTTTGCAGTTTTAATGTTGACAGCTTCAGTGTAGGGGAGCCTGCGAAGCCAAACAACTGTCACTACGAGGCACTTTTCTGCTCAAAATTGCACTCAGCGTGACCTTCCGTCTGTGTTCCAGGATTTCCACACATTCAGCATCGTTCCAGAGTTCATCTGAGGAGATTTAGTTCCAGTCCTCTCCACCGTAAGGCGACGCCGCTGCAGGAACCGATCGTAATCTTCCTGCCGTCAGCGGTTTAAGGCTCTTAGCTTCCACGCATGCTTCCAAACACGCCAGGCAAACAAGACATGTGACACTGACAATGCCCTTTCTCCTGCTCCACACACAAGTTCAAGTCAAACTTACCATGCATTTGTGATTTAAAGAGTAACTTTTGAAGCTGGAGCTTCACACACCTAATGTGCATGTGATGTCACTTCTGCACTGCAGCATAATGTTAAAGCACGAGTGATTTATTACATAGAACTTCCATGAGTATCAGTAATAGTCACATAGTTATAAAAAATGCTCCAAATTTTCAATAAGCTGTAAATAAAACATCAAGTTAATCAAGTGTCTCATAGTTTTTAGCACCATTAAGGTTCCACTCTATTTCTCTTTTAGAAAGTTGAAGTTAATTCAGGTGGAACTCATTATAACAAACACATTATAACCAATAAAACTAATGATCATACAAACAAAAAACAGGTCATAATAAACTGATGTTTTTCTTTTGAGTTTTACTACGTATAAAAAAATGTATTTTTTTCTCCTTTAGCACACTTACACAGTTCTACTGCTGCCTTGTGCAGAGGAGCATCATGGGAAACGTGGTCCAGTGCTGTCAAACGCTGTCAATCTACTTCAAGTGTCAGGACGCCCCCGTCCGGAGCGAGGCAGAGAGATCCCCTCTGCTGTCCAGCGAAGAAAGCGAATGCGACTCCTCCATCCCGCCCGACGACCTGGAGGACGACGACGACGCGTCGACGGCCCCCGGCGGCGTGACGAACCCCGCCCTGGAACCGGAACACTTCCTGTTCCCCGACATCGTCCTGAGCAGCAACCTCGGAGGAGGGGACGTGAGTCTGGTGGAGCCCATGGTGTGTCTGCTGGTGTCCGAGGAGGAGGAGGAACGCGGCGAAGAGGGCAACAGGGAGACCAACAGGGTGTTCTCTGAGGTCCAGACGCAAACCGAGGTGGAGACGCAGATCGGGACGGGGGTCCAAACCCAGACGGAGTCCCAGGCAGAGGTTCAGACACAAACAGAAACGCCAGTGTGCAGATATGACACCGCAAAAGAGATGGTTGTGGATGTCTGGATAGGTGGTGGACTACAGAACTCAAACGAGCAAATCACCAACATTTCTGAAGAAGAAGTTGAAGTTTTTGCAGAGGCGGAGGTGCCGAAGGCGGGGGGAAACACAATGATCCAAAAGCAGAAAAGACTAAAAGATAATAGCGTTGCAGAAAATCCAGACTTCGCTCAGCGATGCACTTTACAGCGAGAGGAGGAGGGCGAGGAAAGACAACACAAGCCTGAATCAGTGATTCTGTCTGCACACGGCGTGGAGAACATGGATGAGATCATTGCTGCGGTGGAGACAAACACCATCAGCGGTGCTGACATTGTGGAGGATCCTGGCACAGATCTGAGACAGCAGAGCGGTCAGAATAATGAACAGGCGGGACGCGATAAGGTGGTGTTGGATCTGAAAGTAAACACGAAACTGAAGTCCACTGAGAGCCCGAATCAGGTTCAGTCCGAGGAAAACCTGCACCCGGCGGAGAGGGAAGAGGGCCGCGACACACCCGATCTACCACAGGGGGACGAGAAAGGGGCCGAGACCAAGAAAGTGACGTTGTTTTTAGTGGACAGGCTGTTCCTGGCAGCACCACATGTCAAAGGTGTGTAAAGTTGTTTTTAACAGATCATCACACATGTGCAACATTTAATTCCGCATCTTCAGCAGGTCTGAGTGAAACTGAGAACCCCCCTGAGAGCCATCGCCTGGAGGAGCCTGACGCCGACGAAAGGAAGCAACTCAGCGTCCGTGACATCGTGGATCTCCAGGAGACGGGCTTCACCGTCAGAATCCAACCTCCCGGCACGGAGAGTTTTGAGCTGCAGGTCCCGCCGTGCTATTCCCATCAATAATAAACGTGACTTGGTGGAGATGTTTCATGGTATATCCGTGTCCTTCTACTCCCGTCAGGTGTCGGGTCAGATGCTGGTGGCGGAGCTGCAGCAGGTTCTGATGGACCATGAGCTCACCTGCCACCGGACCTGCTTCTCCCTCCACCAGGGGGGCGTCGCCCTGGAGACCCTCACCGAGCTCCGCTCCGTCCCGGGCATCCAGGACGGAGGGATGATCAAGGTGGTGGAGGGTAACGGCCTCGTCCTTCTTTGTCTTTTTACCTTTATTCTTCCAGGAATGTTTACAACATAACCTACTGTCACAGATACACCTCAATGGGCTTCACATGTTCGTATGACAGCAAAACAATATTTTATGTCCGTAGACAAAGAAAAACTCCCTAAAACAATGTTAAAGAAAAACAGAGGAGGATAGGATAAAATCCCTCTTCCAGGACAGACAGGTCTGCAATAGATGATGTGAACAGGGTGGAAACAATATATTTAGAACAAGAATAAAAGGTAAAATCACTCACTTAAAACCTGCAATTTAACTACAATAATAACAAACCACATTAAACATCATTGATTTAGATAGCATAGTTAGATATACAATTTTGTTTATTTTATACTGCACTGTTTTGTTTTATATTGTCCAGACATGCACTGATTTGCAGTGGGAGGAAGTTGAAAATGTACCAATACAACAAAGTAAAAACCACATCATGTATTAAAAGTAAAGTATATAAGTAGTAATATGCTATCATATATTATGTCATTAGATAGTTTAGATACTTGTGTACATGGGCATAGTAGTGGGGGTAAAAGTGGACCTGACTGCCCATAATTATTTTTCTTTTTTTGATTAATGTATAATTTGAGCCTTCCAGTTAATTGGTGTTACCTTTTAATATAGTGTCAAGTGTATTTTATAGTTTTTTTTCCCATCATGAGAATATAAATTTGTGTCACAGTATTGTATTGAACAGTGTGGGGGGTCTTTTCTTGGAGGCACAAATTGGTTGAATCCGCCCATAGACAGCAGTGGTGACAGGTGTAATGTCATTAAACCCAGTTTCATTGACCTACCTGGGGGGTAATCATCGTGCTGCCCAAAAGCAGCAGCTGCTGACTGATTTAATTCCTAAAAGTTGCTCGTTATACATCCAATTAAAGTTAAAATAGTCCACTCCAAACAGCTGCTGATGAGGTTTGTATGCAGCTTGAAAAAATATATTTTAAATAAATGTTTTGTGAAATGCATCATGGTAAAAAGGGGAAGTTGTGTTTGTGTGAGATAAAGTATGAAGCAGTTAATATGCATGTTTTCTGATCTTGTTACAGATCCCTACTCGGTGCTCGATGCTCGTCTTCATCTCAGACATGTCCGTGATCTTCTGAGGAGTCTCGACCCCACGGACGCGTACAACGGCGTGAACGGCTGCTCCCTGTCCTACCTCACCTTCTACACGCGAGGAGACAAGGGTACGGTCCTCCTCTCGTACCTCCTCACTCGCATTTCCGTCAGTGATCGTCTGACCCTTTCACCTCCATATTCATCCATTCAGACGGCGATGGCGTGGGGAAGAAGCGGGCTTCTGAGAAGGGCTCGGTGGACTTCAGCCCCCCAGAATACATCCTGCCTGGATGCAAGGAGCGGCTGCTCACCCCGCTGCAGCCGGTCAGAGGCGACACCAAGGTGAGCCACCGGATCTGTAAACATGACAACATCTAAGAGAGATATGTTCCTTCAAGTTTTCTCTGGACTGTTTTTGTCTGTGTTGGGCAGCCGTTACAGTGCCTGCGGGTCCTGACCATGAGCAGCTGGAACCCTCCTCCGGGAAACAGGAAGATGCACGGGGACCTAATGTACCTGAACATCCTGACTATGGAAGACAGAGAACTCAACATCACTTCCTCGACACGCGGCTTCTACCTCAATCAGTGAGCATCAAACTGTTCGTGAAGATTAATTAAGTTCTATAAGAATTGGTTTAATGGTTACATACAATGTGAGATCTCGTCTGACTGTTCCAGGTCAACAAGCTTCAACTTCAATCCCAAACCTGCAGTTCCCAAAACCCTTTGCCACTCTCTAGTCGAGCTGCTGAGTCAGGTCAGCCCTGCATTCAGGAAAAACTTCACCGCCCTGCAGAAGAAAAGGTGAGACAACCCTTGTCTGTGTAGATTCTCACTCATCCAGGTCGTCGTAGTTAAAGGAGTTAAGTTGCTTGAAGAAACCTTGAAACCAATGTACAGTCACAATAAGTTAAGTGGCTGGAAATACTGCAAAATCCGTTGACATGAGGGCTGATGATACTAGAAGTAGAATGAAACTAATCTTCCGTGAAGGTTTTCAGTCATCCAAGTCATCTTTGTCTTGTAGAGTTGTAGTGAAAAGCAACTGGACTTCTTCATTCGTTGAAGGCCTCCCATCTTCAGTTCTAGGGTTTAGTCCCGGGAAACTCAGGAATATATGGCTGTGAAACCAAGTTAACATGACCACACCCCTACAAACTATGGAGTAGTCATACACTCACATGAGTGGTTAGGTGACCTCCAGGTGTGAATAGGTTTTAATTTTCCCGAAATTTTAAATTCCAGAAGTGAAGAAGCCTTTTGGATAAAAGTTTACTTTCTTTTCTCTACAACTCTACAAAACACGAAACTGATCTTTATTGACACATACATCTCAATATAATCCCTACACCCTGATTTTTGTCTCCTGTTGTGAACCAGAGTCCAGCAACACCCTTATGAACGGATCGCTGCACCTTTCCAGGTGTTCACCTGGGTCGCCCCCTACGGAGACCACACCCTGGACTGTGTCAGACCGGAGGAGACACACACCAGTCGGATGGGCCAAGACGAGCACACAGCCGGGCAGGTTGCAGACACAAAAACTTGTTTCCAAAAAATGTCTGTGAATATTCTTATTCATCTAGGTTGTTGTTCTTAAATTGCATCAAGGCAACTGGACTCGTAATTGTCTTGGAAGACGTTTCACCTCCAATCAAAGGGATTTCAGTCTGACAAACAGTGGAGTGAGGCCTATGTAGGATATTTAACCTCTGTGGTTGTGTTTACCAATGAAAATACTTGTACTCACTACACTCTTTGTCAGATTAGTGCAGACTAGTCAGACCTGTGCTTACGAACTGTGTCCTAGACAATTACAAGTCCATTTGCCTTGATTCAATTTGAGAGGGAGGACATTTTGGACTGTGCTGCATGCATGTATGCATGTATGAACAGACACACTCCACAAACCCAGAGTTCTCATGGTGCACCTGAGGCTAATTGAGGCTGATATTTAGTTTGTGTGTTTTGAGCACAGAGTCGGGAGTGGAATGAGGAGCTGCAGGGATGCAGGGAACTTCCCAGAAACTCACTTGGGGAGCGTCTGCACAGAGAGAGGAGCATATTCAAAGTGAGACCACGTCTTCTTTACAATTCTCAGTTTGATTGATGGACTGGGAATGTGTGTTAACTAGATAATTATCCCCCATCCAGACCAACAGTGACTTTGTCGCCGCTGCTACACGAGGCGCTATAGCAGTTATCGATGGTAACGTCATGCCATTGAACCCAGGGGAGGCGCCTCATATGCAGATGTTCATCTGGAACAACCTCTTCTTCAGCCTTGGGTTCGACATATCTGAGCACTACCGCCCACTAGGGGGCAACAGCGCCGCCCATGCTGCTGCCATCTGTGACCTCAGAGGAGCACAGGTGCGTCCTGACTCTCAAAGAGCGAAGTAATACGTCTGCAAGTGCTGTCATTTTCATCAATGGACTATTGTACTTTCCTAAGCCACGCAATCTTAAATCAAAAGCCCAATAAGAAGGTATGTTTGTATTGTCTTTCCGTCGACTCCAGGCATACACATCTGTGGATGTAGAGGGGCTACACATACTCGGGACAGCTGTGGTGGATTATCGCGGTATCCGCGTCATCGCGCAGACGATTGTTCCCGGGATCCTGGAGAAAAATCAGGAGCAGAGTGTTGTCTATGGATCTAATGACTATGGAAAAACTGTTTTTACACACCCCAGGTACGCTCACACAAAACAATCATGTTATGCACTTTAGGTATTTAAATCTTGATTGAGTTTTCTGCAGGTTTCTGGAGCTTCTGGATAAAACCACCAAATCTCTGAGAATCCATCGACACCGGGTGCTCGACCACAACAACAGCCCAGTGGAGCTTTGCTCTGGCATCGAAACCAAAGGCATCGTGGGCAATGACGGACGACCCTACATCTTGGACCTCCTCCGGACGTTCCCCCCAGATCTTAACTTCCAGTTCTCGGAGAGAAAGCGGACTAGAGAGGAGGTACCAAAGGAATGTCAGAGCTTGGGTTACCCACGGCCACATCGTCACAGCCTGGCCAGCCTGAGACCTGAGCTCATAGAGGCCTTCGTCCAACACAGGTGAGACACAGTGGAGACCACACTCTTGAAAGACCATGGCAAAAGCACACTTGGATTAGACCAGGTGGTTCTAAGGGAGCATTTCTAAGTATGAATGTTGTTGAAGTGACACTAGAGAGGACACTGCAGGTATGGAAGACCAGCTATAACCCACTCAGCAGGTCCCCCCTCTCTATTCTGGTGCCAGAATCCAATATGGCTAGGCACCAACTTTGTTGCAGGAGTTGCCGGATCTTCCTAATATAGCAGAAGTCTCACTTTAGGGACTCTAACTCCAGTTTTCTCCTAGGGGTTGACTCTCCAAGGCTATACCTGTCGGGTGTTGCCACCAGCCTGGTTTAATTTTGGAGATTCCCTTCTCCTAGGTGGATACTGAACCTTTGCTGGAGGCTGCTCGAAGGTATCACTGGTTGAGGGTACCCTCATTTCACCCCCCTAGGTCCAGGCCTCACACTACCTACTAACTTTTGACAATTAAGAACACATTGATTCCTATGAATTGAACTTTGTGAATAAAGTTTCCCATGCCTGATATTTTGAGTTTTCTGTTGCAGGTATGAGGTTTATGTCAAGATGGTGTCACAGGGGCTCAGCCAGCAGGAAGAAGGTCCTGAGAGGCAGCAGACACAAGGAGATTCAGCAGAGATGAATTGGAACAAAGAGGCAGGGCATGGTGTGGAGCTGGTCGAGGAGGCGAGAACTGGAGCTGACAGGGGTGAAGAGAACTGGCTAAATTAAATAAAAATTACAAACTAATCCATAAGGCCAAATGAATTGAGGATTATGATGATGTCCTCAATAAATACTTTATTGTTTTTTTTAACCTTTTACAGACTTTAATAGGAGGAATGTGATCAGCAAAGCTTGTAGAGCCGTTGGATCAGTGAGTGACTCTTGCTTTGACATCCGCTTCAATCCTGATGTTTGCTCTCCAGGTAAAGTGTTAAGTAGACGTGCGTGTCTGCGCAAAGGATTGTGTATATGATACACACGGTAAGGTTGACAAACAGTGTGTGTGTGTGTGTTTGCTTGCCGTAGATGTGAGTTTCCCCTCTGAGTGTGCTGAAGAGGTTCAGAGGCAGAGACAGTTGTTATGGGACGTGGCTGCTTTTCTACTCTCCAATCAGATTCCAGCAGTGGTGAGTGTTAAGTGGAACGAAGTCCAGACCTTTCACGTGCATGAAGATGGTATTTATATCTTGTGTGTGTGTGTGTGTGTGTGTGTGTGTGTGAGACAGCTAAAGGACTGTCTGGATCACGCCGCCGTGCCGATGGATGGCGCCACCCTGACCGCGGTGCTACACCAGCGGGGTGTGAATGTACGCTACCTGGGCACCCTGCTGACGGAGCTGGACAGGATGGAGGATGGAGATAGACTCATACACATTCGGGTATTTTATTTATTTTTTATTTAATCTACCCCATGTGAAGAAGATATTCGTGAATATGGACGGACAGAAGTAGTGTGTATTTAAATATTCTGTCAGGATGGGGGTTCATGTTTGAATTTAGACAGAAGGTTGGTATCAGGATATACTGGACCTTTAATACCCAGTTTTAACATGTAAAACCCAGTGTAAATATGTTATTAATTATTATTAACAACTGTTTAAAGTTATTATAATAAGGCATGACACAGTAATGAAATTATGTCAATTATGTCTCTTATTAAGTGTCATTCATTTTTTATATTAAAGTCTAAAGTGCAAGACTTTATTAGTGACAGATCAGTGACAAATAATGGTTGCTGGCAAGATGAGAAAGTCAAAAACTTTAAAATAGTTCTGAAAAGCATGCCTTTTTAAAAAAAATCACACAGAATGTGATTTTCTGACAGAGAATCTAATAATAAATTTACAATATTTAATCCACCTAGAATATAAAAACTAGGCGATAGCATTTTTTTTTATAGACAGATTTTTTCCATTATCCCAATGTCTGTCCTTACAAAAATAAAATAACACTTAATGCCAGCAGTTGTAATGTTAATGACATTACCATTATGTTTATGACACATTCATGACTGTGTCATTTAACCATTATGACAGCGTCATATCAATTTAATGAAGGTACCGAAGAGTTAGAATCTCCACTCAAGTTGTAATGTGCCCATTGTTACTAACAACAAATAAATAAAATACTGTATGTTAATAATAAATATCTTGGGTTTTGCATTTATCTCATCATTTCTTTCTTCACAGAGAATTTCTATCAGTGAAATCATCATCAGAAGTGCCAAACACATCTTCAGGACCTATCTACAGGTGGCGTACTCAATCCACAACTTAACATGTTAGACTTTAACATTTTTCTTTTTAAACCCGGCCTTCATTCTCCTGTTTTTCTCCTCCAGGACGTGGAACCTGCAGCGTTCTCCGCCGCCGTCAGCCACTTCCTGAACTGCCTCCTGAGCTCCTCCTGCTTCCCCGACTCCTGCCCTGACCAGCTGCTCTCCCGTCGCCGGAGCCGGCGGCGGCGAAGCCACGGCGGTCGAGCGGCCGCCCTGACGGACAGCGTGTGGGCCAGGCTGACCCACACCGAGCTATGGGCCCGGATCAGGACTGAGGCGCAGGAGTATTACCAACATGTGTTTGACAGGTGTGTGTGTGTGTGTTTGTGGCTCTGGATGTTTTTGCGACAGGATTCTTGCACTGCTCTTTCTCCCTGTGTTCAGTGAAGGTATCGATGAGGTTATAGAGAAGTTCGGCCTTCAGAGGATCTCCCTGCTCAGAGAGATGGCCATCAAGACAGGCATCCAGGTCAGACGTCCACCACCATCGCCAGGACACATTTACCTATGAATTAAAATAAATCCTGGAATTTATAGTCGAACATTGGGAAGATGTCTTGTTATGGGTACAATTAGTCCAACATTAATTTGAATGATCTATTCCACTGGCAGATAATTAACCTTATTTCGAATTATTTTTCCTCTTTGGTCTTGTTTTGAGAAAGACTTGAAATGCTATATCATCTGCCAATGGAATAAGATCATTCTCCTCAATATTGGACTAATTTTACCAAAAGATTTTAGTTTTTGCAGTGAAACCACACCTGTAAAAATATGAAGTCTGGCTTATTGGTTCATACAAAATGTGGAACAGGTGATCATCACCACCAGGACACATTTACCTATGAATTAAAATGAATCTTGTTCATGTTATGCAGGAATTTTAGGTGAACATCACAAAAACTGAAATCTCATCAGGTGAAGATGTCGGGATTTTGGTACAAGTAGTCCAATAATATTTAGTATGATCTATTCCACAGGCAGATAATTTAGCTAATTTCAATTTTTTCCCAGTTTTTTTCTTGTTTTAAGGAAAACACGACTAACATTTTCAGAAAAAAAAGATTAAATTAACTTAAATTCACCTCAATATTTGACTAATTATACCAAAATATTTCAATTTTTGCAGTGAAACCACACCTGTAAAAATATGAAGTTGAACATTGCAAAAACAGAAATCTTAAAAGGTGAAGATGTCGTGTTTTTGGTACACTTAGTCCAACATTAATTAGAATTATATATTTATATATTCCACTGGCAGATAGTAAACAAGACTAACAATTTGAATTAATTTACTTAAAACTTCTCCTCAATATTTGACTAATTCTACTGAAATATATTAATTTTTCCAGTTAAACCACACCTGTAAAAATCTAAATTCTTATTGACTCAGACAAAGTGTTAAAAAAGGAGAGACATAAATAAAAAATGCTCTGATCTAATCTCTAACTATGCTGCAAAAGTTGTTGTTTTCTCCATCTCTGACTACGTTAAATCAGTATGAGGACATTATGCTCCAGGATTTTCTAGTGCAGCTTTAACATGAAACTTTAATTTAAAATTAACTCTTCCTTTTTTACTCAAACTACCTCTTTTTGTGCATATTTAAGATGCAGCTCAGAGAGTACGTGTTCGAGTCTCGACACCGGCCGGCGTTCGGTGAGGAGGACATTGTCAACATGTTTCCTGTGGTGAAACATCTGAAACCTACGGTAACAGATGCTGCACGGCTGGTGCAGAATGCACAGGTGGCGGTTCAGCAGGGTGAGACATGGACAGGACAACTGAGTACTGTATGAGTACTGTATGAGTACTGTATGAGTACTGTATGAGTACTGTATGTGTACTGTATGGAGTACCTTTAGCCTGGAGGGGCCATTAACAGGAGCGTTTGTGGGAAACAATCCGATATGCAGCTGTGATGATGTGGAAACAACGCACAGTATAAAAACACATAATTATATCTTCAACACAGAAAGTCAAGTTAACAAGATGCTCGACATTCAAGCGGTTTAAGCTCTGATTAAACTGTTGCTAGGAAACTGACAAAAAGACATAGCACCGGACGTATTGCAGAATGAGTCATGAATAGCAAGCCCCTTCAGATGATTCCAAGCGTTCAGACATTTAAGACTTTACAGAGGTCATTTTAATGGATTCCTTTTGTGCACCTCAGTAAAAATGCCTCCACTATAATATTACAGGAGTTTTCCTTTCTGTCACACACTCAGTAAAATACACAGGGCCTCCCTCCTGATCCTCCCTCCTGATCCTGGCAAAGATCTGTCCAGTGACTCAGCAGCTTCCTCTGTGGATCGTCATCATCTGTCTTGCTACCAACTCGTGCGTTGATGCTGATTTTTCTCACAGATTCTGGGTGATTCATTGAAGGCGTTGTTCGTTTGAGCAGCACATGTCATTAAGTGTTTGTGGGACAATGTCAAAAATGTTGTGGTGTAACCCCAAGAACTTGGTACCAGATGATTTTACTCTCTTAAAAAAACACATGCTATCTACTAGTTTTATAATCAAGGTCTATTACTTATTTAGAATTCATCATTCTGTTACATAAAATCATTTTTGAAAACAATAATGAAACAAATGGACTTTTAAATGAAAGTTGAACATGAACACGAAATGTTTTAAGATACCTTAGGAATGCTTTTAAAACTGCTTTTAAAAAAAGTTTTTTCACTTCCTTATCTTGCTGACTATTACTTGCCAAAGACAGGCTGACATTGGGACAATACCTAAAAATTTGGTACCAGATAGATTAACTCTCTTAATAATAATGCTATCAACTATTTTTTTATTCTAGGTAGAACAATTTGAAATTTCATGTTAAAAAAATCACACCTGCCATGTAATTTTTGTAAAAACAATTATCCTAATAGAGTTTTAATTGACATGAATCCAACATGAACGCCTAATGTACGTTTTGAGATACCTGATGAATGCTTTTAATAATCTGTATTTGTCACCGACTCCAGTGCTTGTCTGTATTTTGCGTTCAGGGCTTCTCAAAGAGGGCTACGACCTGATCAGCCAGGCCCTGACTCTGTTCAGCAGCATCTGTGGCGTCCTGCACGAGGACGTGTGCACGTGCCTGCGTCTGCTGGGACGACTCAGCTACATCCTGGGGGAATACGCCGACGTAATCAAGCGTTATACCGTTCATTTTTTAGCATGTTTGGAGGTTGTCTCCTTTACTTTATCCATGTCTCGCAGGCCCTCAGCCACCAGGAAAAGGCTGTCATGAGTAGTGAGAGAGTACAAGGTATAGACCACCCACAGACCATACAGGACTACGTGAGTTTATTCACGTTTTCATTCGTCCAAAACACATTGCTCTTGTGCTTAACTCTATTCATGTGTCGTTCTCCTTCTTCTGTCTGTGATTCAGATCTTCCTGGCTCTGTACTGCTTCGCTGGAGGTCGCCAGTCGACCTCCCTCCAGCTGCTGTACCGGGCTCGGTACCTCACCCTGCTCCTGAGCGGAGAAGATCACCCACAGGTCGCTCTGCTGGACGTAAGAGAAACCTCACTCAGTTTTTGTGTTTTTGGATTTATTTGATTATTTTTTGGGCTGGGAATCTGGGCTGTATGAGTATAATTGAATTAAATTGAATTGAATTGATGTAGAAAATTTGAATAACCAAAAAAAAAGCATTTTATAAAACCCAAACATAGAACAACTGATAAAAACAAATGAGCAAAGCAGGTATTTTTTTTATTGAATGAAATGCAAAATACTATTAATGCTGCTATGATGTTAACCAAACATGTTAATATGTTAATCGATATGCTTTTGTGTCCCTCCCTCCTTTAGGATGAAAGTTGAGCAGAAGTGTGAACATTAATTACTAAAAGTTATTGTCAACATAACAGCACTTTATTAATATTTAATAATAAATTCAGCTTGTGTGTTTTAATCAGTAAATGGCACCAGCAACTGGATTTGACTATTTATGGCCTTATTCAATTTATTGCATTATTCGAGGTATTTGTGTCATTGCATTGTTTTAAGTGTTTTAGTATATCTCATTGTATTGAATATAATCATCAACTCAAAATTTGCTGAAGGTAAATGTCTTAAAAAAAAACTTAATTTTGCAGTATGAGATCAAACAATGTTGGATCACAGGACCTAAGATACAATCTTTCCGTATATATAAAAGATTTATTATAGGTTGTACTGGGAAATGCAAATCAGACTGTCAGAAAACACCAAACACATAAAGCTCTATCAAAGGTATTTGACCCATCAGTGAGAACCCCTCACATGTAAAGACTTGTGTGTGTGGTGCTTCCATTAGAGCATGCTGGGTCTAGTTCTTCATGGACTGATGGAGTACGAGCTCTCCCTGAAGTTCCTGCAGAACGCCTTCAAGTTAACAGCCAGGTACCACGGCGCCACATCCCTGAAGCATGCGCACAGGTACGACTGTTTGCTGCTACGCTCTTTCTGCTCATGAGGCAGGTTACACCTGCTGTGGCCTTCAAATGCAAATGTCTACCGTCCCTCATCCCCTTATCCTGTACAGTCACCATCTGCTCGCCACCGTGTACGAGAGTAAAGGAGAGTTTCGATCTGCCCTGCAGCATGAAAAAGAGGCTTATTCAATACATAAGAACCAGGTGAGCTTTAAAAATGCAGTGTGTGGGTGACGTTTTCAGCCACGCCGTGTTTTCACCACGTCTCCATTGCTGCATGATGCAGGTCGGCGACAGCCATGACAGCACGAGGGAAAGCTCCGAGTACCTGAAGAGCCTCACTCAGCAGGCCGTGCTCCTTCAGAAAGCCATCAACCACATCTACAGTAGCACGCCCGGTGCCTGCATCCCACCTCCAAAGGTGTGCACATTTTCTGTGAATGCATAGGCAACCAAGCAAAAATGAACCCACTAAAAAGCAGTGGGAAAGTGTTGTAATAATAAAGTAAAATCTTTGCCTCTCCAGTTTTCCACACCAAGCCTCCCAAAGATCCTTCAGCAGCTCAACCTGACCTGTGGAATCATCCTCATTCCTCTCAGGTGAACACTAAAATAGCCACAGTAAAAATGTTTTTTTTTTTAAAGTTTAACGAAATGATGATTTCTCACATGAAAACTCATCTCTTTCTCTCTAGTGCAAAGGAAATTGCAGACCTGAAGACTCAGTTGAAAGGGAAGGAAAAGGTTGAAGTGGAAGAGCTGGAAAATCAATTATTCAAGTGAAAAGATGTGATAACTATAGAGAATAAACCACAACACTGAACTATGAACTACAATAGAACGTCTGTGTATTCAGCCCCACAGTGACGGCGGATTACTAGAACAACTCTGGGCAAATTGGACACCAGTTAGCCTACTTTGGACAAAAAATAGCCAGAGACACGTGTAGCTGCCTCTTTTTTAGCTGATGCTGTTGACGCATATGCATAATTCTACCAAAAAATAAAGGATGATACAGCTAAATGACTGGACAAGCACTGTATACTTAGTCCTACTACAACAAAATGATGTGCAATCCCTCCTGCGCCCACTGGGCTTCACACTTGTGCCATGAACAGTTTCAGTACATGAGGGATGAATTGTTTGTGTCTAAATAATATTAGATTAATCCCAGTGACTGATTTGGACGTGTACCATAAAATCTGTTAATCCACATTATCATTAAATCCAGGTGACTTTGAGGCACCAATAAGTATCTGAGCATTTAACTCAACAAGAACAAGTCTGTTTGTCCTCAAGTTGGAAATCAGAGCATCACGTGACATTTACATCACGTGATGCTCTGGAAATGATCCTCTGACACCATATAAGTGGTGACGTGTTTTTATAAGTGATCCCAAATAACTGCTGTTTCAAATTAACTCTTACTAAGCGTATAATCTTGGGTTTTGTTATAGTTTCCTGGTTTCATCATTCAGCATCTATAGGAAAACTGCATCATCATCATCATCTGTTCTTCTGCTGGTTATCTCTGCAGGAAAAGTGTTCAAATTGTTCAAATGAAAACTTGATTGTACATAGTAAAATAATAACTACCATTACATATGTAATTGTGATTGTTATTATTTTTAAATGTTTATTTTACTAATGACATCTCAGCTTGAAAATAAATTGAATGGATAAATACAATTCCTAATAAAAAACATATAAAAAAATACTAATGCAGACTTTATGCAATACTTGGTGCTTCAAACATTTATCCTTTTTATACAGGTTATGTTCTTCAATGTTTCATTGTCATGAGATGGAAAATTTTGATTTATAAACCTTTTTCACAGCAGCCATTTTGATGTGAAATAGTGGCCAAAGAAAGGTAATCTCATCGATTTATTCAGCACTACTATTTTAAAAATTCATTAATGTGCGTATGTACTATTTAATGTCAGTTGACAGTTTTTTCCCTGCTCTGTCACACGAATCAAATGAGGCACTTGGAAAGTCCCTAAAAACACTATAATATCTCCTGTACCTACAAATTATACATAATTATTTAGTTGAAAATAGAATATGAACATTATATTTCACTTGAAACTTTAACAGGCTGCATATGCATATCTTTTTATGTTCTTGAGCACTCCTCATCGTTTATTTGCACCATTTGAATAAAAACCTCCACCAGCTGAGCCGACATAACCTCTTTCATCCCAGCACTGGTCACTTTCATATGTTTCATCAAACTGGACTCAACCATGTGGCCTCCGTTGCATTCAACCTCTGCTGTTACATCATTTAATTATTTATTGCACGTCTTGAAGGAGATAAAGGCCCGAATCAGCACAAATGTCACTTAAACAGCAGCAACACCAGAGCTCTTCTTATTGGCACGCCACAAAAGATTCTGTCATCCCTCATACCTCAATCTCACTTTTGACATCGGGGACGGCCCCTTTCCTCCTCAGTCAATGTTAGGTTGGATCTTCAGTCGACTTTTAATGATCTATGCAAAATTTATACTACTTTAAAACAAACTGCTGCTAACCCTCCCAGATGCAATGATTAAAACACAATATTATAACATTACACACTCTGCATAATAAGTAATTTTACTTTTGATATTTTAAGAATATTTCATTAATAATACTTATAGGTATTTATTCCATTACTTTATATTGACAGTATTTCTATATTTTACGGAAAGTAATCAGACTACTCCCTCCACCGCTGTGTTAATTGTCCAATAAGCAGATTCTTATTATAATGGGATTATTTTACAGTGTGCTGGCCCTTTAAATCAGAGACGTGCACGTTACGTGCCGCCCGCCGCGCGACTCGACGCGCGCGCCGCCGACGACGAATCGCGACCGTTAGCCGCGGCCGGGCGAGCGTGCTCGGTGTGGTACCTAAGAGGAGGAAATCTGACCGACTGCCGGTGATGTGAAAAAAAAAATTCACAATACCGGATCAGAACCTGAGTTTCCCATCAGACGCCGCGAGTCGCCGGAGGGGACATGAGAACCGCCGTTTATCAGAGGGTGAGTTGGCGGCGTTTAGACGCGTGTGGACGTTTGTTTTGCCACTTGAAAAATACTTGTTATCTCTGACGACGGTTTGCCTGCAGTGTCTGCGCTTTCCCGTCGCGATCTTAAAATGGCGGAGAGGCCGAAAGCTAAGCTAGGCTAGGCTAGGTGGCAAAGTTGGCATTCACGTAAGCTTCGATTTTAGAGAATTGACGCAGAAATACGACAATGGTTATGTTATTTCAACCGCCCTGAGTGGGATTTTTCATCTTCAACAACGTGTTGTTGCTCCTCGCTCACGTCGTGACACAAATCTAGACACTTGTTGTGAAGCCTCGCTTGAACATTTTAGCTACCGTTAGCTTAGCATCATGTCTATTTATGGAAGTTGTGTACGGACCAAGCTGTCGTGGTGAGCCGCTGAGTTAGCCGGCTAAGCTAACTGTCAGCAGGCTGCCATATTTCCCCCGCAAACACATATTTTGACGTTGAAAAAATGCATTCTTTAAACTGCAACCTTTTTCCATATATTAGGATAACTGCTTAATTCTTCCAGGTAAAATCTGAGATATATGACTCTGTGGGAGATCAGCTAATGGCCCTATAATCAAATTTAGAATGCACGAATTTATCTCTTTGCCATATGCGTTTTAAAGCGTATTGTTTGAGAAGATGTATCTTTTAGCTATTTGTCGGGTCAGACCAACGCCCTGTGTGTGTTTCTGCGACTGCGTGATTTTATAAACTCAGTCTGCCCAGACTGACAGCTCCGTGCTAAGCTAACGTTAGCCGAAAGGGCGTTGCTGAGCCATTGCTGCAACTTTGCCCTTGTGGCCATCGAAAGCACAGAAAGACGTCACCCGGGAAAGATATTGAACTCAGACCTCAGAACTCGTTCTCCAAGAAATTAATTAGTCCTGAATCAATTTGCAAGTTGTCCTCATGCATACTTTGAGGTGATCTGATAAGGTCTGAGACTAAAAAAAAGGATCGGTGTGAATACTGATAATAACAATGCTACATAGGTTTTACTTTAGGTATACTGATCCATCTGACGATCTTATTTTACTACTTTTTGTGTGTAGTAAAACTAATATTTAAAATAGCACACTAATAATGAGTCTTTTTTTGTAAATCACCTTACATACAGAAATGCAGCTCAAATTTATTTGTAAAAGACATGAAAAGGACATTAAAAAGATGTTGGAAGCATTAGAAAGAGCAGTAGACAATTAAAACCAATTTAATAAGAGCAGGCAGAAATACACGGGTTGGTAAAATGAGCACATAATGTGTTCCTATTACTTTCTTTCAGAATTATCACTTACTAGAAAGAAAAATGTTAGTCCGACTAGTTCCTTCAGAAGTGAGTTTGAACATCTAACCCTTGTATTGCGATGCTGATTCTGTAGTGGAAACCTGCCCTGTTTTACACATGTCACAACCACCCCTATGGTCATTTTCCACTTGCTGCTATTGCAAAGCATAAAACGTGAAGGCCCATGTCTATAGGATGGATGTGAATCATTCTGGCTATAAAGATGTACTCATTTATTTATTTTTTAATCAAAAATACAATAGCATCAGGAAGTTGTATCTTTTACATGTTGTCAAATACAATGACAGTAGTAGTAGTTTAAGGAGTGTTCTACCTGTGTTCCTGCTTCCCAACACTTCTTCTTTTTTTTGTCAACAGTTATGTGTATGAGAGAAACTAAACATATTAAAGTACAATACCTAATAGAGAATTGTGTATAGGGTATTGTAATTTAAAATCAACAGCTTCACTCTTTGGCACTGCCTTGTCATGTTTGTATCTTGACCATTGGCATTGATAACACATGCAGTGTATGTGTTAGATAAGGGTTGAGCACCTTTTGAACGGACTATTTTATTGTGGTTTAATTATTTATCTTGCGATAGACATCGTTGATCATGAGGAGGATGTGAAATTGGGCTGACTGGTAAATAAAAAAAAAATAATTTAAAAAAAGCAGATTCGCCATGATGTTTGATTTGTAATCAAACATTGCCTTGTGGTTCTGTTTGTGCCAGCAGGAATGGTTTGGCCTGAAGGTCACCCATAAGGAGGGATGTTGCTCAGCAGCTTTATGCAAATGGAACATGTTCACTGAAAACTTGAAGTCAGAAATTAGTGCCCGGGGCTCGTTTTATTTCTTTTAGGTGTATTATCCCCTCCAAAATTAATAATCTTTTATATTCTTTTATTTTTTTTTTGGGGGGGGGTGAAGGAATGTGCTCATTTGAAAACGAACAGTGAAATGTCCTAGAATTTTTTTTATTCATTATGCTAGTTTTGACTTGAGACTTGCTCTATTCATTAAAGTCCATCTGGAGTTACCTGAAATTAAGGCGTAACAAAGGTTTATAAAGTAACAATTTAGGGTTGAAACTGCAAAAGGGAAAAAAAAAGTTTGGAAACCTGTATTTGATCAATGATATGTTGTCACTATTAACATTAGATAGTTGGAAAGCTTGTTCATTTCTCTTTACAACAATATCCCATTTGGGAGGTTCGTGCAATTATGGGATGAGCAGCACAATTGAGAAGTTCCAAGTGAAATGAGCCAAATGTCCCTTCTATTGTCCAATGGTTTATTCTCTTTCCAGTATTGACTCTATTGTTCTGAGTATAGGGGGTTGAATGATCGAACTCTCTGGCAATCGGAGCCTGATCAGCAGCATCTGGCCATGTTTCAGCACCCAGGACGTTCAAGTTCTCCACTGCCTGCCCTAACGTAGGAACAGATTTTTACCTTTAAGTAGGGTTTTTTGGATGCTCAACTCTGTTTTAAGGATTTTCTCCAGTGAAGCAGGAAAAAAAAAAAAACTCAGACATTAGCCCACAGTTTATCTGCCTGGGATCTTCTCTGCAGTGAGCAGAGCTCTGCTCAATGTTCCACTGTGTTTGGAACATTACATTGCATTTTTTTAAGCCATTACTGGACAGATTTATAAAAAAAATAATAGTTTGGGCTCCTAATGACTCCTAAAGGCTCCATATTCTTTAAATGTAAGTGAAGGCAGGTGAATCAGAATCTCTCAAGTTTGTTAAACTTCCATGACCCCACTCTACATTGAGATATACTTGATTTTATAAATTCAGGATGAATCCATGGAAAGGTAATGAGCAAGATTATTAACAAGACTGTTCTTACAGTCCTAGTTGACCCATTATTGATATTGTGACGCACTTTGTGATTTCTCTATAAAAGGCCCTATATAAATGCATTTACTCACAGTATTAATTATTAAGTATAGCTGATTATCATTGTCTTTTCATCTGCAATACATTATAAAAACAGGATTGCTCACCCAGAACCATAAATTACTTTTATTTTACTTTTTATATGCTATAAAAACAAATGTAGCTTTTCAGATGTTTTTTTTTTTTTTTTTCTCAAATTCCTTCCAAGTCCTCCACTGTCTGCAGCTGGTCTGGATCTGTAGTTGCTTCATCATGGCTTTTTACCGGTGGACGTTCGGTTCATTTCAGTTGCGTCACTGAATGGATGCTGAAAAAAAATGCAAGAGCAACCCGGCATTTATGTGAAGGAAATTTCAACAGGTCCCTACTGGCGTTTCATAAATTTGATACTTTCTCAGTTCACACAGATGTTCTCTTGCACCATTTATGTCCCTGCATTTTTTTTTTTTATAATGTATTTGTGTATAAAAGTAAAATTCTCATTCTACCTTCGTCAATCCAGTTTCTGGTGGGTAATCGTCTTGCTCACAGATACTACATTTAAGATCACCAGGGGTAAACTCTCCACAATCTTAATCAGTCTACTCTTGAAACACTTGTCAGGTATGTGTGTGTAATGTATGTGTGTGTGTATATATATGTATGTGTATATATATGTTTATATATATATATACACACCATAGCAGGACTTTTGAACTGCAGAATGTTGCTGTTAGTCTTTTATCAACAAGGCTTCAGACTGTTGAACACTTTAGTGTTTCAAAAGTAGACTTCACGTTATTTTCATTTATAAATTATATGATCAAACTGTTTCTTTATAGCTAAATGAGACCATCTCAGTATAATGGAAAACTCCAGACCTTTCCTAATGGGCAAAAAATGCTTTAGTTTGGGAAGTTAACTACGAACTGACCACAGGTGGTTTCCACACAATAAGTGCATACAGGATTTTTATAAAAAGCAATCTTATTTTTATATGTATAAACTACATAGATAAGTAATCCCTCTCAGTCATCACTTATGGCCCACCTTTAATAGAATGCCTCATATATTAACATAACTGTGGACCTTCTCCTTTCTTTGGTAGCTTCCTGATTAAATTCATTAAAAAAACTAACAAATCTCTTGTACACCCCTTTTCTTTGATAAGCCTGATGCTGAACAGGACTCTGAACCCTTTACCTTGATTTACAACTCTCTCATGCCTTTTTTTAACTCAGAATATCTTGCCTTTTTCCCTTCCCATAGTAATATTTCACTGAAAGTGAAGAGTAAAAGTGTTATCAGAGCAGTGCTTCAATGTACTTGAGTTGTGTGTGGTGAGTTAGTCCTTTTTCCTGAAAGACTCTTGAAAACGCTTCAAACTGACTGAAACCAGGCCTCCCTTATTTATTACATTTATCATTTATCTCAAACGGTCCTTATTGAAGCACGGACGTCTCGGCAGGTAGTAAAACTGAGTGTGTCTTGGTTTACGTAACAGTCTGCAGCCTGGTGTGTTTGGTCAAATGTCTATTTTTGAGCTGCGCTGAGTGTGGCTAGGCTAAACTCAGAAGCGCTGTCCTCCCAGCTCAGTACTTATCACGTTTGCTAAATGTTTGTTTGTGGGCCGATGCAGTTGCTGCACACTGGAAGGGAATGCATCAGTGCTCACCTGACACAAAGAAATGTATGTAAATGAGAGAAAATTAAGAATGTTATGATCCTTTTCCAGTTGAGCACCATTTGAAATCGTAATTTTCCATAAGCCAGTTGTTTAGAAACAGCGAAACGGTCAGAGTGACAAGCCAGACAATGATGGGGACACGGCGGCTTGCTGTTAAGGTTCTCTTTCCATGTCTGGGGTTAATCCTGTTAGCTACCATACCATCCAGTCCCTTCTTTATAATGCACTGTCAGCTGTATGGAGGACCTGTGGTCACTATCACTTAGAAACACACACAGACTCTAGATTGTGTGGTCTAGCCATTAAGCAGCTTAGGGCTGTTGTGGCCCCAGGTGCCAGAAGTGTTGAAGCTCAGAAAGTAAATACTCCTATTAGCCTCACAATCACTAAATGGTGTGTTTGATCTTCCATTGTGTGCTGTTGATCCTTGGCCAATAGATCAAAACCAGAATTGAGAGGAAAATGTTTCCAATCTCCTGCAGTGAAGTTCAAGTTATTTGTTCTGATCAGATATAACATTGTTCTGGTAAAATCAGTAGAATCCCCTGCTTTCCTAAAAATAATCTAGTTGCGCAAAATCCAGAGGCTCCAAACAAACGAGCAAAAGGTAGAAAGTTCAGCGTTTTCCTCAGGTTTCTGGAGAAGGTTGATGTGGTTTTGGTCGGGAGGGGGTTGTTTTACAAAAACAATATATTTTCCTGTTTCTAATAAAATAATTTGAGCTGTGATTTGCTTATTATCCTAGTCAGAGTGTAGCTAATAGATGGAGATAGTTAGACTTTTTTTTTTTTATCCATACTCTTTTCAGTCCACTTTATGTTTATGAAGAATACAAGAGTTAGGTGATCCAGATAATATTTTGTAAATTAGGTTTTCATGATAGAAATGTGATCAAATCGCCCTTTGCTCAAATCACTGCTGTATTCAGACATTAATGACTGGTGTGAAATATCACAGCTTTTGTACTAGATGTTGGCTTCAGATCTTATCAGGTTTTTTTTTTTTTTACTGTTAAAGTGTTGTAATGGAAGGGAAAACCCTGGAGTTGCTACTTCAAGTTCCGCAGTAAATATTTGTCTTATATGTATGGAAACTGCGTCTAGATGTGAGCACCATTGCATGAATGAACAGGAGGAGGATGACAAGGAGCTTTAAGAGGGCTTGTCTCCTACATACTTTCTTGCCTCTCGGCCAGGCTATGGCATTCAGTTAAGTGCAAAATTCTAAGTTTAATTTTAGATTTACGTGAATAGAACAGTCTCCTTTGGGTGGAGGCAGCATTGATTGTTTTTTTTTCTTTAGTACCTAGTAACCGTTACTTACCACAAAGGAAACAATGGTAAAAGATACACACACGTGTGTGTTGTTGCACGAACACCTTTCAGTAATGAGGCAAAAAACACCGTGGGGGGCTGGACTCATAAGTTGATATGATGCAGGTTTGAGGTGAGCACCAACGCATTGTGTTACTCAAATGCTTGCAAAACAAGATATTGTTGGCAGCAGTATTTTGCCTTGAGGTTCATCATTCTGCATTTTGCCAGGGGCGAGACTCATAACATTGTAAAACTTATCCTACAAATAATATTCTCGTGTTTTTTTCCACTAGATTCTTTTTATTCTGTGTTTACCCGACTCCTCACGATTACAAAACTGAAATGGTTGAATGGAAAATCCCCAAATGAATTAGCAGAACTTTGATTAACTGTGTCTATTCCTGTATCTATATGTGTGCATCTTAAGTTACACAAGGCTGTGGTAAAGCTCATCATGTGAGTCAGGATATTATCCATATCCAATGTGCATATTTCTCTGTCCTAGGAGAAACACAATTTATGGGAAAAGTCCACTTTCTTTATCTCACTATTCTGCATCTGCTGCTGTAATTCATTGAGGAGAATCAGCGGAATGTCACAGAGAGGTAACAGAAAAAGTGTAGCAGAGGCAAGGATGAGCTACCAAATCAAATATCCATCTTAAAGGAAATTAAATTTTCCATATATACGTGTGTTTTTTAATATATAGAAGAATCTGACTATAGCTTTACTTTGGCTCTTTCTCTCAGCTTCTCTCACTCAAACA
This sequence comes from Eupleurogrammus muticus, assembly GCA_036785175.1. NCBI lineage: Eukaryota > Metazoa > Chordata > Actinopteri > Scombriformes > Trichiuridae > Eupleurogrammus > Eupleurogrammus muticus. The sequence continues at coordinate 1,466,164 of JAYKQN010000007.1, forward strand.
AGGATGCACGGTCATATCAACACGTGAACAGCATTGACTGATAAGTTTTTAAAAATGAAATCTCAGCATTGTTTGCATGTAACATGAATCATTGACTAGGCCAAGCAAGGCTGCAACCAGTGTGTGGAAGTTTCTTGTGTTGTATTTTTGCTTCACAGACAATCAGATTTTGTGTATTTTACATCCTCTTCTCTTTCTTCATCAGGTGATGGAAATGTTTGATCATTGAGACATTTGGGCCATTGTGCATTCCTGTGGAGCCATTGTCTCGCCAGCTGATTGACGGCAGTATCTTCTGTCCACCTTCCTCTGCGTGGCACCCTTTTTGCCACTCCCCAGTATCTCTGAGAGAAAACCACCACCGAGGGATCGGACACCGCCCCGCCACACGCATCCCAGCCCGACTCCCCAGGATCATCACCTCACCCTCAACTCCCCGAGAGGGAGAGAACAGCAGCCGCCATGGTGCTGTCTCAGAGACAGAGAGATGAATTGTGAGTTCCTAGATATTAAATATGAGGGTGTGAGCACTCATCACATATGCAAACACAGACTCTAGGTTGTCTAGTCTAGCCATTAAGTAGCTCAGGGCTGTTGTGGCCCCAGGTGCCAGAAGTGTTGAAGCTCAGAAAGTAAATACTCCTATTAGCCTCACAATCACTGTATGGTGTGTTTGATCTTCCATTGTGTGCTGTTGATCTGTACTTTAAAAATCAAAACCAGACTTGAGAGGAAAAATGTTTCCAACTTCACTGCAGTGAAGTTCAAATTATTTGGTCTGATCAGATAATTCGTACAACATTGTACTGGTAAGATCAGCAGAATCTGCTGCTTTCCTAAAAATAATGTTCTAGTTGCGCAAGAGCCAGAGGCTCCAAACAAATGAGCAAAATGTAGAAAGTTCAGGGTTTTCCCCGGGTTTCTGGAAGAGGTTGATGTGGTTTTGGTCAGGAGAGTGTTCTTTTATCAAAACTATGTATTTTCCTGTTTCTAAAAAAAAGTATTTGCTAAAGCTAATGGATGGAATACTTAGAATTGTGAGTTCCTAGATGGTAAATATGAGAGTGTGAGCACTCATTGCACATGCAAACAGGCATTGGCATGCTGTGCAAACAGAGGTATACTTAAAGGGCATGTACATTTAGGCTTTTTGTTCAGCAACACTTAGCAGTTTCCCTCTTGATAGAAGCTGTCTTCCAGAAGAGGTTAAGGCAAATATTATGAGGGAGCACATTCCTTTACAAGCATGTGTAATCATAAAGGAGATGTGAAGAGATCGGAGCCTCAAGATGCTTCACTTGATAGCTACTTAGTGAATATTTCATAACCCACATGACAGGGGCAGAGAAGTAAAGGGGGATGGGGAAAGAGGAGGAGGAACTTAACGAAATGAAGGAGGTTTAATGTGAGGAGCTGTGTGCAGGGGTGTCTGCCTGGCTGATCATACGGTATGCACCCCCAGTTCAATACATTCCAGCCCAGACGCCACAAAGCAGCAACACTTTCATCTTATTAGAAAATTGGGTTTTTAAAATTGATTTGTTTTGGACTAGTTGGAGCCACTAATGTTAATAGCTGATAAATGTGATGAAGCACTAACTTCATACAAATCTGCAGCTTTTAATGTTATAATCCCACAAACTTAATTGCACATAATTTCCTGCACCTGTGATTAACCACTACGTTTGCATTTGTTTGTCAAATTTCAAATTTGTAGTAACTTCCCACAATTGCCATTAATCAACAATATAATCCAAATCAGCGTCTTATGGAAGTTGTTAAGTTTTATTTCTTTTTAACAGCCAATTATATCATCATCTTATATATTCTTGTCCTTTGTTGTCTGTTCAGAAAGTGTTGGTGCAATTAAAACCCATGCAAATGTAATAATTATGGTTGTAAAAAATGTTTGCGGTAGGCAATAGCTATTACATTTTGTGGGAAAGTTATGTCTGATCATTACAGTTACTGCAGAGTTACATTCACGGCTTATTGGTTTTGTGGGATATTTTTTTTTTTACTTCTGTGGGTCTATTACATGGAAATCCTCTTGCTTGGGGTAGGCCTAATGATAAAATCCAGAGCAGATTGTGATACCAGGGTGACAATTTTCAGGCGATGAAAAGAGGCCTGAAGCTTAAATTTAGCACCATCATGCATGATATAGTTATAGTTAGATACAGTTATCTCGTAAAGGAGCCATTCCTCTCATTTCTATGTGGCTGCATACATGTGTTGTTTTTATACCTTCTGTTGGCCAGTCTCTGATTAACAGCACAAAACAGTTTCCAAATGATTCTGTCCTTATGTTTTATCTTCTTCACTGAAGCATAGTAATTTTTTGGCTCTTATTCAGATTTGCTTAAATTGATTTCCATTGCTCCCATCTGTTAGATGGGGTGTGGTCTGCTCTCTCAGTTTTTAAGGAGGAACCAGCTTTTCTGTTAAGGTGGAGCAAATATTTAATACCCATTTTTGGATATGTAATTTAATTTCGTGCTATTCTGGACATAATCAAATGAAATTGCACCATTGCTAAACACCAAAAGGCCCAGTGAAACAGAAGTATTTCCCAATGGAATTACTTATTTGAGAGGTTTTCTGTTACAAGATAGATTTAAGTTAAATCCTCATATTTAATTGGACTAATGATATCGAGCTGAAGTGAACGGCTTTGGAGAATTGCTGGATCCACATACAAACCCATCATTAGATCAGGAGGAGGACAAGGGGGAGATGATGGAAATGTTATAGTCGATGACACAAAAATGGTGACGTGCATTCTCATGGGTGGGACTATCTGCTCAGTCATTTGGATCGGATGAGTTTAAAGGCCTTCAGCTGCAGAATGAGTCATCAAACATTTGAAACTGTTTGACACGAAGAGGAATTTGATCGAATTGGTGTTTAAAAAAAAAAAAAAAAAAACTCCTAATGCTGATTTTTTTTTTTTTCTTTTCCCCCTATTCAGCATATGAGATGAATAAACAATTAGAACGACCACATGATCAAAACTAATGACTAGACAGACTAGACGAGACACACAATAAAATGTGAGGTCAATTGGTGGATAAATTAGCGCCTGAAAACGTTTTAAAAAATCAAGTTTTTCTATTTTATTCCCAGAAACCGGGCTATAGCCGACTATCTCCGATCCAATGGATACGAGGAGGCCTATTCTACCTTCAAGAAGGAGGCAGAGATTGATATGGTAAGCGGAATAAGTAATGCTACATTCAACTCATTTCTAAGATAAATGTGGATTATTATTTTTTTAATCAATGTCTCCTTTTTTTTCCTTTCATAGAATGAAGAGGTAGACAAAAAGTATGCAGGGCTTTTGGAAAAGAAATGGACCTCTGTAATCAGATTACAGAAGAAGGTAAGGGCTCTTGTTTTTAACCTAGTTGATGTTTGCTATATGCTTAACATATTTTGTGTGTCAGGCAAATTATTCTTGTGGCCAAGAAGTATTGTCATGATGTAAACTAGAGTCAATTTTCTTGCTGGGATAATCCCCTTCTGAGCACCTGGTCTCTAAATGTCTGACTCCAGCCCCTTAACTCGCCTCTTCTCAGGTGATGGAGTTGGAGTCAAAGTTGAATGAAGCGAAGGAGGAGATGACACATGGAGGACCCATGGGTCAGAAGAGAGATCCCAAAGAATGGATCCCGCGCCCCCCAGAGAGATACTCCCTAAGCGGGCACCGCGCACCGGTCACACGTGTCATATTCCACCCCGTCTTCTCTGTCATGGTCACAGCCTCTGAGGATGCTACCATTAAGGTGTGTGCGGTGTTTTGAAAAGATTTATATAGAGTTTCCAGTTTAAAAAAAAAAAATGTAATGCAGATACTGCAGCATAGTAGCCATGCCGAAGTCCTGACTTCATGCATTTGATGATATCCAGTTTTTATTGGGTTGTCACTTTTCTGTTTGTGGGGGTTGACACAACGTTAGATGCACAACACCAGCACTACAGCCTCCAGAAGGTCTATAAACTTCAATCAATTCCTTTTCTGACCATTTCAACACTGTATTGGGTAACATGATGCAACAAATTATAGTATATTTAATGGCTGGCAACTGTACAAATATGTCCCACTATGCAGTGAGAAATGATATTTATATATTATGTATGCACTGTTAAATTGTTTTAGTGGATAATGTTCCGAAGGTTAAGAAAATTAAATTAACCTACTGTAATACTGGCTTAAAATCCCTTTTTTCCTCTTTCATCACTTTCTACACATCAATGTCTAAAATTAAATCCTATCACTGTTATGGTCCTATGAGTCAATCAAAAACATTTCGTGTGTTCCTTAGGGTTTTTTTTATTTTTAATGTTCACATATCTTTTCTTAAGTGAGCACTCTTTTGAAACTGCGTTTCTATCAGGAACATTAAGGCGCAGTGTTTTCTAGCTGCCTGCAGCAGCGTTCACTAGCAAATTGCGCGTCGTGGCGCACCACAACATAGCCTCTGCAGCTCTGACCCTCCACATCAAAGCTGTACTGCAGATCTGAGGCTGTTCTCCCTTTTTTCTCCTCTGTGCTTCTGCTTCAACACACTGTCCCCTCCGCCTCCTCCCTCTATCATCCTCCCCCTCCCTCCCTGCTTCTCTTCCTTCCTCAGTTTTCTTTTTTCTGCTTTGTCACTGCTCATCTACGTGGAGATGGTCTGATGCTCTTGTTGTCAGAGGCTACACTCGCTGCACTTTAGGAAATATGCAAATCTTTCCCTTTCAATCGTCCCTTTTTATTTTTCACCCTTTGTATTAATAGTGGATGGAAGTAAATGTCAGCTGATTGTTTCCATCCATTGCTTTTAACTAAATGACACACTTTGAGTTTAAAATGCTTAACCTGCATGTTTATCTATTCATTTTATGACAGTGAAATTTGATGTTATTCTCTGAACACTTGCACCTGTGCCCCATACTGTTTTTTCTTATGTGTATTACTATTAAGGCTCGTAGGCCAGGAGACGTATTTTAATGGCTTTAGGTGACAGCTGCTACGTCTGATTTTCAGGTGTGGGATTATGAGGAGGGAGACTTTGAGAGAACCCTAAAAGGCCACACAGACTCTGTGCAGGACATCTCCTTCGACCAGTCGGGGAAGCTTCTGGCTTCATGTTCAGCTGATATGAGCATCAAACTATGGGACTTTCAGGGGTTTGAGTGCATCCGAACAATGCATGGTAAGAGATCACAGTAACATGTTGTAGATAATAAGCAAAACCGGATACTTGGCACATTCAATCTGATTTAGAAACATCTTTCCAACTTCAATAGAAGGTTTGATTTGGTGCTATGACATACTATACAAAATGTTCACATGCACATAGTGGACCCAGTGTGTGTGAAGTTTTATATTCAGTTTGTTACAATAAGATTTATATTCAGTTTTTTGAATCAATGCTTTATGTTAGAGACTATAATATTTTTGCAAACATCTGGTGGTTTAAGTATTGTAATGAATTCAGACCCATAACACAACCTTTGACTGTATCCAGGCCACGATCACAACGTGTCGTCCGTAGCCATCATGCCAAACGGTGACCACATAGTGTCTGCCTCAAGAGATAAGACCATCAAGATGTGGGAGGTTGCCACTGGGTGAGTTTTGACTTTTGTGTTGCCTCTTTTCTGTATTCCCTCCAGAGGAACAATAAGTGGGTTGGGCCAGATCTTTATCTCTGTAATACAGATATCACAGATGGGAGCGATGATCTGACTTGAAATTGTACTTTTATTGCTCAGCTATTCTTTGAGAGGCGGAGCTCTGACAGTCGGCGGTACAGCCACTGGTTGTGTCCTTACCTGTGAACCATGTTTAAATCTGTGGCTGTAGTGTACTAAATTAGGGGTGGGAAATCTTTTCTTCTTAACGAGCAGTATTATGCCCGTTTCTACTAATCAACCACTGACCCCTTTGTTAAGAAACCTTCATTATTAGATTCAGCTGTGTTACTGCTTGGTTGGAATGAAAAAGCTGCACCTACACACGCCCTCCTGGACCAGGATTCCCCACCCCTGCAATAAACGCTCGGCCTACATGGTGCTGTGGCTGTTGGACTATGGCTGGTCTTTCGCTGCTCTTGATAACATTGGCCTTAAAGGGCACCATAAAACCAGACATTATTGATTTGGTGCACCCCAGTGCTTCGATTAAATAATACTAGTTCCTGCTCAGCGCGTACATCCAATTAGTAGTTGGTTACAGCCTTGGGCATTATAACAATCAAAGTCACAGCCATCATCTTGATATTCTCAATACTTCATCTGTAGGTACTGTGTGAAGACCTTTGCCGGTCACAGGGAGTGGGTGAGGATGGTGCGTCCCAACCAGGACGGCTCGTTGATCGCCAGCTGCTCCAATGACCAGACGGTGCGTGTCTGGGTGGTCGCCTCGAAGGAGTGCAAAGCGGAGTTGCGGGAGCACGAGCATGTGGTAGAATGTATCGCCTGGGCCCCCGACAGTGCCCACCCCACCATCCTGGAGGCTACAGGCTCAGAGGTCGGTACACCTGCTGCATGATCTAACATCTACCTGCAGGGGTAGATGTGTGCATGCTGCTGGGTTTCCACTGTTGTTTATAGCGAACGCAGTCCACGTGTTCTACAGGAATGACTTTCATTAGAAATTGGCACACTAAATAAAACTGTGATCTTAGTAGGAAACTGAAGGGACATATTTTCGAGGATCTGGAGGACAGTCACTACTAGTCCTTGCTAGTCCTTTTTCCACAAAAATAAGATCTGTCAGCTGGGGGTGTTTTGAAGAGTAACTTACCATGCTTTAATTCACAATCAGATCTGTTTAAAAAACGCAATTTACATACCTGTATCTTTATTCATAGCCTCCCCATTCCTTGTCAGATGGATCTAGATTTTGCATATATATATATATATATATATATATATATATATAGTGAGTTGTTGAATTGAGGTGTTGTTGGGACTGAGGAACTGGTGACATTGGAACAGAAACACATATTGATGGTTAAAGAGAATGTTTCATTAATATTTTACTCTGGACATTATGAACATTTAAAAAATGTCCCCTCTGACCACTGAGAACGTGCCAATAGCAAACTGTATTGTTGTCTTTCATACAACCAATGTGCATGTTCTGTGTTTCTTTTTTGCAGAGCAAGAAGAGTGGAAAGCCTGGCCCCTTCCTTCTGTCTGGGTCTAGAGATAAAACGATTAAGATGTGGGACGTCAGCATTGGCATCTGCCTTATGACTCTGGTGCGTAGTGAAATGTGGAAAAAGTTAAGGTTTTTCAAGACAATCTCCGTGTTGCTGCTTGAGTGAGTAATCGTTCTGGTCTCTTCAGGTGGGACATGACAACTGGGTGCGCGGAGTATTGTTCCATCCTGGAGGAAGATTTATAGTGAGCTGTGCTGACGACAAAACTCTTAGGATCTGGGACTACAAGAATAAACGCTGCATGAAGACCCTGTGTGCCCATGAACACTTTGTTACCTCTCTTGGTGAGACTGACTACAGAACATGAACCCATGTTGAAATGCTCCTCTTCAGATTCTGATTAGTGTTATTTCACATCATGGTGAACTTGTGTAAACAATTGAGTTAATGTTTACTACGGCACATAACAAGTGTTTACCTCTCTTTCAGATTTCCACAAGACTACTCCCTACGTGGTGACGGGCAGTGTCGATCAGACAGTCAAAGTCTGGGAGTGCCGCTGAGACCGCCCCCCCCTTCTCTTGCCCTGCCCTGCTTCCCTCCCAACTCCAAAAGCAGCCCTATATCCCCAACCTGCCCCAGCCCTCTTCTTCCCTTCTGTCCCGACGCCGAGCCCAGCCCTCAACTCTCACACTCCATACCAAGGGTGTCACGATTTCGAAATGAGCATTCGATTATGACAGTTCGAAATCTAAAGCAGGAACGTGTTTGACACAGAATTATTGTTGTCTCTGCCCCCGTCTACTTGAGCAGGTCCAAAGGAGAAAAAAAAAACACTTCAAAAAAGACAATGCAGCTGCGAGTGAACAAGCTCACCAGTAGCCGGCATTATATTTCAGACACTGGCCACTGCAGGAGTCTGGGATGATGCAGAACCAAAACTGGAAAATCCTGCGTTTATACTTGTCATCCACCTGACAGCAGCCGCTCACAGCTCCCTCACCCCTTCACTCACTCACTGAACTAGCTCGAACCAGTTAGCCGTTAGCCTGTGTACTGCAGCTGAAACACTGACTTTAGTGGTACCCAAAACTGTCGAGACCGCTCAGCTGTTCGTCCGCTTACCCACCACTTCTCTGCTCAGGTGGACTGGTGCTGATCAGAATGAGCAGTTTAAACTGTGAATGTAGCTCAACGTTTGTATTGAACCATGACCTTAAAAATTGAAAGTCAAATCGACTCGTGACACCCTGACTACAAACCATAGTTGACCATGGCGCTTTACCTTCTCCCCCTCCCCTCCCCCTCCTCCTCCCACTTCCCCTACATCAGTCCAGCCCTATTAAGATGACTATTGTCCTTTTATGTAAATTATTCTGGATGTAGGGTACGCTTAATAAATGTCACGCAATCTCTGACACATAAACACACTCAAAAGATAAGAATTATTCCTTGCATGGTGAATCAAACAAAAAAAATTGTATACTGTTAAATTTGCCGAATTTGCATACTGTTATGACTTCCTGTTGAGTCAAAAGGGTAAATATTCCTGTGTGCTGGCGCAGGTGGATTCCGGTTAACTGACAGTGCACGAAAAAACCAATGGCGCCCCTTGTCGGAGGGGTTTAGGTTTTGTTTTGTTTAGTTTTACTCCATGCCTCCATTCTTGTGGTCTGTCACTGCGCGGCTGGTGATGGAGGGGGTGTGAGGAGGGTAAGCGTAAAAGAAAGAGAATGAATGGAAGCTGTCCAGGAGAAGATTAAGTTGAAGGAAAAAAAAAAAAGCAGGTGCAGCTCCTGAGTTGAATCACACAAGGTTCTGTGGGTGAGTGCGCGTGTACATGTGTATACATTGTGTGTGTGTGTTTGTGTGTCTGTATATTACGACAGGAGAACCTCTCCCCCCTCTCTGCTCTGGTCAGAGAGAGGCGGCGGCAAAGCTTCTCACCCACTGTGTTCATTCATACTACTTCATCTCTTTTAACAAACTTGCTTTCTAGTAGACACTCACAGGACCTTAATGATCCCTAAGCTGCTGAGAGCACAGGTACACGCCCCATAGCAAAAGTGTGTTATACAGAGGAAAAAGTCTGCTCACCTTTTGAGGATTGTGTGTGTGTGTATGTCGCCCCAGAGAATCGCCCAGTGCCCTCTTTGCTCGCTATCTCTGCCTTGTTAACCCATTGAGGGCTCCCTCACACGGGATTTTCATTCTGCTTTCTGTGGTCTCACTGCTCTCTTTACACACACATACACATACACTCACAAATGCACATACACGCACAGTAAAAGTTGTGTATCAATATATCTGGATGTCATTGTTTGCAACATAATTAAATAAAATTCTGTAAATATAAGCCCTCTGTTTTTTTGTGTGCTTTGTTTGAAGACAGGAGGTGAAATGATGGAAAAAGCTTCTGGGAGTCAGACAGGATTTACCACTGCAGAGTTTCAGGTTAGCGAGGTTAGATGCTGCAGCACACCATACAGTCCATCTAATAATATATTAAATTTACATATGCTGACAGGGGCAGCTGTGTCCACTGTGGCATGCTGCACCTCCTATTTTGAAGCAGACCGGTGTGATATGCAAAAAATGTTCCAGTTAAAGTATCACTTAAATACTAACCTGATATATTTGATTTGCATGTATTGAGACCCAATTACTGCTGTATATTATTGGCAGGACAGTATTGACTTCAGATTCTTTTTGTACTTATTCCTAACAGTTCATAATGGCAAATTATGGCATTGGGGAGAGTCCATTTAGATACCAAAGGTTAAGGGAAATACCATTCTGGGACACAGTGACTTTATAACATTGATTTTGTAAATATGGCTTCTGAAGGGTAGAAGAAAAGAAATGGGTCACTAGACAAAAATTGTGAAACTGCTGTTCTAGACAGGAAATATTATTTATGTATAACCTATAACCATCAGGCTCAGCAGCCCAGACGTTGGTTTGGTGCTACACGGGCAACTTCCAACTCAGTGGGGGTCAGAAGCTGAGTCATTGCTGCAGATAGTGGAGGAACAGAGCCCTTCATAGCTTTTAATGAATGATCAGTTGGGAGATATTGTGGTAATAAAACAAAAAATGCATGTGGAGCGGACAGTTAGTGATGGTAATAACTCCTGACATTTATTTCTCAGGTACATTCCTGTTACTACTTACCCCGCAAGCTCAAGAGAGGCAAAGGCATCAGGAGGCAAAAGGGACAGTTCAGGCCCCCTTATCAATTATGTACGGTACCCCAGCCTACTTCTGTGCTCACACACACCTGCTCACTCACCCACACAGCAATTACTCTTTCCCTGCGCTGCGGTATCCTGGCAACAGTTGCCAGGGCGGCAATCGTGCAAGTACCACACCTTGCTCTGCCCCGCAGGTCTTTAAAGGGTGGAGAAACGGGCAGTGAAGCACGGGGATAAATGCAGAAAGCCAAAGTGGTTGTAGTGGATGGTTCGTGACATGAGAGGCCATCGGCGTTCACTGGGAACGCAGCACGCTGGACTGAATAAGACCTAAAGCGGAACTGAAACTGGCGAGCGAGATGTGAGAAGTGGCTCCATGGGAGTTAATAAAAGGATAATAAACCTGTCTCGTTCTGAAACCCCTTGTTTCCTAACAGAGGCACTGGAGTAGAAACATCGGCCTACATGCGCCTGCCTCCACTCTCATTCCTTGAACACTCTTTCCCCCCTCATACACGCCAAAGACACCAAAACAGGAACGAAATGGTTCAATTTTTTATTTATATTGCTTCTGTGTTTCCCCATTTCTCTTTCACCCTGTTAATACCAATCTGTGAGCCAGAGAGAAAATGAAAGGAGCTGCAGATCAGTTGAGGCCAACATTGATTCAGATAAAGTGGCATAACAAGTGGGAAAAAAACAAGTTTCAAGGTCAATGGTGACAGACCTGCCTGTCAGATGCAGCAGGATTGTTTCTCTCACACGGGGATTGATCGTTTTCATGCGGCTTTCTGGCTTCTCTCTTATTACCAGGTGCAAAGCGAAGTCTCATAGTTTCAGGTGCAGATCAGGCACAGACAGCTGCAGGGTCTGTGTAAATATATGGGTTTGTGTGTCATCCCACTATAGCTTACGTGATTCCCACTATAGTTTACGTGACCAGGGTTTCTAATCCCATGAAAGCCTGCGGGGGATGAGTGGAGCAGCCATGACACGGGATGTGGCGCTCTCTAGTGGCGCCCTGCGAGGAAACGAACAGCCACTTCTTTGCTCCCTGAACAAGTGTATGAGTGGTCACATGGATGTAGTGGAAAACATAATAATCCTAAACATCTTGTGTCTCAAGGGCAGAATGCTGAGGAGAGACAATAACGTGAACGTGTTGTTTTTATTATGTCTTCATATTGACTGTTGGATAGAGAAAGTCCTTCGAAGCGTGGACGGATTTGTTTGACTTTCTGTGGACTAGGGTTGTAACGGTTGGTGTACAAGTAAGCATTCTGTCTGACCTGATGTTCAGAACTGAAGTGTAGTGCTATAGCCATTGCTTTTTTCCATTTTTTGTTCACACCAAAGAAGTAGGCTAGTGGTGACAATTTACCACATTTAATTCACAACCCTTCAATCCCTCAAATGCCAAAAATCTTCTGATATAAAAAATAACATGTGGGTGGTTTGGTACATCTTATCAAATTTTAGGTTTGGGATATGGTTATGGTTGTTTAAATAAATTAAGGAAACAAAAATCTATTTGCGGTTATGGAAATAGTGATATAATATATTTAATTGTACAATCTATGTGTAAAATACACTAAATTATTAGAACCACCTGTTATTGAGGGACACTATCATCACATATATCTACAGTAGAATCTGTTTCTTGCATCAGGCCACAAATCCCCCCAAGTTGAATCAAAGCTAAACAATTAAGTTATCCTTTCCCCCCTCCCGTCTGTGACGTCACACACTCTTTGCGCCAAACATTTCTCTATTTTAAGTCTCCTGTATTCCACTGCTTGGCCTTTGTCTCTTCTCTGTAGATCCACGAGTGATGCAGCACTTCTAACTGGGTCAGCCCGTCCCTGCCTCATATCCCTCCCACCCTCTGTCTTTCCAAGCCACCCCCTCTTCCTCCTCTTTTTCCTCTGTCTATGCATACATCCCGATATTTTTTTTTCATGCAGCTCATGTGCTTACCATGTGCAGCACCTCCCTCTTCCCTGCTCCCTCCCTCCTCCCTTTCTGCCTGATTAATTTCCTCTTATACATGCTGTCACGCTGCTTCAACCTGTTGCAAAAATACTAAAACACACACACACCTTTGCTTGTGTGCAATTCTTGACATCTGGAGTTTTTTTTGTTGTTTACGGACAAACCTGGAAAAGTAATTTGAGGCTTGATGGTCCAGACAGTAATGATGTTAGTAGGTTTGTATGTGGTGGCAGGGCTTGCAGCCTATATACAGCTGAGCTGAGATTTGATTGGCTGAGGCGCCTCGACCCTGTGATGGCGTTGAGGATATACCGTATACGACTGAGCGGCATCCAATCAAAGGCTGTTACCATGCAGCCACACACACAAAACATATCATCATAGATGATTGACCATAAGAAAGATATATTGAAAAAAAAAACACTGCTCTTACACATCTTTTAAAACAAAAAAACGTTGCAGCACTTAATGAACTATACATATCAACAACAGTTTTTCAAGTTATTAAGTTATTTAGACATATCCTAAAAATATTTTGGCTGCTGCTCTATAGCAGAAATAATAAAAATCTGAATGTTGCTTATAGTTGGTTTCTTTCTATTGAACATGAATCAAGGCAAGTTTCATTGAAAAAATCAACCTGATACATCTCAATATGTAAGTAATAACTTATTTCAATCCACAAAGAAGACATGTACATACATATTTAAAAGAAAATGCAAAAACATGGAAAATTACCTAAACAATATACTATATTTTTTTATATATAAAATATAGTATATTATTACAATTTAGATGCAAAACTTTCACAAACAAAAAGTTTCATATAAATATGATTTAGATTATAATAGTGTTGTATTTATATACAACCTTAGATTTTTTTTTAATTTACAAATAGAAATACACAATTTTGAGTCTTTGTCATAGCTATTCAACAGGTTAACCCCTTTATATATATATATATATATATATATATATATATATATATATATATATATATATATTTTTTAAGTTTGACTTCACATTTCTTGTGTTGGCCACAAGTTTAGTAAGGTAAAGTAAGGCAAGTTTCATTGTCCTGCAGGGGGGGATTTGATATGCTGCATCATATTATACTGAACAAAAATATAAATTCAACACTTATTTTTGCTCCTATTTTAATGAGATGATCTCAAATATATAAAACATTTTTACATACATAAAATAACTAAATCTCTCAAATATTGAGAGAAATTGCTTATTTTATGTATGTAAAAATGTGTATTTCAGTGTACAACATAAAACTGTCACAGTACAAATTACACAGAAGACATTTGTTGAAGCAAGTTCATACTGGCTCTATTTGAAATGCAGCAAGGAAGTAAATTATTATGTTCCTTATAAATTATTACAGCATAACTACATTTCCTAATGAGTTATCCAAAAGATAAGATATCAAATTCATTATCAGGGACAATTAAAAAATACAAGATAATTCTAAAAAGTTAAGTGTATTAAAATGTAATTGCTAAAAGTTATAAATGAATATAAAGTGTTTAGTTCTACTTCAACTGAATCCCAATAAGCGTTTTGGTCAGCGTTCACCCACATGCATCAGTAAAGACCCGCCCCTCGCCGTGTGATTGACAGCTGAGATCCCGAGACAGCAGGGTGGCCAGTCACGCTCTCGCCATGCAAATGAGCCGCGCTCGGGCCGGGCGGGTGCCCATGTGGACCAGCACCATGCCTTGTTGTTCTGCGCGCTGATTGGCTCGCTGTCGCCAGATCGGTGTTCGTGCGCTGCGGCCCGGCGGCGGGAAGGAAAACGCGGAAGGCGGACTAGCCGGACCGGGTTCATCTCTCGCGATGGTCGCGCGGACAACGCGAGCGCGTCCGCAGCCCGGCTCGTCGTAGAGAGTTTTAAAAGTCACGCGTTTTTGCGACGGCGATTTCTTAAACGTCGACGGAAGGCGGCGGTTGGGTCGTAACGGCTGACAACGCGGAGTAGCACGCGGTGATGCGGTCTCCGTTGTTTTGTCGGGGGCCGTAGTAACAGGGCGGGGCAGGACTCCGCGAGGGGGCGGGCCTTAACGCGAACACGACTCGCCTTGTTGTGTGTGTATTCCAGCGCTCGCATCGCCATCTTGTTGTAATCCTATTTTTTTTTTTCGTATGCGAGGATCTACTTTCCGATCGCTCGGATTAGAAATCACCCCTCTGCTTTCAGGAGGAACACAGGGGAAGCAAAGATCGGGCGCGCGGGTCTGATCCGTGCACACTCTACCGGGACACTACCTACCCCCCTTCTCGGTCTTTTTTCCTCCTTCCGTCCCGGGCCACCGGGTCGCTTGCATTGAGTTTTTTTTTTTTTTTACGCGCAATGAGCATCGATACACTTTTGGAGGCGGCCAGGTACCTGGAATGGCAAGCCCAGCAACAACAGATCAAACGCGGTGAGTAGAAGACCCGACGAACCGACGTGACACCGCGTCCCGGCGCGAGCTCCGTCCGCCGCCGACTGATTCCCGTTACTACCCGCGGCTCAGCTCCCAACCGACCCGCCTATAATGGACCGGAGCGTGTGTAGGTTGCTGCTTTGGGGTCATGCCAACTAAAAGAAAAAGAAAAGTGTGCAAACCGTCGACAATTTCCGAGCTGTTGGTTATTGCACATATTTGCCTTCTCTTTTAATGCGGAAACGGACAGAGTTGAACTAGTTTGCGCGCTCTCTCTCTCTCCCCTCTTTCTCTCCCTATATGTGTGTGTGTGTGTGTGTGTGTGTGTCAATTTCAACGCTTAAGTGCTTCACCGTGCGCGCGCGTGTCATAGCAGGAGTTCCTGTTAGAAACCACGATCCATGTATGTGCTGGACCTTTTGTTATGAGGTCGAGTTTCACTTTATTACCGTAAATACCTCTAAAAGCGATTATATATTTTCCTAAAAAAACACGTTAAACCCGGTGATGAGATCACGTTATTTTCTTTATTCTGCCGGGTTTAGTGTATCTGTGTTAATAAAATCCCCCTGGTGTGTGTTTTTTGTCCGTCGAGCACCGGCAGGGCGGTGGCGAGCGGCGGCTGCTCTTTACATAATACCCTGACATTGCTCAGCTATCTTATGACACACACACACACACACACGCACACACCGGGGCGGGCCCTCACGTGATCGCCTCGCGCCCTCTGTCTACCAGCGCGCGAGGATATCAAACATGCGATCGGTTTGAAACCGATCAGTTGTCAATCGACATAATGATCACCGTAAAATGTGAAAGACAGTGAGCGGCTTTTTGTGTTTCTCCCCACTGATGACGTGTCAGACGGATCAACACCCCCCCTCATCCTCGCTCTACCGCGTGCTAGGATCCGCCCACAACGACCACGTGCACCCCCCCCCACCTCCTGCTTCTCGCACACACGTACTCTTTCTCCCTCACGCACTAACACACACACACACTCCTTGTCCCCGCCCTTCCCATTCAGCCTGCTGACAGTGGCGGGTCGGGGGGGTTGGGGGGGGGGGGGGGGGGGGTAAGTAGGGCAGCCTCCCTGCTGTCCCCACCCAAACCCAGACTCAGTGCAAAAGTTATGTAATTTACGTTTGCGTGCAGTTGGCAATCTGGAGCATGGCAGAGTGTGTGGATCCAGATTCACTTTTATTCGTTTCGTCTCATTGTTTTCACATATTTAATAAAGGCAAAACTCTTTTTTCTGTCCGTCCTCAGCTCAATAATAAAATAATATTTGAGAAACAGCATGATTAATGATCATGTAATGTGTATCAAGCTCTTATATAAACGCTAAATAAATACAATCTCATAAAATTATTACCATAAAAACACTATTCGCTATAAAATCGAATGGTGTAACAGTAAACACTCATGGTATTAGGCCCATTATTGAATCTACGAAATATCAGCTATAGAAAAGGAAAAAAATACTGTCCTGTTTTGCAACAAAACTCACCATAATGCTTTTAAAAAAGTACTAATTTATGCAATCATGTATAAAGCAAACAAAAAAACATCATAAGCTGTGTTCCACTGTTGTATATTACATTGTAAAACACTTTCTGGTTTTGGTTTTTGCACCAGTGTTTGATCACAGATGCTGGACAAAAGAAATTTCCGGTACAACATAATGATACGATCTTGAAATGTAGGTTCACAGTCGTTAGTTCTAGCCATTATAAAATCCTCTTCAACTTTAATGTAAGTGGTGAAGACCATAATTTACAGCATTATAAGCTTATAAGACTACATCCTTCCTAAATTGGTCATATCAAGTCAATATTTGCCACATTTACACCTTTTAATTGCATTAAATTCCCCTCTTTGTGTTTCCCTGTTGAGCTGTGAGAATGTTGGTGACCAAATCAGGAAAGACTGGAAAGATTAACATTTAAAGATCCATTTGATTGTACTAACTTGAATATTATTTATCAGATAAACTATAAGGAGGAGCCTCATAGATTTGCCCCAGGAGCTTTAATCTTCATTTTGGCCTCAAGGGACGCTTGAACAATTATGAACCTGCCCTTTAAACCCAAACATAATGTGCGTCTGTTACACCGGAGAGCAGGAGTTAGAAGTGATGTGAGTGCATGAATAATTGAGCAATAACACTATAAGTTGGATGTAGCCCAGTAAGCATCTTTACCGGACTCAAACCTCAGACAGAGACATACAGTAGTTTTGTCTGTGCACGCTGCCGTGATGAAAGTGTCTAACCTTTTTCTGAGGTGAACTATTGCCCTAGTGAAAGGAAATTGCGTCATCAGGGGGTGTGCGGTGTCATCTGGAGAGGAGGAAAAAAACACAGAGCTAGGCATGATATTTCTACTACACTGATTTAACATGACAATGTTGCTCATGCTTACCGTTACTGCTAATTTGTGTGTATAAAAACCCAGAATCCTGAAAGAGAAATTAGTTTCTGTCTGTGTGTCGTATGTATCTCTAGGATCCATTCAGTCTGCTTCACACTTGGTGGGTGTATTACCATGGACCTGAATAGGAGCTGTGTCGAATTTGGTGCAATTTGGCATGATGGTCGACACACACACACACACACACACACACAGACAGAGATTCCTCACTTTATAGTTAGATAGGTTTGAGGAATCCCTGGGATCTTCTGTGTCTAATGTTGGTGTTTCCATGGTAACGGAGGGCTTTCCGCATTGCTTTGAGTCTGCCTGCCATGGTGTGCTATAACTACTATGGTATCATTATATGTGTGTGTGTGTGTGTGTGTGTGGTTATGTGTGTGTGGTTCCGCATCAACAACATGAGCAAAGCGTGGGAACATTCTTGTCCGCCGTCCTTTTTTAAAAAAAACTTTTTTTATTTGTTAGATTTCGTTTGCAATGCAGAAATGCTTTATTTAGATGTTGTCATGGTTCCAGCTCGGGTCGACCCATCCGAGCGGCTCCCTGACAATAGAATGCTCCCGTTGGTCAGACGCCGCTGACATAGCTCAGGGCTCCACAGCGCCGGACCAGTCCAATCGCAGCACAGACAGGGGGGGTTCTCTCCAGTCAGGAAACAAATGCAGACACGTTTTCTGTGGTTATTTCTCCCTCCCCACTGTCTGATTCTGTGATGACATCATTCTTTGTGTGCGTTTTGTGGGCACATAGCGTTTAGAGACACCCCATCCACTCCAACGAAGTGATCTGTTGGACGACAATGAAACGACTGACATTAACACAAGGAAACGTGCATCATTTATTAGATGCCGGTTTATAGATTTTAAGGTAGTTTTACAAACCGACTGTGCATATCAAAATTAACCCTTCATACAACCATATTTGTGCGTGTGTTGACTAGAGGTGGGATGGTTCACAAAGTTCACGGTTGGGTTTGGGTTTTTGTCAGTATAAGCTGATCCTTGGAAAAATCAAACATACCTTTAGCTTAAAATTGAATTTTGTTCCAGTCGGAGGTTAAAAGGTTTATTTGGCAAACAAAGTTCTCTCTAACAAAGCAGCATAGGCTCTCTATCAGAACTAGACTTAAGTCCCTATGTCTGAAATTATGTCTTCTTCCTATAGTCCAGGAATCACCAAGTGTTTGCAAGTTTGATTTTTATATAGTAATTCCAGTGTTTTAATCATAGAGCTGCAGACTGTCGCAATTTTGACATCAATTTTCTCCTCACCGTTGTCAAAGGTCGATAAATGCAGCCTCACTGCAGACCTATAAATTTCTGCTGGTCATCTTTTATCTCTGCTTGAACTGAACTGTGACAGTTGAATTGAGCGGTTACAACAGTTTTCACAAACAGTTTCATCCCTAACGCGGATATAAAAAATACTTTAATTACTCAATCATGATTTTATTTTTCCCCCATGTGATCTGAGAGCAGGTTGTGTTTAACCATCCCCTGGTTCTTACATCCACCTTCTGCGTTTTAACCTCTTTCGTTCATCTTGTTTTCTCCAGAGGAGGAGCAGTGCAAAGAGAAGGAGCTCATCAAGAGGGAGCCGGAGTCCAGATGCGTGGAGCTCGTGGCCTCCTCGTCGCTGACAGTCAGAGCCAACCACGTCGCCTGGGGTGATGACCCCCACCGCCAGCAGCCGCACCACCCCCCTCCCCTTCCGCTCCCCTCCCTCCCACCCCCCCAGGTCCCCATCACCGTCATTCCGATGGTCCCGGTCGTCACCGCCACGCCCTCGGTGCCGGCCCTCTCGCTCACGACGTCTATCGCGGCGGCGGCGACGACGGTCAACGGCTCCACGATGGCCAAGACCGCCTCCTCCCCGCCGCTCCAGCAGCCGGCCTCCCGCCACCTGTTATGCGCCCCCCAGATGAAGCTAGAGACAAGTCCGCAGCTGATCGGCGTGAAACCCAGTCAGCCACAGCCTCCGGTTAAGATCGAGTACCCCACCTCCATCAGCACTAACGGCTCTGGCTCCCAGCATGCACTGGTCCCTCATCAAGCTCCACCCACATCTCAGCCGCGGCCCAACGGCGTGACGATGGAAGACCTGAGGGGGATGGAGGGGAAGAGAAGACCTGGAGGGTCAGTTAATGTGTATGTGTGTGTATTACGTTTTATTTTAGAGTTCAGTTGTGTTTTCATTATGTCGTTGTTAATCATTTGTATTATTTGCTTCCAGAGCAGGGACCAGAGAGGTGCATAACAAACTGGAGAAGAACAGGTGGGTTTCAGTCATATAAACATCTCTATTGTAGCAGTTGATGCTAACTCACCATTACGCAAACAGCGTTTGGTTTTTAGCTTGACACAAGTTTGTTATAACAGCGTTTCAGAGCTCAAAGGTCATGGTGTTTCCCCAGCCTATAGATATCCATGAAATCCTTTAGAAGCATAAAAAATTGTGTTTATGAGGTCCCCAGCATGGTTAACGTCTTAAGCAAATGATCGATTACTATTATAGGGAATATTTTCCAAGGCAGTTTGCTGATAACAACCATAACCGGGTGTGACCTTCCTGTCTCTGACTCTCGGCCCTTCAGGCGAGCGCATCTCAAAGAGTGTTTCGAGACGCTGAAGAAGAACGTTCCGAATGTGGATGAGAAGAAAACCTCCAACCTCAGCGTTCTCCGCAGCGCTCTGCGTTACATACAGGTACATTTGGTGTGTGACTGTGATATGGAATCCAGCGGATAAAAGTCAAGCAGCTCATGAGAAAATAGTTAATAAATCCAATGTAAAGATCTCCCTAGATTTGATTTATTTCTTCAGAAAGAATAGGGTAATTTTAGTCTATTTCACTATTATTCTTCTGTTTGTTTATTATGAATCCATCATTGCTGTAGTGAGCCTGTCTTCTGATTGGCTGATTTGAGTGGCTGTGAATAGGGGTTAGGCAGTGAACATATAGGTGTGACATCATAAATTCACTGTGGTACAAACAAGTCAATTCAGACTGTGTGCATTTCTCTGTGAGTTGAGAGTTTGATGTATGGCACAATATTTATACATCATCTGAGCCTTCTCTGTAGTAAAAAAAATATGAAAAAGGGCAATTTCCAGGATATCTATGACGACTTTTTCACAAGAACGTTAGTTTGCATTTGAAAGAATTTCAGTGAGATTCGTATCCTGTGGAAATGTTGTGTAACACCATCCTCTAGTCATGCAGTATGAAAAAGAAGAATAACACACAGCTTGAACAGATAAAGGCAAACCGCTTTCGTTAAGGAAGACTTGTTGCATATTGAAGCTGGGCACAAAACAAATACTGCAAATGGGAGGTGGGGGCCGAGTGTGGCGTGGGGGAGGGGGCTGTGAGCCTGAAGTTCTCAGTCTGCAGAAGTAGACAAGGAAAGGTTTTTTTGCACTGTGGCAGAAATGAAATGCACCCTGGAGTTAGATGCAGTGGTTCCTTTTGTTGTGGGGCTGCAGCTATGTGCAATGCGGAGTTAAATTAGGCCACAGGACGAGAGGACTCGTCCAAAACAAAACTCTCTGCAAGGTTTCGGGCCATTGTTCAGGGAGCACAGCACAGGGGGGATTAGAGGCCTGTGAGGCCTTTGACAGGAGTAGGTTTGATAAGAGCCAAGATGCCAAGGTGGGGAAATCCATACTGAGCAGCAGGTTTTCTTCTGTAAACGTAATGTAATAGACTTATTTATCAAGCAACCCAGTCAAATATTCAAGTTCCTATGTGGAGAGAAGTGTGTAGATTGAATATTTCATTTGTATATATATATCTTTTGGACTCTTAGTCCAACATAGAAAGCAATTTGAAGGCGATCCTTTGAGCTCTTGGAATCAGTCAATGGTACACCTTCCTAGATAAGTGAGTGATTGATAAATCAAAAACACATCAATTGTACAGTAACAATCAGTTGCTACCTCAGGCAGAAGATAGATGTTCCTCATAGTCTTTTCCTGAGACCACAATGTTCTGCAGAGATAGGATAATAGCATTGTTCTTACAGATACAATTGAAATACATGATAATGTTTTAACTGGCAAAGATGTGTGCATTCCATCAGACATTTTTTTTTCTGTTGAATTACAACGATTCACAGCTGCAGCATTCCCAAATCTGAATATAATCAATCAAATTATTTATTCATTTTAAAATGACTAGCGGAACATCAGAGTTCCTGCTGTGTGTTGTTCTCTGTGTTCTCCTCCAAATCTATGATATACTTGGTGCATTTTATTGTAGAGGAGTGACTCACCCCCTCTTCGCTCCCTTCCATCTCATCACCTCTCTTGCCTCTCTCTCCGAGCACATGGCTAGCGCAAGCCCGGTGATGATGTCACCGCAGAGGGGGGGGGGGGGGGGGGGGGAGCATCTGCAACAGCTGTATCTCAGATTTTCTTTGTCTTATAACCTCTGTGTGTCTCAACCTTTTCTTCTCCTTCCATCTCGCCCCACGTTGCCCCGCTGTCTCAAGCCTTTAGAACACTTGGTCACCATGGCAACTGGCGGCAGGTGGTCAGGACACTGTAGTCAATCCATCGTGTTTTTTCTATGTGGGGGAGCGTGCGTGTGTGTGTGTGTGTGTGTGTGTGTGGGTGGATGGGTGTGTGAGATGTAAACTAATCAAATTCAGGTTGTATGGGATCATTTATCAATGGTTGTGAATGATGGAGCAGTAACGTGACTTCAGGCGTTTCCCATTAGCTCCAGTTGAGGAAAATCTGTCTTGTCCTCACGTCAACCTTGCAAAGACCTCGTGTCTGCACAGAATCAACTGTGATGAAGACACCTGTGAAATATCGTCACGCTTGAGTCATTTTCACCTTTTTTTTAATTTGGGAGAACGCATCGAAGGGGGAAGGATAAAGGAGACACACATAAAGGCAAGGAGGGGGTGAAAGGGGGGGATGGGTGTCAAGGGAGCGATGGATGGGAGAGTGTAGAGAGTGGGGGTGTGTGATGGAAGTAAAGAGGAGGAGGAGGAAGGCTGTGAGTGAGCTAAAGCACCTGACTAGAAAATGTCCAGTCACAGCACTCCTTATGCACAATGTACGCTTCACCAATTAGAGAGCCCCTTATATCCTTTCACAAACTGCTGCTCAAGCAGCCAAATCCTGGCGGATGAGGTTGCCAGGGAAACGGCAACGGGCGGCAGCTGTTTCCTTGGTGATTTTCTGCACGGCTAATGGTGTCTGGGTTAGTATGGGAAGACCTTGAAATGACGAATATACGTATAGAAGCAGTGGAAGTCCCTCTGCTGCCAGCCTGAACTTAGCCTGGTGTGTGTGTGTGTGCGTGCGTGCGTGCGTGCGCGCGTGCGCGCGTGCGTGGTAGCAAACACAAAAACCACAACTATGCTCAGATTGAGATTCATTTTATTAATTGTCCTTTCAAGGGTCATATTGTGTGCAGCATGACTCTGTAGACTGGACAATTAGCCACAAAGACACACAATGCAGTTAATTAAGCAAACGTATAGAATACATGAAACAAATAAAGTGGATAATACCACAGTGCATAAAACTACCTAAAAATATTCATCATGCTTAAAACATAATAAAGTGCATAAAACATGTCACAGTTTGATTTAAAATAAAAATACATAGAACTAAAACTTTGTCACATTTAGATCATAGTAAAATGCTTAAGTTCAAGCATAATAAATAAATTAAAACCATTAAACAATTACCTCCTCCTCTGCAGTATTTATTCAGATCAGATCACAAAGTCCTGAGCTGTTAAAGCCATAAACCTCCTCTTGTTCACCCATGACCTCAAAAAAAAACTGAGGCTGCATGTGGTGAAGGAGTCCACCGTTGAGAGGTGGTGCAAGTGAGGAAAAGTGGACTTCTCGCTGCCCCCCCCTCCGTCACTCCACACTCGTAATGAATGTCCTCAGCCTGTCGTGCTGTTTGGTTTTTCACGCGTCAGCTGACCCACAGAATCTGGGTCACGCAGACGGAGCGCTGCAGCCGGGGAAAGCTGCGCTCCTTCTTTCTAAATCTTTCCATTAATTTTTTTTTTCATTTTGTGTCTCCTGCTGTCCCCCCCCCTTCCTCCGTTTCATGACGACAGCATGACGGTGCTGTGGGAACATTGAACTCCCTCATTCATCCAGACCCCACCGCAGTGATCCACTAGTTTGTCGGGATGATTTTGAGCTTGTGTGATTGGTTGAAAAGGGGCGATGGCGGCGCTTTAACTCCCGCTCTGACCTTGTTCTTTCGAAAAAAACAAAGTGTGATACACAGGAAATGGGCGGGGCTTAAGTAGATTACACAGTGAGCCGCTCTTGAACATACTTTTACTGGCGTGCGTGCACGCCGCCGTATGAAACTGGGACAGCGTGGACAACTTTCAGGATTGTGCAACCCGGGAGAAATGTGGCCAGAACTGCACAGAGGAAGCACTTGATTTCAATTCCTTTTTTTTCCATCAGAATGCCAGTTCTTTACTGTAGAAAACCGTGGAGTTAATTCTAACTAAGTGGTGTGAACTCGCACATAAGTGTCTTTACTCACCAGACAGAACAAGACTTTTACTTTCTATTTATCCTGTTTTATGAGTTTCCCGTTTTTTTTTTTTTTGCTTTGTTTTTTATGATGTTTTAATTGGCTCCCGCTGTTAACTCAACACTTCCTCCGTCTGTTTTATATTAAACCGTTTCCAGGATTTCAGGGGGGCACAACCACTTCACTTCTCCTCAAAGGCTTTTACAGAAAACTGCTGCTGGAAGTGTTAAGCTTCTTTCACAGCAGCTTAACAAGCCCAGGCAATCAGAATTACTTAAGTGGGTGTTTTTGTTTTTTTGTTAAAAAAAAAAAAGAAAACCCAGACCTACAGTGGTTGCAGTTTTAGCTGTATTACGTTACAGCTGAACTATGATAATAATACAAGTAATTTGAACTTTAGAATACACATGAGTATATGTGTTATCCTCATGCTATTCAGGCTTCATTAATTATATTATGCTGCAATGCTGTTCTTTTCTTGGTTTTAATCAAATAACAATCATGTTAAATTCAATAATAGTGAAAATTGCCTACTACAAATTTGCAAAACTTTACTTGACTTAGTCAAAAAATCCTATAAAATCATTTATCATTTATGACAAACAAAGTAGCACTGGGTACATTTAAGAAGCTGAAATCAGTGAAATTTTGCTGATAATTGTCTCATTGTTTGTTATACTCCACATGTAATGATCCTCACCCTCTGTTCCGTGTCCCTTCTTGAAGACTCTGAAGCGAAAGGAGAAGGAGTACGAGCACGAGATGGAGCGCCTGGCCCGCGAGAAGATCGCCACGCAGCAGCGGCTCGCCGAGCTGAAGAACGAGCTCAGCCAGAGCATGGACGTCATGGAGATCGACCGAGTCCTCCGGCAGACCATCCAGCCCGAGGACGACCAGGCCTCTACGTCCACCGCCTCGGGTAGGGTCAGGGTCAGGGTTAGTGCAGGTGCAGCGCGCTCTCCCTTATACCTCAGTTTAGCTTCTTGTAGGAACGTCCTGATCTCATATTATCAATATTGTTTTTGCGTCAGATCAGATTTCATGGATAAATGCCGACCCAAGCGATCCGTTCCAGGTTTTGTATGAATACTTACTATCAATCCACCAGCATGTAGACCCAACAGTGTGTGAGCTGCAGAGATGCAACAGTTTTTGTATAAAAAGTATGTGAGGAAATACAAACAACAACAACCTCCCTTAATTTGTGGTTAGGGACCGTGCAGAAACCTGTTGGATGGGTATCAGCCTGAAATCAAGTCTTATATCAGTATCCATAGGGCTGGGTGGTGTACCGGTTCTTACCATTTTTTTTTTTTTTTTGCAAAATGAGTCAGACGTCATTAAAGACGCGTTCGCTGTGATTTCTTAGTGGGCAGCAGTTTTGTAGGACCAATTAAAACCGGTGTTAATATTAGTCTGGCTCCTCATTTTCTGCAGTAATTCTCTAATTCATTAGAAAACAGAGGTTACCAGGTCATGCATTTAACCCATAAGAACGCAGACCCATTTATTCGACATATCAGGATGATTAGTAAATGTCACTTTGGGACTTAATGAGTTAAGTTCAGACATAAAACTCACAATGAAGAGTCTGGAGGAACCAACGTTCTTGTTACACCAGTGTCACTGTGGGATCTTAGAGCTTCTAAAAAATACTATCAAATACCGTGACACTAATATAAGTTTGAAAAATAGCGTGACAGCAGTTTTTGGTTCTGTCACCCAGCGATAGGTATCAGATATCTTTATAGACACACACACACACACACACACACACACACACACACAGTGCATGCAGCTGGCGTCATGACGACTGTTTCCTGTCCGTTCTACAGAGGGAGAAGACAACTTTGAGCAGGACATCGACGAGGACGTCCCGGCCCCCCCCGCCCCCGCGTCCCTCCCCAAGCCGGCGGCCCCCATCCTGCAGGCCCAGCAGCTGCTCACCTCCCACCTGTCCATCCAGCACGCCACGCTGCCTCTGTCGGGGGTCCTGACCGCACCCTGCTCCTCCGGCCCCCCTCCCCCCCAGGCCATCGCCCCCGCCCTAGCCCCGGGAGCCCCGCCCCCCGGGCCGGCGGCCCACCCCGTTCAGACCCCGACGGTGCAGGTGCAGCCCACCGTCATCGCCCACGCCGCCGTGTCCCACCCCTCGGTCATCCAGGCCGTCAACCACGCCCTGCCGGCCAATCACAAGCACCTAACGCACATCGCCCCGTCGCCCGGCCCCGCCTACTCCATCCCCCAGCCAATAGCTGCGGCCCCGGCCGCCGGTGTGGCCGCCGCCCACCAGCCCATCGCCGCCCAGCCCATCGGACACATCACCGTCCACCCGGTGGCTCACCTGGCGACGCCGCTGCCCTCCCACCTCCCGCTGTACCCCCAGGGCGTGTCCGTGTCCGTGTCGCAGCCCGCCGTGATGGGCCACATCACGCACACCTTCACGCACCACGCCCACGTCCAGGCCGGCCCTCAGTCCAACGCCGCGCAGGTCAACAGCGCCGGCGTGCTGAGCCAGGCGAGCCCGTCGCTAGGGAAACCCACCGCGGTCCTGGCCCCCCACCCCCAGCTGGTCGGGCAGGCTGCCGTCCTCAACCCCGTCACCATGGTGACGGTCCCCACCTTCCCCGTCAGCACGCTCAAACTCGCCTGAGAGGACGACGGACGGGAACCAGGTGGGACGGACGGAGCGGCGTCCGACAGGGGGAGGAGAGAAAAAGATCCGGCGCCCGGCCAGGAGAAAACGTCTGGATCGGTTTTCACACTCCTGTCAAGAGTCGAGTGTTCTGGCACGCACGAGAACTTCACAAAAAACAAAAATAAGAGAGACAGAGAGAAAGACGGCGTGTGGTCGACATCGTGGTCACAGCTCTGTCTGAACATTACAGAGCCACACGGTCATGGCTGTGAAAATGAGAAATAAGACAGAACTCTGTTTTACCTTCCCTCCTCCCTTCCTTCCTTCCTTCCCTCCTTCCTTCCCTCCTTCCTTCCTTCCTACAACCAGAAGCACTAACATAATAAGCTCAGTTCACACTCAGGCATCAAGGATTT
Source organism: Eupleurogrammus muticus (assembly GCA_036785175.1). Classification (NCBI taxonomy): domain Eukaryota; kingdom Metazoa; phylum Chordata; class Actinopteri; order Scombriformes; family Trichiuridae; genus Eupleurogrammus; species Eupleurogrammus muticus. Next base: position 1,492,961 of record JAYKQN010000007.1, read on the forward strand.
TTACCTTTAACTACTCACTCACTCACTGAGGGGAAGAGCACGAGAGAGACTCGTCTGTCATTGGCCGTCGCCGTGGCGATACAGCGCCTGTTTTGTATTCCCGTAGTGGTCACGATGTGGTGGAATGTCACTGATGCGTTTAAGAATATAAATACCATTTACTGACGCCGTTCTCCCTGTCGTCAGGGAAGCTTTAATTCCTCGACAGGAACTTTCGTGATGTTTTTTTTTTTATTTTATTTTTTTCTAAACCGCGTCTCCCGTTTTGTCCTTTTTGCCTTTGCCTCGAGTCCAAGAACAGAACGTCGCTCCGTCAGTGTGACTGTTAATACCTCTCTCCATCTTCCTTCCAAATGATTACTCATCTCTGCACTTGGCGCAAAGAGCTACCCAGAATACCTTGCAAATAGATCAAGAATATAAATGAACGGTAGATGGAAACTGAAGATTAAATCAGGAGCTGATCTGAAGTTTCTTCAACTATTGATGACGTGTGAAGTCTCAGGTGTCCTGTTCAGTTTATTTGTCCAACAGATTTATTTATCCACTGTGTCCACTTTGAAACACAGAGCGACTCTGAAAGGTTTAAGGGGAAAGAATTAGGACAAAAACCCACTAAACACATAATCACTTTAGCATTTTAACGATGGTTTGCTTGCTTAACATATTGTTAATGTCAGCATTTAATGTTGGTTATTAGACAGATGATGGATTTCCTTGTAGGGAACCACAAATCATCCATTTCATTTAGGAAAAGCATTAAGTTTTTAAGCAAATTGGTCAAAGCAAGTTTAGGATTTTCATATCAGCTCTCTCAGGAAGCAGCCATGTCTGATGCTCTCGGGCAGAGCTTCTGTTGCAGGGATAGACCAGCGGCTCCAGAGCTGCAGTTCTGCAGCACCCACGGTTTGTCATCTGAAAACAGCGGCTCCTTGCAAAACTCTGCGCTCGGAGCCGTGGGTTGTTCCTGCAAAGAGGCTTTTCAGAGTCCTTCCATGACATTTTGCATCACATCCACCAGTAGGTTTCCCTCTGAGGCGTCAGGTGACAGCTTTGCTCTCGTTGCCGCTACCTTAACTCGCTTTAGGGGCGACGGGTTCCATCTGATGCAACAGCTCCCTCTGCTGCCTCCAGCTCGCGTTACTCTACACAACACAAAAACTTCCAGATGGAAAAATATTTTGAAAGAACACACACACAAAAAAAAAAATCTTAATTTAAGAATGTGGAAGTTTAGTTTTTTTGGCAGAAACCCGACGGCTGAACATTATCATAAGAAGTTGTTGAAAACTCATATTTAAAAGTCTGCTGCATCGTTCAAGCCTAAGATCACTTCGCATTTTATTGTGGTTTTTGTGAAGAGAAATTTGACAGCGACATGTTCTGTTTTTTTTTTTTTTGGTTGTTTTTTGTGACCATGGCAAAAAAAAAAATTTTGGGGCGCAACCCAACATCTCTTCCAGACCAGGTGATGAGTTTCAATGGAAAATGTGTTGTGACACCCATTTCTCTTTGTGTGTCTTATGTGTGTGAGTATGTGTGTGTGCGTGCATGTGTGTGTGCGTGCGTGCGTGTGTGTGTGTGTGTGTTATCACGGCTCCACAGCCTCCTTGCCAGCCTATACGTGTTACACCGTGAAGTCCGTCGCCTCCCGTCATGTGTGTCGTCAGCGTGGCATGAACCCGCTCCTTCCAGCCTCTGCTGTGTCTGTGTGACCCTGTTCCTGTATTTATAATCTGTACTATAGTTAATCCTACTGTACCCGTAGCATGGCTCAGTTTTTTGGTTATCCAGTTTGCCCTGTGCATGATGAAGTGCGTGCGTGTGCGTGCGTGCGTGTGTGTGTGTGAGCGTGAGCAGCAAACTTTTTTTTTTACACAGAGGTGATTTATGGTCTGAGCCTGTCTGGGTGCTATCGTGTGTGCCTACACTCAGTTTTCCTGAACACTGTGACAGCTCTGGCAGAACACGAACGCATGGAGCGAATGGAAGAGGCAAAAAGATTTACTGTTAAAATAGTTTTGTTTTGTTTTTTTTAATGTTTTTACATTTGTTTGTTTGTTTGTTTTTTTACCATTTTCCCAGTTAGACTGAAACACAGAGTGGAAAAAAGTGAAGAAGAAAAAAAAAACAAGAAAAAAAACCCTTTTCTCGATAACATAATAATGTCTAATATTCAAATTGAGTTTTGTAATATTTGTATGTATGTATGAAAGTTTTGTAAATCTGTGATCGTATGCACGTTTTTTGGCATATGAGTGTATGTATCTTCAAATTTTAAATGCTCTTTTTTTTTTGGTTGTTTTGCATGTAGATTGCCGTTTAGGTTCTTTTTGTTTTAGAGGTTTTTGTTTTCATGTTTCTTTTTGGGACCATGTACAATACTGTATAACGTGGGCAGGATCTTGGACCTCATGCTACATTGATATTATATATGAATATAAAAACAAGTTTTCCCTATGGAGAAAGTTTTAAGTTATATCTCGCCTGTACACTTTGGGCTGCCTTTTAGATCTAACTGTCCACTGTTTAAAATAATGATGATAATGGATACAAAATATTAATGATGAAGAATTATGCTGATGAAATAATAAAGATTCTTAATAAATCTTATTACATTTACAACAAACCTTTGCTCCTTCTCTGAATAATGGATCGATGCGTTTCCAGCCTGCAGTTTTAATTTTTTTTGTTCTTAATTCTTAATTTTGTCTGAATAATAAGATGGAAAAAGACAAAAACGCAGTACGTGACTTGTGGTACATCACCACCACGGCCACTAGATGGCAGTGTAACATTCATCAACCCAAAACCAGTGAAGCAGAGGCTGTGATCTTTAGCCTCGTTTCATTGTTTGTTTGTTTTTAATTAAAGAAGGCACAAATTTTAGAAATCACATTGGTATATTTTATTGATATTTCAACAGTACATTTAACCAGATCTGAACACATATGCAAAGAGAATAGACCCATCATCCATTGTCTAACAGATAAAAAATGACTTGCGTTCGGCAGAATTGTGCCTCCATTAAAGACGTTTTCGTCTTACATAAATGTGAACTTACTAAATCTAATATACCTTGAATCAAAAAGGCTTCTGAAAATGAAGAAGATGAAACTCTTACCCGATTAAAGTGATTCAAAGAGAAGAGTTAAGGCTTCACTTGTGTTCAGCCTTTTCTTCCTTTTGTTTTTTTACTCACTAGATGTCTATGAAGAACAGTTTGTTCAAAAGTCAAATAATTGACTCAGGCAGGCAATATTGTTTGATTCTCATAAGTGTTGTGATTGGTTATTGACACAGGCAGAAAGACGGGATGATGCAGCAGTGGTAGTGAAGTAAAGTTATGCAAATATCTCAATTTGGCCATAAAAAAATGACGTAGGCAGTTATGCTATGAATCTAACGTCCATCGCGTTCAGGAGCATCAGGAAGCTGCTTGTTTCGTCTCCTCCTACAGGGAACTCTGAGAATCAGCAACCTTCTCTCTGGCTGTTCTGCATCTGCTCCTGAATCCTCTCCAGCACCTCCTGCATCCTCCTCAGCTGCAGAGGGAAAGAGATTACATGAATACGGCGAGTGAAGGAAGCTAAAAGCTAAAAGAGAAGCTAAAAAAAAACGCACCTCTTCGTCCTTCTCGAAGATGAGTCTTTCCTTCTCCATGTCGGCGCCGGCCAGCGGCAGAGGAACATCTGCCTCGCTCCCCTCTCGCTGCCTCTCACGCAAGCTGAAAAAAAAAAAAAACAGCAACACGTGAACACGACCAAGAGAAAGTGGAACGTGTGAAAAGATCTGCCGCCACACGTTGCAGCTCCACCCGCCTGCGTTTCCTCTCCTGCACCACCATGCGCGTCATGTTCTGGATGCACTGGGCCCGGAAGTTCTCGTAGTGCGTCTCCCGCATCACGTCCTTCAGGTCCTGCATGTGGGTCCTCACCAGCATGTTCCTCAGCAGCAGGAAGTCGGAGTGGGCCGGGCTCTCCACTGGCAACAAGAATTTACAGAATTTACAACAGCAGCGATGTGTGAAGCTGGATGGAGGAAATGGAAGCTGGATGTTAAATAGTAACATGATCTGAAGATTTTCACAACGTAGGAATAAATATACGTATTTGTACCTTCTACCACACCCCAGGGGTACACGCGACCCCTGACCTTGTGACCTTTGCTCTCCACCTGAACATTACTCCCGATGACAGCAAACGGGACGCTGTCCTGCAGAGAAAACCAACAACGAACGGTCATTCACAACCTGGATGAGACACGAACCGGTCCTGATCGACGCGCTGAGGAGGCGACTGAAGAACCTTGAGTATCTGGTCCTGTGCCTTAAAGTCTTCGTCCTCATCAGAATCACAGTCGGGAAACTGGTAGATGTTGATGCCGAACCTCTTGATCTCCTCCCGGATCTGGAGAACGTGAGCCACAGACGATTCTAAAATATCTAAAATGTCTTTTTTTTAAAAGCTGGAGAAGCCTGAAGCGTCATCTCGTACCTTCATCTTCTTCCTGCAGATCTCTGCATGCGTCAGACTGTCGGCTTTGGCCAGAACTGGAACTATGTTGACCTTATCGTGCAAGGCCCTCATGCACTCCACATCCAGAGGTCGAAGGCTGATGTGGGCAGAGAAAACACACACACATGCATGTATATGAATATGTTTTTTAACATCTTAAGGCGTGACTGTTGCAGCCCAGATCAGCGTCTACATGGATCGTACCCGTGGCCGAACGGGGAGATGAAGTACAGGCAGCAGTGGACTCTGTTGTCCTGGATGTTTCTTCTGTTCAAGCCACTCTCGTCCCTGAAGTACTGTTCGAACTGCTGGTCGATGTAGTCCGCTATCGGCTTCCAGCTGACGGGAATGCATAAAAACACGGTGAAACCAAGAATTAAGGGCTTTTTCAAAATAAAAGCATCAGCATCAGATTTACAGCCACTGACAAAAGGGAAAAAATGTGAAAACCTTTTTGTTATTTATTCATTTTTTTATATAGAAAGACAGAAAAACAGTACACAGCTCCACTACATTATGTGATAGTCCGCTTCAAGATGCTTGAAGCAGTTTATTAAAAAATAATTAAAAGGCACATTTCAGTAACATTGCATTAGATAGTATATTATATTATTATTATTTTTTTTTCAAAATGACCAGAACCAGAAGTCCACTGTACACATCAGTTCCCTGTTGGTAATGTTTGCTTGTATCAGAGTGTGTGTGTGTGTGTGTGTGTGTGTGTGTGTGTGTGTGTGTGTGTGTGTGTGCGGTTGTGACCTCACCTTTCTGTGTTGTTAATGGCGTCTCCGAACCCCGGTGTGTCTATGATGGTGAGCCTTAGTTTGATCCCTTTCTCCTCAATGCTGATGGTGTGTTTGACGATGTCGACTGTCTGGTTGATCCGTTCTGCACACACACACACATACACACACACACACACACACACACACACACACACACACACACACACACACACACACGCACGCGTATGTGTAAGTCAATGTGAAATGACGACTCATGCAAACTTATTTTTGACCGTTTCTGTCTGTCATCCCACCTTCTGCATTAGGAACCTTTCTGTCTTTATAGAGATCCGTGAGAAACAGACTGTTGATCAGTGTCGATTTACCGAGACCAGACTCTCCTGCAGAGAAAATAAAGGAAGCAGGAAAAACATCACATCCTGTTCTATTTAGTCATATATGTTTTATCATTGCCGATAATGTGGCAGCGTTATGACCTCTGGAGGTATCACAGCAGACATGAGGGACTAACCTGCAACCATGAGAGTGAATATGAAACCTTTCTTCACAGTTTTTCTGTTAACCTGGTTGGGCAACGTGGCGAAACCCACATACTCCTTATCCTGATCCTGCAGGAAGAGAACACAGGCAAAACGTTTGTTGTTTAATGAACATGGATTTAAAAGGGGAATTTTTTTATTCTGCGCTCAGAATTTCTTTTATGAGAAAACCAGTAACTCTCTAGTTTATAGCAGCTGTCATCAGCTGCACATGAAGCATTTATGATGTTTTATTAAACGTGACTCAACATCCTTACCAAACCTCTCATGTATGTGGAAGACAGAATGACAAATTGTCAAAAAAAGAAAAGTTTAACAATTGCAAAGCCGCATTAATGCTCCTGTTCCTAACCTTTTTACATGGTTATTACACATCTGATTCAATGGGCTCATCCAGTGTCAAAGAGAATTGTTTTTTGCAAAACATGTTGTATAATCCAACCTTTCCTAATGGTTTCTCATCTTTTCCTACTGAAAACATCTGGCCATTCCAGGTTACATAAATACAGTGATTTAGGCTGGTTTACCTCCCATTATTAACAAATACATTTTTTTAAGGAACAAAAATGATTCGCTTTACTTTTTGTCGCTGGTCTAGCTCATTGACTCAGCTGTATTATGATCAGGTAAAGAAGTTGCTGCTTTGCAATTGTTGGACTTTTTATTTTGATGAGTTTGCATGATTCCATCTTCCGTATTCACTGAAGGTTTGATGTGAATGTTAAAAGTCACGAAGGCTTTATGTGCAGTTTCTTTGAACGTGTTATGAACTCACCTGTCAAGTGAAATATTTGTTTTTCCCTTTGAAGAAATTCTAAGAGCTAAATAGAAAAAAATACTTTGCCAAAGCATTAATTATCAATTAAACAGCTGTTATGATATAATTATAAAACATCACGTCAACATGCTGACTAGTTAATTAATCATTGTTGTACAGACTCACACACACTTCGTCATGACGATGGACACACACACACACACACACACGGTAGCAGCGACACACCTCTGGGGAGTCGTAGGGGTCAAGGCGCCCCCACGGGCTGCGTGGCCGGGAGGCCGGGCTGAGCTGCGAGTCCACCGACCCCTGAGAGACCAGCTGCTTCTTCCCAGACACCGGCTGGAACATCGAGTCCATGATGGCGCGGATCGTCCTGGCGGGGACCGGCGGGGAAGCCTGGGGGTCTTGGGGTGCGGCGCGGGGCAGGGTGGGGGTCTCGGGCAGGGCGGGGAGCCTCCCGTTGGTCCCCTCCGCCTGGTGCTTGTCGACAGGCTGTGAGGCAGGGGGCAGGTCTCTCATGGCATAGGGAAGCTGGAGGTCCTTCTTGTCCTCAATGGACAGAGTGGACAACAACTGGGACAGGAGGCAGCAGAGGAATTTAACCCATAAGAACCCAGAGCTATTAATCCTTAAAGGAAAATGATGTGGGTTATACATATATGTAACATTGGGCATTAGTGGTGAACATATTCTATATCAGGATGATTAGTATATATGTCACTTTAGGACTTAATGAGTTAAGTCCAGCCTCCACTGCTCTGAGTCCAGTGGTGGTGTGTTTTACTCCTCTTTGCATCCACCCTGGTGATGTGTGGACGTGGGATGCAGCTGATCGCCATGGAAACGCTTCCCATGAAGGAGATCTGAAGGAGACGTGAAGTCTGGAGGTCTCTCTGACCCCCGATCCATCGGTTTACCAAAAACTTTAACTTTATTATAATACAGCTGACAGTGGAATATTTAGGAAGTGATGGGAACACCTGATTCTGATCTGATTGATACTTTTGACAATATAGTGTATGTCCATGATTAAAATCACACAACAGTATTTATTTAAATGGAAAACATTTTGACCTTGTTGATGGTCACTTCCATGACCTCCAGACTTCCTGTGTCCTTCAGATCAGCTCCAGAACAGAGCTTCATGGAATGTGTTTCCATGGCGATCATACATCACCAAGGACAATGCAAAGCCAAGTGGAGGCTGTGGGACCTATGGCACCATTATATTTGTCTTTTGGGCGTCTTTCACTTTTTTCAAATCATCACCTGCACATGAAGAAGCCTTGACTGAATAATTAGGGCTTTGTCCTTTAATGCTGTATAATATTAAATAAGTTTGGTGCTTGCAAACTAATCCTGTAGTGGCAACATGAGATTTATTATAAAAACAGTCCTGCTGCAGCTTTTATTTCGCTCTGAACAGAAACCAGAAAGTTCAAGGTTCAAGTAATTGCCTCTGTAGAAGGTTATTAATTAATTAAAAAAAGATTACGCGAGTCCACTTTGATTTGGAGTGTTTGGTGATTAGTGGCCTGCTCGCTGAGGACACGACACGATGAGTTTGTGTCTCCAGTTGTAGTGGATGACTTCACCCTTTCTTCCCTGATTAGCCATGACCTGAGATCCAATTACACCATTGTGGTTGCCCTCGTCCGTCTGTGGGGGCGGGGGGAACCAGCAGGTTATTAAACACAAGCCCAAACTGCTTGTTTTTCTAATTCATTTTGGTTAAAATTTGTATTTTTTAAGTGTAAACCTCATGTACATAAATCTACTGGTTGCAAATAATCACCAAACATATATGAGTTTATTTCTTTGGGCCACACCTGATTATGGTCAGCCGCTTTTTAGCCTTTCAAAATAAAACTCCCTACTTTTTAGGATTCTATTTGTCAGGATAAATGCATGTGTTCTAATTATTGCACCCTCACCCCTGACGTCTATGCCTATATGTTCACAGGTCCTGTATACCTGTCAGCTCTCATTACCCATAAAGCTTTGCAGCAGGCTTAACCCAGCTTCTAATACTCAGGGAGATGGAGATTTAACTCGCATATAAACACACACACACACACACACACACAAAATAACACTATATATCTATTCTACAAACGTGTCCTACCTCTTTTTTCTTTTCTGAGGAAGTTGCAGAGATGATAGAATGTAGTCGAGTTGTTTAAAAGAATAGAAAAATGCAGCATTGCAAATTGGATTTACTAAAATAAAAAATATGGTAAACTTTGTACCACACAAACAATGTTTAATCAGCTTTAACATGTATGGATCACACATGTCTATATTGGAATGGGTCCAACAGAAGTGAAGTGAAACTACAGTAACATATGATCACAATGTAAGTGCCTTAAACAAATATCACATCCTAGAGGAATGTTATAAACTCGTATACTTGCTCCATTGGCTGAACAGCTTTACTGTGGAAACTACGTATAAAATCACTGAATGAGTGCTGTATGAGAGCTGTGTGTGAATGCAGGTGCAGACATACCTTTTCTGTTGTTGCAGTACCTGACCGGTGTAGACATGTGCTCCATAAAGCAGTCGGCTTCTTAAACCCCAGATAGAGGCAGAAACAGGATTAACGTCAATGTTAGTGGGGCCAAAACACCAGACTGGCTCTGGAGGCTGGAGGAGCAACTAAAACGTGATGAGGCATATGGTGTCTGTGTGTGTGTGTGTGTGTGTGCATGTGCGTGTGTGTGTGTGCATGTGCGTGTATGGATCAATGCATTAGATTGAGCCCTGGGTGCTCTGACGTGTTTTTAAATACAAGAGAAGAGGACAGTAGAGCTGGTGTATTAGCCCATATTTGTTAGTTATTATCTACCCTCACTTTACATCACTTTGGAAACAAGGTATTGTTTGGACCCGACCTGAAATTTTATATTGATAAATATAAAAAAAACCCTTAGTGCTGTCTGTCCATGGGATGATGGCAAAACTGTCATGTGGTGCATTCCCAAAAACCTGGTGCCGCATAGTTTAATTCTCTTATAATTATATATTATATTTAAACATTTTTAAAAAATACATGCTATCAACTAGTTTTATATTCTATGTGTAAGAAAATTGCACAAAACTGTGATTTTTGTGAAAAAAAAAACCCTGAAATGAACACAAATGTGCATTTGAGAAACTTGATGAATACTTCTTATCTCTATCATTTGTCACTGACCCCCATATCAAAAATTCAATAATATTAATATCTCCATATACAAACATGTAAGATATTAAAAATGTATAATATAAACTTTATGAAACAGTTTGTTCAATTATTATTCATAACTGGAAACTTAAAGTGAGATGCTAGTGGTGAATAGATAATACCACCATAAAAATTATGTAGTTTATTTTTTAAATTGAGACAGTTGTGTGGATTGGGGAAATTCTTTAGAGTTAAAAAAAACGGGAATGTTTAATGTAGTCAGGATTGTTATTGGAGACACTTGTGTTAATTTTCTTCAACATTGCTTATTTTTTTAATCATATCAGTATTTTCTCTGCTCTGGATGTAGTACCGGGTTCCGCCTGCTGTAGAGTGAACCGGGGGTGGGGGCGCTGTGGAGCAGCTGAAACTCCAACTCCGACAGCAAAGGCAGAAATTTGACATAAATTGAGTTACACGCGGGAGATATAAAAAAACAACGTTTTTTTAATTTAAATACATAAAGCTGAAATAGGCGAACACACCGTAGTTTCAGATAACAATCTTAGTTTTCCGGTATGCTCTGTTTTTTTATAATTTCAACACGTAGGAAGACGTAGGACCGAAATGTAAGGAGCCCGTTCTTCATATTTGTTGAAAGGAACCGAGACTCTCCAGATATGACGGTAAGCCGCTAATTAAGTTTAAATGGCCAGAAATTAATCATGATATTAATTAATGAGCGGTAATTTCTGTGTTTTCTTTACTTTGATACCGAAATGTTAAATATCTATGGAGTCAGGAGCAGTGAATGAACAGAACCATGGTCAAATGTTAGGTTAGCTACACACAGAGTTAGCATTGTTCAATAATAAAATAAATAAAAATAACATAATTAAAATGAATGCTAGTTTTAAGTAGACACAAAGCAAATGGAACCTTCGCCTTTGGGTTCAGCACAAATGAGCATAAGACAGTGCTAATGTTAATATAAATATTAATGTGATGCTAATATTAAGACCACCTGTTAGTGTTTTATCAATTGTTAGCTTCAAGCTAAAGTTTCCCAAAGTAATTAAATCATCAAAGGTCCTATATCATGTACTGTTTTATGCCCCTGACATAATATATCATGGTTTAATGTACTTAAAATCACCCTAAATTATTGTTTTGTTTTATAGTCTTTCTGATGAGCCACTCTTCTGATTGGTTCCTTTTAATTGGGGGTGACTGTATAGGTGTGACATCATAAATTCACATGCAAGCGAGCTGTTTTGGGGAAAATGTAAAAAAAAACAACTTGACATGAAATATTAGGTAAATGCAACACCTGCATTTACCTAATATTTCATGTCGGTACGGCTGCTATGGAAAAGGGTCTGTTCTTCATTAAATGAAAAACGATTGCTGCAGAAACAAATCCTCCTCAGTGAGTCATTTAAGGCTAATCGTGACATGCATTCACATTAATTTATAGCTCTCTTTATTAAGTTAATTACAGTTTTTATTCACAGCTCAGTGTGTTGGAAGTGATCTGCAAATGTTTAACAGAAAACATATAAGGCATTTTGATAAATAATTGACCCTTGCAATGTACTGTATAGCTTAAAATGTATAAAGTGCTATATCGTGTTTCACAGCTTCTGGAGAAAAGTAGAAAAAACTAGAACCCAACTTGTAGTTTGACTAATTAAGCTCATTCACAGATATACCAACATCAAAACATTCACTACTGTTTAAAAGTTTGGGGTCACTTAGAAATGTCTTTATGTTTAAAAGAAAAGACGAGTTTTTCCAATAAAGATAACATCAAACTAATCAGAAATACACTATACATTGTTAATGTGGTAGCTGCAAATGTGGTGAATAGAGGCCCATTTCTCCAGTGTTCTAATGGTACATTGTGTTTGATAATTGCATTAGAAGCTAATAGATTATAATAATAATAATGAAGGAGAACATTTTTATTTCATATAAAAATCCTCTCTAACCTTGTAAATGTATTGACTATATTTTCTAATCCTTTTGCAGCTCATAAGATAAATAGAAGTGTGACGTTTAATGGAAAACACAAAATCATCTGGTTGACCCCAAACCTTTAAACTGTGGTTTATGTTAACCAATACGTTTTTGGTGAATTTAAGGAATCCTCATTGAAAATATATGTTTGTATGACGCGTCTCTGTGTAAAATTGATGCTGGACAATATACCGTTCTGCATCATTTAAATTCTCATTATGAAGATCAATAATCGAGTATTGGTTGGGCTCTAGAAAACACATAAATACTGGTTCACAGAGCGATGCGAGGCAAATGTAATATGTTGGGTAATTGTGAATAAGATGCATACAAATCCTTTAATGCTTCTTATGGATGTAAATTATTCCACATGAATTTCCACACGGAGCTTCGTTTGCTTCCAATTTTCTCCCATTTGTTTGAAAAGGCATTGAAACGTCAAAAGTGTCTTTAATCCCTTTAAAAAATAAATTTCTGGTGGATCGAAACCGGTCACAGAAAGGAGCTGTCCTCTGTAGATCTGTCCCACAGCACCCGGCATGTCCTCCTCAGTCTGGACTGGCCCAGAGGGGACTTGTGGGCCGGGTGTGAGGGCCCCCGCTGGTCCTTCGGTTGTCCTGAGGAGTCGGGCTCACAGGTCTCAGACCGGTCCATTTCTGAGTCTCTGCCCGCAGACCTGCAGCACCGCGACGGGTCGCCAGCGTCTTTGTCCGGATCTGCGTCCAGACGGACGTCAGGCGTCCCGTTCTGGTCCCCGCCCCTGGCCGGGCCCCCGGGGCTGTCTCCGCTGTTCGGGGCCTTGTCCTGGTTGTGAGAGCGGTTCTGGTTCTGCCAGAAGTTCCTGCGGAGCTGCTCGAGCTCCGAGAGCAGCGGCAGGCCGATGTCCAGGTGCATCAGCAGGTTCTCCAGCCACTCCTCCAGCTTCGAGAAGGAAGGACTGAGGGAGGTAAAGACAGAGAGTTGGAAATATCAGTGCTCCCATTTGTTAGAACTCAAAGATCCGAAACATTTTCTACATGTGCAAAACAACCATTTTTTAAAAAGGAGGGTCCCACCAGATCCCCCAGACCCCCCCAATAAAACTAAAAAGACTGCTGTCCAATCAGCATCTATGTTCTGCAATTAGCTGCTTAAATCGTAACAACAATATAATATTAATTTGTACATTGCCTATTTTTTTAAAAAAAAGCTAATTGCAACTATCTAGTTATTTGAAAATTTAAGATAATATGATGATAAGTAGAAATATTTGGATGATCTTTACAACCAGGGAAACTATGATGCTGAGACTTTAGATTGAGCTACTCCTTAATCATAATTTAATTGGGTTCTAAATGTACTTTAGGGATTTTTTAAACATTTTTTAACACTCTTAACATCTGAGTGGACATGTCAATAACACAAAAACACAAACCAAACAAGCTTTATTCATTTTGAGCTGTTAGATTTAACATTTACTGAGTATTATGAGCCACACTCGCACAATGTAGAGTCCATAATATTCTGCATTTTACAGATGTCTGACATTTTCTATCTATGTTTCCCTGCGTTAGTGTTGTTATAATTAATTTAACTTTAAAAGCCCTTATTATAATTGAATATAGTTAAGATATGGTATGAACTCTGAGCATATTTAGTTGTCTATTCAGCAACTCTGTGTGTGTGTGTGTGTGTGTGTGTGTGTGTGTGTGTGTGTGTGTGTGTGTGTGTGTGTGTGTGTGTGTGTGTGTGTGTGTGTGTGTGTGTGTGTGTGTGTGTGTGTGTGTGTGTGTGTTTCCTTTATTACAACATTGTTCTTTCACTTCACATCATCACCATTGGGTGGAGTTGATAGCGTTAGAGTCACAATGGGCCGACTCACCCCAAATTACACCCCCACCCCTTTAATGAGGCGTGTGTTTTTGAGCAGCGTGATGGTTCTGATAGGCTTGAATAGTTCAAACGTGTTTCTCGACTTGGTTTCAGTTCAACCTGAGCGGCGTTTAAAGTTGCTGCCTTTGGATCGGCAGCAGGGTTCGGCTTAACGTACCGTTTGTCGAAGTCCATGTCGCAGCAGAGCACGGCCAGCGGCAGGAAGGCCAGAGGACACTGGGGCGGGTGGTGCTGCTGCAGGAAACCAGCCACGTCTAGGCCAAAGTTGTTCGTCCGGGGGAGGAAGTCTGGGTCGGCGCTCACTCTGCCTATGATCTGGAGAGAAAAAAAACGCAGCTTTAAAGTTCATGAGATGCTCGATTTACCGCAACATGAATGGACAACAGATGTAGTTTCTTTGAGAGTTAGCCTTTTGAGGCAGTCACAACCACATCTTGTGAGTTTTGCAAAATCAAGAGGCTTTTTTTAATATTATCTCACCTCACATATCATGATGCCAAAGGAAAAGATGTCCACCCGTTCGTCATAGCTTTTACCTGAGAGGTGTACGGAAAAAGATCAGAAAATGTAAAACACATCATTACTGAACCGTATTGTGTATTCAGTTCTTGGTTTGATTACAAATTACTACCCAAAATTTTAATGTTTTGAATGGTCACACACTAGCAGTTTAAAAGTGTGCAGTCACTTAGAAATGTTCTTATTTATTATATATATTTCAATGACAAAATATATATATATATAGCTATATATATATATAGCTTCTATATAGCTATATAGCTGCAAATGTCTGGTTGTTAATACAATATCTCCATAGGTGAATAGAGGCCCATTTCTCCAGTGTTCCAATGGTACATTGAGTTTGATAATTACATTAGAAGCTAATAAATGAATAGAAAACCCTTGTTGTAATGATGTTAGCACAGGTGAAAACAGTTTATCTGCTTAGATGAAGCAAAGTTTGAAGGAAAATAATTATTATTTTAAACATAAATTATTATTTCTAACCTTTTCGTTCATTCTGCATTTTAATGGATAAAAGAGTGACCTATCATGGTGTGACCCCAAACTTTTGCAAGTCATTCTATAGGAACTTATCAGCTTTAAAGTAACAGCAGATGTGTCTTTTCACTTCCCCTTTTTCGTGCATATTTTACTGTATTACTCCATGTAGTGTGACGAGGCACGTTGAGGTTATTCAGAAAATGCACTTTTTCACGCGTATTCATATCTGTGTCAAAACAAGCATAGTGTGAATCATTTTAAATTATAATATATTGATATATTATAATAATATATTTACAGGAATATGTCAAGAATGTCATGGTGGAACCCTAAAAACATAGTACCTGATAATTTAACTCTCTTAAAAGGGTTTTAAAACATTAAAAACATATGCTATAAGCTAATTTTACATTGTATGGGGATTATAATAAATTAAAATATTTATTATATTACATATTTAAATTTATCATTCTTTTTTTGGGGTAAAACATTTCACATTTTAGGTCAAAAAATTGCACATTCCATGTAATTTTTCTGAAAAAAACAAAACCAAATGACATAAAACCAATAAGAATAAAAATTTAATTTGGAAAGAGCTGATGAACACTTTTAAAACTGTATTTAGAAATTTTTTTTGGGACTTTTAGACAAGTTCTGACCTGTCTGAGGGGTATTCCTGCCTCCCCCTGTAACACACTAGGACTGCAGAACCATAGAACCCAGTGACCCTAATGAGGAAAATGCCTTTCTAACTATTACAACCCCCCCTCCATTTACCATTGATCATCTCCGGCGCCATCCAGTAGGGGTTTCCTACCACGGTGTAGCGCTTCCTCCGGTCAGGCCTGCGGAGTTCTGGCAGCGCCCCCTTGGCGGGTCGCTCCAGAGAGGAAGTCCTGCTCTGGTTCCGCTCCTCCATCACCAACCTGGCGAGACCGAAGTCTGCCACCACCACAGAATGATTCTAGACGAAGAGAGAATGTTAAAACAACGCCCGATAAAGACTTATATTCTGCTTTTGTATATTTGATAATAAAATAAGCACGCAGTGAGGATTTTCAGTTTTAATACCATATAGCACAAAGTCCAATGAGCTGGCTTCTTTTGCAGCCTTGAAATCAATTTTGTATTCAACAAACTACAGCTAGTATTACGTTAATATTATGCAAGTTATAATAGTCCATAGAATGTGACAAAATAAAGGTTTTTGAGTTGTAGAGAAGAGAAGAAGAGGACTTCTTAGTTTGGTTGCAGACTAAAACGTAACCCATCCAGAAACATACACTGCTATATTAGAACTTCTCCCCAGGACAATTAAAACTCGTTCACACCTGGAGGCAGAAGACGCCTAAACACTCACCCATTCACATAACCACCCCCCAGTTTCAGGCGTCATGTTAATTTGGTTTCACATTTTTTAAATCCCTAAAGAAGCCTGAAGCATCTTTAACCAAACTAAGAAGTCCAGATGCTTTTTGCTATGATTCAACATCTAGCCAAAATGGAAACTAACCCTAGTATTAAATTACATGTAAATGACCACACAGAAACAGTGATGACAGTGATGATAAAGATTTAAGGTGAAAGTCATATTTAATTTACCTTCAAGAGATCATGGCCCATAGTTATCAAACCTCTCAGAATAGAATTGACATCCCAGCAAAGCAAATCTTGACTTAAAGTCACACCTAAAGTTAGTTATCAAGCATTTTACTCCCACGTGTACTATGAAATCTTAATTGCAACAGGTGTGTTTTTAAGCAACTTAAATAGTGTCCACATGAGGATAAACCAGAGGGAGAAAAAAAGCACTGTTGCTGCTGAATGGATGGAACAATGGAAAAATGTGGTGAACGGAAAAGTTCAGCCCAACATTAAGTAGTGCTGACAATAATAAAAAAGGCATGGATGGAATCTCCAGAACACATGTCTGTCTCATCAGCGGTATCATAATCCTCTACTGGCAACTACTAATAACCTGCTTTTATACTTCGAATTTGAGAGTGGAACTCAGTTTCGTAAATTCCCAGCACTTAAAACTAGGATGGAAGCTTCATAAAAGATGTGCTTGCTTACCTCTTTGACCAGACAGTTGTGTGAGTTCAAATCTCGGTGGATAACATTCATGGAGTGTAGATATGCCTTAGAACGAGAAATGATTTGTAAATTACAGAAAATTGGTGCCAGATTTAATGATTTTTGGATTGGGATTCTGCCAAGAAAGACTCACCATTCCAGCTGCAATGTCTTTGGCATAACTCACTCTTGTGCTCCAGGAAAAATCCGGGTCCTACAACAGCAAGACTGTGAACAGATTGTGTCTCTGTGCTAAAACATTGAAAGTAAGATTAGTAAAAAAAAACCTGTCTTACCATTTTCATGATGGTCTCTCTGAGAGTTCCTCCCTGGATGTATTCGGAGACAAAGTTTATCCGTTTGTCTTTATAAAACAGCCCGATGAACTTAAGAACATTGGGATGATCCAGACAGCGCATCACCTTCACCTGTAACATTCGAAGGAAATAGGGTTGAACATCTACCTCATGAAAAAATTTGCTAATATGGAACACGGTCTGGTCAATTCCTCTTGATGGTGTAAATTGGGTTTTAAGCTGTGCCACGGATTCAAAAGTCTTTCAATTTTACACCATTAGGGTTATAGAGTATCTCTGCTCACCAATCCTGGTCCTGGAGGGCCACTGTGGGTGCAGGTTTTTGTTCTTAACACACTTTATTCTACTAATCAACTACTCGAGCCCATGCTAAGGACCTTTAATAGCTTGTTCGGTACAAACCACCCATGCAACCACAGTATCCCTCCAGGACCAGGGTTGCTGACCCCTGGATGAGTGTCGAGTTGACTTTCTAGTTATAAAAGATGGTTTTCTGTAATCACATGGCCTTGAAGAACGCTTACCTCCTTTAAGAAAGTCTTCTGTGTCTCTTCGTCAAAATTTATCAACTCTTTCATCACCATCACCTCCCCTGTCTCCTGGTGTGTTACCTTTACCACACACAGACACACACAGTACTAATTAAAATCATCCTAACAAATGTCTGACATTAAATGGAACGACTTTGGGAAGGTGGTAAACAAGTAGCTGGCACCTTGACGGCCTGTCCAAAGCAGCCCCTGCCAAGAACTTCCCCATGGATGAGGTCTGAAGGCCTGAAGATGCGGTGGGTCCGATCCCCGGGGTCCACTCGCAGAGACTCAGAACGAACCATGTCTCTCCTCTGAAATAAAAGCGACTGCGCTCCGGGGGACAAGGGTCCTTTATCTATACTACAGCTGCGCCTGAGAGAGAAAAAAGCCAAGCCTTAGAGCTGATAAAGGTAGTAATTAATCAGTAATTCCAGAGTCGGCAACGTACAAGATGTGTCTTGATCGCATTCCTGTGGTTCCTTGGTGCTGGGGCGACGAGAGGTCGATCCCAATTGGCTCGTCCATGGTCTCCCCGGTACTCGGCTCCTCTTCCAGACTCGGGAGTTTGTGCGTTGAAGACGCTTTGTCCCGGACGCAGGAGTCGGGACAGCTGATGTTTTCCTGGACACCCTCCGAATGCGGATGCTTGTCAGGAGAATGTGGGATGTGTTCGATTGTCAACTGCAGTGGTCTGCTTGTGTCTTGGATCACACAGTTTATCTAGAAGAAAGGATATCGACCTTTTATTATTTAATCCTTGTTAAGTAAAGATTTTGAGATCAAAGACAAGGTCCTTGGTTCGGTATAACTGGTAAAGCTGAATTCAGTTCCAGAGGTTAAAAGTAGATGAGATTCTGCAAGTGAGGAGACATTGATAGTTCCAACTTTTATTTGTCCAATTCAAATTCTCTATAACAAAGCAAACACTTCATTTATGGATATGGCATCTCTTTTTACAGTGCAGGGATCACCATGTTGCTGAAGTGTTATTTTATGTCACGGTTTCAGTGCTCTACAGGTTGCTGAATACAGCCACACTGTCGACCTATATAATGCTGCTCACTTCGCTAATAAGAAGAAGGAGCAGCTCACGATTATGAACCGAATAAAACACTGAAACGTGAACTGAAAGAGGAAAGTCAAAGCCACTTGTTAATAGGGTTGCTGGTTTGCTCGGCGGTCTGATTCCTACCTCGTCGGGGGAAATGTTGCGGACGGGGATGCCGTTGACCTCCAGGACGCGGTCGCCGATGTGGATCGAGGACTGCAGGTCGGGGCTGAGGGCCCCCGGGTCCAACCTGAGCAATGTTAGACAAGGAATTAATGGGCGGAAAGGTGGCGTAAAATACCAAAAAATAAGGGGGGGGGGCTGAACTCACCCTGTCACAGTGACCAGAGAGCCTTTCTCCTGGCTGAGGTCGGTGGCCGTGGTCAGGCCTTGTCGGCCGCCCGCCCGGGGCGGGAGAGAAACCAACGACACCATGTGGGAGCTCCTGGTGACCGGAGTGGTCGACCTCACGCTGGAGACCACACCCTGACAGAAACAGTGACCACTGCAGGACAAATGACGATCAAAAAGTAGGTATCGGACGTTACAATTTTTTATTTCCCGTGGTCCCATGCTTTGAACTTACCAGTAGAGTTTGGAGCGTTCAATGAGCGTGTAGGTGTCTCCGTCTCCAATGAACATGTCACAGCTGATACAGGTGAAGCATTCAGGGTGATACTTCTGCTCTCCTGCAACCTGTTTATACAGGGAGGCAGGGTCATACAACACAATGCAGAGGCTGGCTTTTCTTTTACAAGGTGATAATTGGTGGGGATTCACATGAGGGGCGGAAAAGAAGAATTTAGTAAAGGAGTTCCTTCTGCGCATTCCTGCACCAAAGCCCTATAGTGTCAGGATGTTTTCAGAGGATATCCTCTGGTATGAGAGCTGGACAAGAAAAAAAAAGCAGTTCTTTCATATCGGGAAGGAACCAAGAGACAGGAAGGTCTTTGAATGTGGAGACAGGTTGAGATTCTGTATTGTCTGGAAAGGAGATGAATCACAGATCATCTTTATGTGGTGGAAGAAATCTCTCGGGTTTCAACAAACAAGTCTTCTTCAAAGTGATTCAGTCAGATCATGTCCACAGTTTTGTCTGTTAATATATAATATATAATAAATGTTTTGAAGTGAGTGAGCAGAAAAGCAGAAGAGAGGATTTACTACTGAGGTCATGAGTTTGTTGGGTGTTTATCTGGTGTGATGATTATTAGTCAGTAATATAAAACCAAAGGCCAGAGAGGGGAAAACTGCTGAGGAAGTGAGACATACTCTAGAAGCAGAGATTTGACAGAAGAAATGAAATTAATCTGTTTTATTGCTAGGCCCACTTCACTGAGAAAAATAATGGTTAAAAACTCGTTAAAATACAGTTTGTATAAAATACAGTGTTGAACAGGTATCACAAAACTTTTTAAAAAAATTTTTTAGTTGAAATGTCTAATGGTGTAACCAAAAAGCATTTTACATTTAAATATTTAATCCAATTAGAATATAAAACTATTTTTGACATAGTCCGTAAACCAAGATTAGAGATGTTTTTTTTTTGGGATGAAATTTCAAATTGTGTAAACAGAAAAAGAATTATTAATTAAAAAAAATTAATCCACTTAGAATATAAAACTAGTTGATATTATCTTTTTTTTAATGTATTTATTTATTTATTTTTTTTAATTACGGTAATGCACCACATGATATTTTAGACATTGTCCCATTAACCTATTTATTTATGTAACCAAAAAAAGATAGATGATAAAAGATAAATTTTAAATCTATAATCCAATTAGAGTATAAAACTAGTTTATAGCATCTTTTTTATTTTAAGGAAAAAATCAGTTAAAGAGTTAATTCATCTGATGCCAAGTTTTTAGTTGCCAAGTTATACACCATATGACATTGTTCAAATTGCGTCATCATCAAAAAAAAAGATAAATTCTAAAAATTAAATCCAATCAGAATATAAAACTAGTTGATAATATCTTTTTTATAATTAAAAAAATCAGTTTTCAGAGCTAAACTATCTGGCACCAAGATTAAACTAATTTTTATGTATGTATGTATGTATGTATGTATGTATGTATGTATGTATGTATGTATGTATGTATGTATGTATGTATGTATGTATGTATGTATGTATGTATGTATGTATGTATGTATGTATGTATGTATGTATGTATGTATGTATGTATGTATGTATGTATGTATGTATGTATGTATGTATGTATGTATGTATGTATGTATGTATGTATGTATGTATGTATGTATGTATGTATGTATGTATGTATGTATGTATGTATGTATGTATGTATGTATGTATGTATGTATGTATGTATGTATGTATGTATGTATGTATGTATGTATGTATGTATGTATGTATGTATGTATGTATGTATGTATGTATGTATGTATGTATGTATGTATGTATGTATGTATGTATGTATGTATGTATGTATGTATGTATGTATGTATGTATGTATGTATGTATGTATGTATGTATGTATGTATGTATGTATGTATGTATGTATGTATGTATGTATGTATGTATGTATGTATGTATGTATGTATGTATGTATGTATGTATGTATGTATGTATGTATGTATGTATGTATGTATGTATGTATGTATGTATGTATGTATGTATGTATGTATGTATGTATGTATGTATGTATGTATGTATGTATGTATGTATGTATGTATGTATGTATGTATGTATGTATGTATGTATGTATGTATGTATGTATGTATGTATGTATGTATGTATGTATGTATGTATGTATGTATGTATGTATGTATGTATGTATGTATGTATGTATGTATGTATGTATGTATGTATGTATGTATGTATGTATGTATGTATGTATGTATGTATGTATGTATGTATGTATGTATGTATGTATGTATGTATGTATGTATGTATGTATGTATGTATGTATGTATGTATGTATGTATGTATGTATGTATGTATGTATGTATGTATGTATGTATGTATGTATGTATGTATGTATGTATGTATGTATGTATGTATGTATGTATGTATGTATGTATGTATGTATGTATGTATGTATGTATGTATGTATGTATGTATGTATGTATGTATGTATGTATGTATGTATGTATGTATGTATGTATGTATGTATGTATGTATGTATGTATGTATGTATGTATGTATGTATGTATGTATGTATGTATGTATGTATGTATGTATGTATGTATGTATGTATGTATGTATGTATGTATGTATGTATGTATGTATGTATGTATGTATGTATGTATGTATGTATGTATGTATGTATGTATGTATGTATGTATGTATGTATGTATGTATGTATGTATGTATGTATGTATGTATGTATGTATGTATGTATGTATGTATGTATGTATGTATGTATGTATGTATGTATGTATGTATGTATGTATGTATGTATGTATGTATGTATGTATGTATGTATGTATGTATGTATGTATGTATGTATGTATGTATGTATGTATGTATGTATGTATGTATGTATGTATGTATGTATGTATGTATGTATGTATGTATGTATGTATGTATGTATGTATGTATGTATGTATGTATGTATGTATGTATGTATGTATGTATGTATGTATGTATGTATGTATGTATGTATGTATGTATGTATGTATGTATGTATGTATGTATGTATGTATGTATGTATGTATGTATGTATGTATGTATGTATGTATGTATGTATGTATGTATGTATGTATGTATGTATGTATGTATGTATGTATGTATGTATGTATGTATGTATGTATGTATGTATGTATGTATGTATGTATGTATGTATGTATGTATGTATGTATGTATGTATGTATGTATGTATGTATGTATGTATGTATGTATGTATGTATGTATGTATGTATGTATGTATGTATGTATGTATGTATGTATGTATGTATGTATGTATGTATGTATGTATGTATGTATGTATGTATGTATGTATGTATGTATGTATGTATGTATGTATGTATGTATGTATGTATGTATGTATGTATGTATGTATGTATGTATGTATGTATGTATGTATGTATGTATGTATGTATGTATGTATGTATGTATGTATGTATGTATGTATGTATGTATGTATGTATGTATGTATGTATGTATGTATGTATGTATGTATGTATGTATGTATGTATGTATGTATGTATGTATGTATGTATGTATGTATGTATGTATGTATGTATGTATGTATGTATGTATGTATGTATGTATGTATGTATGTATGTATGTATGTATGTATGTATGTATGTATGTATGTATGTATGTATGTATGTATGTATGTATGTATGTATGTATGTATGTATGTATGTATGTATGTATGTATGTATGTATGTATGTATGTATGTATGTATGTATGTATGTATGTATGTATGTATGTATGTATGTATGTATGTATGTATGTATGTATGTATGTATGTATGTATGTATGTATGTATGTATGTATGTATGTATGTATGTATGTATGTATGTATGTATGTATGTATGTATGTATGTATGTATGTATGTATGTATGTATGTATGTATGTATGTATGTATGTATGTATGTATGTATGTATGTATGTATGTATGTATGTATGTATGTATGTATGTATGTATGTATGTATGTATGTATGTATGTATGTATGTATGTATGTATGTATGTATGTATGTATGTATGTATGTATGTATGTATGTATGTATGTATGTATGTATGTATGTATGTATGTATGTATGTATGTATGTATGTATGTATGTATGTATGTATGTATGTATGTATGTATGTATGTATGTATGTATGTATGTATGTATGTATGTATGTATGTATGTATGTATGTATGTATGTATGTATGTATGTATGTATGTATGTATGTATGTATGTATGTATGTATGTATGTATGTATGTATGTATGTATGTATGTATGTATGTATGTATGTATGTATGTATGTATGTATGTATGTATGTATGTATGTATGTATGTATGTATGTATGTATGTATGTATGTATGTATGTATGTATGTATGTATGTATGTATGTATGTATGTATGTATGTATGTATGTATGTATGTATGTATGTATGTATGTATGTATGTATGTATGTATGTATGTATGTATGTATGTATGTATGTATGTATGTATGTATTTATTTATTTATTTATTTATTTATTTTAGATGAAATGTCTAATGGTGTAACCAAAAAAAGATAGATGATAAAAGATAAATTTTAAATATATAATCCAATTAGAGTATAAAACTAGTTTAAAGCATCTTTTTTTAATAAAAAAGGTTAATGTATCTGATGCCAAGTTTATACGGTTATACACCATATGACATTATTGAAATTTGAAGGAAATGTCAAATTGTGAAGAAAAAAGATAAATTCTAAAAATTGAATCCAATTAGAATAAAAAAAAATAGTTGATAGCATCTTTTTTTTAATTTTCTAAAAATCAGTCTGGCGCCAAGTTTTTAGGGTTGTACACCACATGACATTTTTGACATTGTCAATAAACCAAGATTAGAATGTCAAGATGAAATGTCAAATTGTAGGAATGATAAATGTTAAATACTTAGTCCACTTAGAATATCAAACTAGTTAATAGCATCTCGTTTTACCATGATGAGTCCGTTAGTGATGGTCTCCTTGCAGCCGTGGCAGTGCTCTCCGTACCGGGCCCAGTAGTGCTTCTTACAGTACAGCTGCCCCTCCCTCTCGTAGTACCAGTGGGACAAGATGCAGCCGCACTCACAGCACCTGGAGACGGAACGGAAGATTCCCCGGCGTGATAATGGATAATTCAGAAGTGTGTTTGGAGGAAAAAGTAACACGAGCCCGACAAGTGCTTGAACACACGAGACGTCATCACACACACACGCGCGCGGGATCAGGTAGAGCACTTCCAGGTCTCTCAGTTTAGCCTATTTTTAAACACGCCGTGTTACATGTCAGCGATACCCAACCCCTCACCCTGTCCTCCTTGACCCTCCTGCTGCTCTCATTAGTCACGAAATTGAGGCTGAAGCTGATCCTCACAGCACAAAGCTGAAGGAAACCCAGTAATGGGCACTGTTGAATTACTAAGAGTCCATGCTACGCTCATCGGCCCAATTATTATCACTTCTTAAGAAAAGGGCGACTCAAGAAGTGTCACTAGCCTTTTTGAAACCACTGTAACTTTAATAGTAATTCGCCATTAGAAAACAAGTCAACAGAGATGTAACTCTACAGTCGAGGTGCAGAATGTTCAACTTTCGGTCCCACAAACTGGATGTAGAGCGATGCCTTTGTGCAGTGAAAAACCTGCATCCTTATCTCCCCTGCACTGCAACCGGAGTGGGAGGTGACTTCCTGGACAGAGGGCAGCTCCACTTTTCCTCCCTCCCCGGCCCCGAGCCGTAAATGCCACGCCGCTCTTACAATGAGGTATGAAAAACAAAAAAAATGCACAATTGAGGATGAAGTAGTTTCGGGGAAAAGGAGACTTGAGACTTCAGCCTCCTACTCCAGACACTTTTACTGACAGCATTATTACGCTGTGATGAATCATTATTCCATATTATTGTATGTAAGTGTACGTTAAAGATGTGATATCCTAGTGGTGTTTTCACTAACTAGTCATGTGTGTATTGAGCTCCATGCGTAGTTGTTCCTCTCTTTCATTCTTTGTTTCTCTTGCTTTTCGACTGTTTTCGCTGCCGCCGGCGATGAATAACATGCCACTTCCTCTGGGATTTTTAATGGGGAAGCTACACCTAATATATGGTTTATTAAATGAAATGGGAATAGGGGCATTTATTCCCCTATTTTTAGATTAGTTCCCACTGCACTATGTAATATATTAAGTAAAAGTAGAAAGTAAAAGCACAGAAATATTATCACCAGTATGTACTTAAACCATATTCTACATCATACATACTATATTTATATTATTATAGCATAATGCACATTTTTTATAATCAATAAAATTAAATTTGGGACACTTTAGGTTAGATTAATAGCAATAGCTGCATAATAATATGTCATCTTTTTACAGAGTGCATAGCAAAATAGAAAAAGTAAAAAGTGGCTAATTTATAGAATATTGATATTATTATTATTATGATTATTATAAGTATTTGAGTGTAGGAAGTACACAGTATTTCCTTCTCAAATGAAGTGGAGTGGAAATATAAAGTAGGATCAGATGGAAATACTCAAGTACCTTTAAAATTGTAAAGTAGATATACCGTTATCATATTCATATTCTACATCATACACACTGTATTATATTATTATAGTGTAGTGTACTATTTTATAATCAATAAACACAGAGACCATTTTATGGTTTTATTTTATCAAAAATAAAGCAAATTTGCGACATAATAATATGTCATGTTTTTACAGAGTGCATAGCAAATTAGAAAAAGAAATAAATATTGATAATATTATTATCTATATTATGGTTATTATTATAATATAAGTATTTTGGTGTAGAAAGTACAATATATCACTCTCAAATGTAGTAAATAAAGTAGCATCAGATGGAAATACAGTATTTTATGACATTACTACATTGCCTCTCATTCACTGCTGAGGAAATAATGAAGCAGTGAACCGAGCAGACAGCTGTGCGTTTATTTCTGACCTCCTGTCTTTGTTATCGTGCTTCTGGCGACGGATGTGCGACCTTTCAGCTTCACAGCTGTGGCTCAAACATCTGGAAAGCGAAAGACTTGACACCCGGATAATTCCTCCTCCTCTCTCTCTCTCTCCGGATCCTTTTTCCCACTTCTCTCCGTTCTGCCTAAACGTTTTCACCTCATCTGGCTAATGCTGCGTCTATAATCTATATTTAGCGCTCTCCGTCCTCTAAAAGGGGAGCCACGACACACCTGGTGTACATAAAACACACACACGTGTTGTGATGTCCGGCCTCTTAACTCTAAGTTTGGACACACTTTCCCATTAAAGTGAATGGGAAGGTGTGTCTGAACCTTTTGACTGGTGCTGTAGGTCAACGTGATGACGTCTTATCCTGCCTCGGTTTCCTCTTTATTCTGCCTGCGTCTCACTGTGGGACTTCCTTTATAAAAACAATAGTTCTCATAAGAAGACATTCGTTTTTGACACTTAACTAACTTTAAATCTAAAAATGTGTGGCTATAGCAAGACGTATTTCCTGTGTGATGTGTGATAGACCTGAGGAGGAGGAGGAGTTGTTGACAAGGTTAGACTAGCGGGATTTTAATCATTTTTAATAAAGCAGAATCCAAAAAGTAATTTGTGGTTAGACAAAAACATTGTGTATTGTTGCAGTGTGTTAAACTGTAAACTATCACACACACACACACACACACACTCATAGCTGATGTGAAAGTAGGAGACTGTTGAAGCATGCATCACTTGTGTCTCAGCTTGTTGTTCCGTTTTGAGGAAGTGTCACGAACGTTGTGCCTACGATGTTCTTTTTTTTTTCTATCAATCACTCCATCATTCCCTACCCCCCCTCCCAGTAAAACACAGCCCTTCCTTACCGTCCCTTCATCCCTCTCCGAAATCTCTGGTCCCTCCGTGACATTGTCCCCCCGTCAGCTCACTGATAGACAGCTGTCACTCTGCAACAATCCTCCCTCGGCTGCATGTGGACGGGAGCGGCTTCTACGCGTCTGCACGAATTCAGCTGTGACCGGTAGCAGGAGCTCTATGTTCTCTTTTTTTTCCTCCCTCCCTCCCTCCCTCCCTTCCTCGCTCTCTCTCTCTCTCCCCATAGCCTCAGACACTTCCTGTACAGATGAGTTCCCCCTGTACCGTGCACATTAGCCGCGTGAGAAGAAGCCGTGACCCGGTGACACCAGCTGGCCATTCTCCCTCTGCTGGCTGCTGAGGAGCAGGCCTATCCCAGTATAGAAAGGCCCGCTCCACCCTCCCCGGTCCTGTTACTTTCAGTATGTGGAACCTCCACGCGCGAGATACGGTTACGCGGAGACCTGGGAGTGTGACGGTAAAGATCACGGAGTGCGGAAGGCGGGGGGATGTTTGCGCGTTCCCTAAATAAGCTGCGTTCCCATCGGCGAGGGCATAATCTCTTTATGAATGCCCCAATTACTGCACTGTCCTGATGCCGCGGTAAAGAGCTCCATTCAGCACACACAACAAACAAAGAGGAGAGTGAAGAGGAGGATTCAGTTAAAAAGTGCAGGAGTTGGAAACGACACAGAATTAAAAAAAATGATTAAAAAATATTGATAATGTCCAGTATGATGCCCTTAGATCAGCCATGTGAGTTATTTCAATTAATCAGTTAATTCAATGAACCTTTTAAAGTACATTTTGTTTCTGTCTCATTGCTATTCACAAATACTAATGAGAGTCAATCCATTAAATGTGTGGAGTTTACCTGTAAGTCATAGTGGTGGTATATGTTGAGTCAGTAGATGCAATCTGAGAGACGCAAACACCAAATAACACAATTATAAAGCTAAGCCATTTTGTATGTCATGTAATAGTGAAAATATTTTTTACACACACACATCCTGCACCTTAAGTATGCATTAGCTATGTATGTGTACATGTGTGTATGTGCGTGGATATGTATGTGCGTATATATATGTAAATATGTGTGTATGTGTATGTATGTAGGTATGTACGTGCATGTATGTATGTATATATGCTTTGCTTATTAGTATTTTTTCTCCATTCTTATGTCCATAATGCATACTGTGTATGCTGATCAACAAATTCTACGAATTTCGTACATAGTGTTGTGTATTTTTAATTTTTATAGCTTTTATTTTCTTTAGCTTTTATTTTCTTTTCTTTGTCTTTACTCTGTGTGCTGCAGTAACAAGCAAATTTCCCCGTTGTTGGATCAATAAAGTCATATCTTATCTTATCTCTTATCTTATCTTAAAAAAGTAGAAATACAGTTATCAAAAAATACTCAATAACAAGTAAAAATGCTAAACTGGAAACTGCAAGTGAAAGCACAGAATTATTATCACCAGTATGTACCTAAATCATAATCTACATCATACAGACTGTGTTAAATTATCATCATTATTATAGTGTAGTGCACTATTTTTTAATCGATAAACACAGAGGGCATTTTAATGTTTTATTTTATCAAAAATAAAGTTAATTTAGGACACTTTGGGTTAGATTAATAGTAATGGCTGCATCATACAGACTGTGTTAAATTATTATAGTGGAGTGCACTATTTTTATCAGAGCATTTTAATATTTTACTTTATCAAAATATAGCAAATTTGGGACACTTCGGGTAGATTAATAGTAATGGCTGCATCATTCTTATTTATCATATTTGTCACTTTTCAGCAAATTAGAATAATTACTTTATTGATTGGATGATTTTCACATGCACGTACTACATAAAATACTATAATGTCCTTTTCTGTCGTTTTCTCTCAAAACAAACGCTGTGCACTTTACCCGAGTCGTGTGGTTGCAGAATGAATCATCGTGAAAACCACAGTTGCCTGCTGACGCCGCTTCAGTTCAGCCAGGCTGTAGTTCGCCGTTTCCTCTACAGATGAACTTGTGGTTATTACATTTTCACGGCAGGTTACGTAAATGGGCGTGTAGCTGCTTGAAAAAGAAAAAAAGACGACTACTGTAACAGAAGCAACTGTCAATGGTCATTTCTTTTATTAGAAAGTATTGTCAGAAAGTGTACAAAAGTGCATCATTTTCTTCATAGGCCACATATATTAAACACGGATGTTGAAAAACACACGACGAGCTATGTGATAGACACATGTAAGCTCAAATGCAAGATGAGAATATCCAGATTATATCACACACTACATTGCGATTCAGCGCACATTCAAGGACAATGTAGAAAACAAAGCACTTATATTTATCGATGTAGTACAGAAGTTTAAACACACGCGCACAGATTTACTCAAATATTCTTTACTATGTTAACGCACTTGCATTCGTAAAATGAGACTAAATAGAAAATGCACTTTGCTTTGTCTGCCTTTTTGTCAGCATAATTTAAAAAGACTAGTAAACGTGAACAATTTTCCAACAGTGTTAAAGGAGGTACATCAAAAAAAATAAAAGAAAGACAGTAATTGATGCACCTCCGATGTCATTTTAAGGCACTATCATGTATTATAATCATCACCTCACATGTAGTGTGAATGCTTTCTTCAACAGAAAGTACATTCACCGACTAATACAACATATTTAAGCGACATTTTACACTAATATTAATTAGTGTTATGAAGTTGGAATGGAAGAGTATCGTCACGAGTGTTAACAGCCGAGGACCTTCAGCCTCCACAGATATCGCCGAGGCTTGGGTGCAGTTAAAATAAACACAGACTACATATCAGGGATCAGATAATGACTAGTCAAAACACCACACTGTTTAAAAATTATAATAAAAAAAAAAAATTCACAGTTCCCCAAAATATCAGTTGTGTGTTTCTCTGTCTGTGCACGTTGCTGGAGGCATTTAGCATTTATCCAAGTGTTTGCACTTTGATGTAAAAGCTAAAAAACAGTGCATTATTAAAGAAAAAAAAAGCGTGGCCCCACTTTTAAAGGTTGTGTCAGCATGCAGACAGGTCTGAAGGAGCTGCCCTGAGGGGGGTCCTTGGTGTCCGTTCACAGGAACAAAAATTATGTTCAGTATGAAGACAACAAACAAACAAACAATGTATTTTTTGTACAGTTTGGCCCTCACACGGTTTAGTAAAAAGGAAATTTCCGTCCGTCAGTTCAGGGGGTTCTCAGCCTGCAAGTCAGGAATCCTCAGTGGCGAGTTGGTTCATGAGGGAAATAAATATATATATCCCACTACAGTCCTTCTATTGTAAATATTTCTAAAAGCTGAGCATCAGAGGTTCTGCTTTGTTTTTGAGGAATCATTACTTAACAGGTTGAGAACCATCCATTTAAAAACAAAGAAAGTCAAACATGTAGGATGTGTGGAAGCTTTAGTTTCTGTGGCGGTTAGGACATGTACATTCTGGGATCATGCAGTAGCACCACTGTTGTTTGGATGAGGTCACTTCCTGCCTGTCGCTCTCTCACTTTCTTCTTCGGCCACAGTATTTACCCTGACAGCCCGCACCTGTAGGCCACAGAAGACTGAATTAGCCTTCACTTTTCTGTAAGTAAGCAGGGAATTGCACAGAAAACCCCCAAAAAACTATAAAACATAATTATAATAATAATTAATTAATCAGCTATGTATGCATGTGTTAAATATGAAGAAAACCTAAGACATAAATTTGAGTCAAAATCTGTCATGCATTTATAGTAAGATGGTGCCATGCTAACAATAACTCAGCTGTCAATTGTACTGCTGTTAGTCTAATTTAATTACATCAATGAGAACTAGACGTTTTCTGTTGACTTCATGTGACTATGTTTCACAGAAAGTTCAGTATGATTCAGTGTTTGCATATTACAGTGGATGTAGATGAATTAGTGTGAAGTAATGCCATGACTGTACACGTTTACCTCTGTTGCCTCCAGCTCCCAGGAAGGCCTGCAGAGCTGCATACTTGGCAGCCTTCTGTGCCTTGGCTGCAGGACAAGAACATAAAAAGGACAGTTATTCTATAATAATAATACCCAGAAGCAAAGATTATAAAAAATACACATTGCATGACTTATTTATTTTACAGAAAAACATTAAAAAAAGACTATTACTTTATCCTATCCAGATCATTATTTTACAGCATGCACTGTGTGAATTATAAGTCTGTGGACACATGTGTGTTAAGAAACCAAAAACTAAATAGAGCATTAATATCCCAGAGGATGCACTGAGTTTTCTTACATTTTTGCCCGGCTCCTGCATATCCTAAAGGAACAATGGCAGGAAAGACAATGTCACAATAAACA
This sequence comes from Eupleurogrammus muticus, assembly GCA_036785175.1. Taxonomy (NCBI): domain Eukaryota; kingdom Metazoa; phylum Chordata; class Actinopteri; order Scombriformes; family Trichiuridae; genus Eupleurogrammus; species Eupleurogrammus muticus. Next base: position 1,524,441 of record JAYKQN010000007.1, read on the forward strand.
ATGGCTAATCTTTACGATTGTCTAATGTACAATCTGTGTTAGCCCAACAATGCAGATATCTGAAAATAAATATTCACCAGGCAAGGTCTGACACTTATAGCCAAAATAATAATGATAATAATACAAAAATAATATTTATTGTATCTTATCATGTCAAATAAAAAAAAAAAGTTTCTACCTGGATAGACTCCACCAGGTCCCCCTCCATAGCCAGGGCCAGCACCCCCTGTTGGTACAACACACACATTACAAACTACACTATGCACCACTGACCTGACCACTGACCATTAACTATGGTCTATGGTCTAGTTTAAAATTCTCTAAACCATAAGGTTTTCTTTCTGAACTCCGTTAAGGGGTCCACTGACCCGGTAAGCCGCCCAGTCCACCTCCTACTCCCGGGCCTGTTCCTGCAGGGCCTCCCACCCCGCCTGCTCCTCCTGGTACACTACCTGCACAGGTATGTGTGGATTAAAACAAAAATATTAAGAAAACTTTGAACCAGAGGGTAACCTTAACATTCGGTATAGAGTAAAAATGTGGTTATTCAGCTGTTTATTTGTTAATTTGATGTTTTTTCAAATGTGTATTATTGTGATATGTAATTCAAGTGTGTCCATATGTTTTTATAATTGGTGACTCACCTTGACCACCTCCAGGTAATCCTCCTGTTCCCGCACCAGGAAGTCGTCCTGCTCCACCACCTGTTGAGGTTTAGCTTTATTAGATTAGACTATCATGAATAAATAGACTTTATTGACCCCAAAGGGGAAAACTGTTCCTACAGGATATTAATTACATGCCCACTGACATAAAACATCCAATAACAGCCACATAAAAGATAAATATGTTTCCAGTAAGTTAATATAATTGATGCAGGGTAAAACAAACAAACAAATAAATAAATAAATAGATGGAGACTGGTCTACAGTCTTTGTATCATGGGGACAATGTTTAGTATATTTAGTATATTTTGTCTTATAATAAAAATATAAAATATCACATTGCCCTCTGTTTGTTACAAAACAATATTTTCTACAAAATAAAATTCTTTACAACTATTCAGTGCTGTTAATTTGTTGTTTAACATGTATCAGTAAAGATCAGAACCTTTATATAGATTTAATTTGATAAATTATTATTATTTGAACTGTACCTGGGCCATAGCCAGTTCCGCCCAGTGAAGAGCCGTAACCTGATTTAGGAGGTTTTCTTGTTTGGCCACCAGGTCCATATCCACCAGCCCCACCTGGGCCAAAACCCCCGGGACCGGTTCCGGCCCCACCCGGGCCAAAACCTCCAGGCCCGGTTCCGGCCCCACCCGGGCCAAAGCCTCCAGGCCCGGTTCCAACCCCACCTGGACCGAAACCCCCAGGCCTAGTTCCGGCCCCACCTGGGCCATATCCACCAGGTCCAGCCCCACCTGGGCCATATCCACCTGGGCCATATCCCCCTGGTCCGGCACCTCCTGGGCCATAACCGCCAGGTCCAGCACCTCCTGGGCCATAACCGCCAGGTCCAGCACCTCCTGGGCCATAACCGCCAGGTCCAGCTCCAACTCCACCAGGACCAGCTCCTGTTCCTCCTCCTAATCTCCCTGCTGGAAAACATATTTCAATATTTAAACAAACCTATATACCACATAAACATATAGAGTGTCTCGTCATCACTTATCTTAACGCTAACCTCACCTGGTCCATACCCGGTGCCTCCATAACCTGGGAAAATATACAAGAGAAAGGCTGTGGTCAAACTCTGTTCTTATATAAGAACCATAAAACAGACTAGTAGCTCCATATCACCTGTCCGGAATAGGCAATCATCAATCATCATTACTTACCAGATTTTCTTTTTCCTAATCCTTGGCCACCTGGACCTGTCCCTGCACCACCTGGTCCGAAACCGCCTGGACCTGTCCCGGCACCACCTGGTCCGAAGCCTCCTGGACCTGTCCCGGCACCACCTGGTCCGAAGCCTCCTGGACCTGTCCCGGCACCACCTGGTCCTGTCCCGGCACCACCTGGTCCGAAGCCTCCCGGACCTGTCCCTGCACCACCTGGTCTGAAACCGCCCGGTCCTGTCCCGGCACCACCAGGGCCGAAACCTCCTGGACCTGTCCCGGCACCACCAGGGCCGAAACCTCCTGGTCCTGTCCCTGCACCACCTGGTCCGAAACCTCCTGGACCTGTTCCTGCACCACCTGGTCCAAAACCGCCCGGTCCTGTCCCGGCACCACCTGGGCCGAAGCCTCCTGGTCCTGTCCCGGCACCACCTGGTCCTGTGCCGGCACCCCCAGGCCCATATCTGCCAGGTCCAGTACCTGGTTGGAAAACAGCCAAATGTTTAACCCGGTTCAGCTTTGCTGCATCATGCTCACACCTTTAAAGCTGCCATTTGGATAATTCTTGACTTTTTCAAAGACGTGAAGGGAAAGACTTTTCTGACCTTGCCCGTAGCCAGCTCCACCCAGTGAGCCGTAGCCTGTTAGAGGGAGACAAATGCCCTGAATGTACTGTACCTTAAACCTTAATTCATTATTATTATTAATGCACAGATGATAAATGCAACATCACTGTACCTGATTTGGATGGCTTCCTGGTCCCTACTCCTTGACCTCCTGCACCATAGACACCAGGAACAGTGCCTGCTCCACCAGGTCCATAGCTGCCTGGTCCGGTGCCAGCACCACCTGGTCCTAAACCACCCGTCCCAGTTGGGACACCACCCGGACCTGTCCCGCCCGTGCTGGGCCTGTATCCACCTGGTCCAGTGCCACCAGGTCCATAACCAGCCCCGGCACCACCTGGACCGAAGCCTCCTGGTCCTGTACCGGCACCACCTGGCCCGAAGCCTCCTGGTCCTGTCCCGGCACCACCTGGTCCGAAGCCTCCTGTTCCAGTCCCTGCCCCACCTGGTCCAAAACCACCTGGCCCTGTCCCGGCACCACCCGGTCCAAAACCTCCTGGACCAGTACCAACTCCACCTGGACCAGTCCCATAGCCACCAGCTCCGACCCCATAACCTATAGATATCATGTTTCAGTTTCAGTTCTCTACATACTTATTTGAATCCATATTTGTTGATATATTTCAATTCATACTTTTTGATGGTTTGCCAGTGCCAGTACCCAGTCCTGGACCATATCTTGAACCTGCATGACACCAGATACAGAAGAAGGCATCAACGGATATTTCCTGTTATATTCAATATTACCCATTGCTGATTATTTTGAAATACAATCCAATTTTTAATCAAAATTAAACTTAATTACTAAAATTGGGTCAGTAGTCCAGTAGAGGTCAACTTACCTCCAGGCCCCAGACCACCACCATATCCACCCAGTCCACCACCAGGGCCAACTCCAGGACCAGTTCCAACTCCACCACCTATGCCTCCGACGCCTCCAGGTCCAGTTCCATATCCCCCAGGTCCAGCACCATAGCCACCTGGGCCAGTCCCGTAACTGCCAAGTCCTGCACCATAACCGCCTGGACCAGTTCCATAACCACCAGGACCAACCCCTTGGCCTGTTCCAAGACTCCCATATGCTGGTAAGAAGACAAAGGTATAAAGGAATAGGTTTAAAGGAATGTCTTTCAGACCTGGAGCCAAAGTAAGTCTTCATTAAAGAGAGAAGCATATAGCATGATGGTTCTTAGAACCTTTTCCTTGTTTTCCAAATCCAGTTCCAGTTGGGTAACGGATACCTTAAAGGTGAAGAAAAAGATACTGTGATGTAAGAGTGGTTTGGGCATGTATTTAATGTGGACATCAACAAGAGTTAGCTAGTTGGCCTACCTCCACCTGGTAATACGCCAGCTCCTCCAGCTCCATAACCTACAATGGATGAAGTGTTGAATGTATGAAAAACTAGATTTCTGTCATTGTAATTTAGGGATTGGCAAATATCTACATTTTAGGTGAATCCACAAACAATTTAGAGACAAAAACATCATAGAAACTCACTTTTTCTAGGTTTATGTAATCCTGTTCCAACTCCACCAGGCCCACCAGTGCCAGGAACCAAGCCTGCTCCTCCTGGACCTGCTCCAACTCCTCCAGGACCTGCACCTGCTCCTCCAGGACCTGCACCTGCTCCTCCAGGACCTGCACCTGCTCCTCCAGGACCTCCTGCAGCTCCTCCAGGACCTGCACCAGCTCCTCCAGGACCTCCACCAGCTCCTCCAGGACCTGCACCAGCTCCTCCAGGACCTCCACCAACTCCTCCTGGACCTCCCCCAGCTCCTCCAGGACCTCCACCAACCCCTCCTGGACCTCCCCCAGCTCCTCCGGCCCCCCCACCTACTCCACCAGTTCCACCACTTGTGGCTCCTGCTGCAGTCCCATCAGGTCCATATGCTGCATTTTAAAAAATAACAGATTTAATAGATGTATGACAATTGGGTTGAAAAAAGGAAACACAGTGGTAGTTATAATAGAGTCATTGTCAAGTTTGGCACCTTTGGGGGGTTTTGGGGTTCCTCCTACTCCACTAGCTGTACCTCCTGGTCCAACTCCAGTACCAGTTGCAGGACCGTCTCCTCTTCCCGCTCCTGTCACCCCCCCCAAGACTCCACCTGCCCCTCCTGGTCCACCTCTTTCTCCATCAGGACCTCCTTCTCCATCTCCTTCACCTGGTGTGTCACCTCTGGGGACCCCTTTATACAGCATCAAGCATAAAGTCAGTATATTAAACAGACATATTTGGCTATGAGTAAAAAGGCAAAACCTAATGCTACTCTAAATAAAAAAGAGTTATATACAATAAGTGGCCATTTGACAGGTTTTACAGATTATAAGAGTTATATATAACTCACCTTTCCCTTTGCTCTGTAATATGGAAGCAGTATATAAAGTGAATTATCCTATAACTTAAGTTGTTTAGGGTAAAAAGTATTTTATATGGTTCACCTGGGGGTTTGACAGGTTTGGCTCCAGGTAGGGCTCCACTTGAGCCATCAGCACCGGGACCTGCAAAAATAATGCGATAATTTTTTTATTATGGTCATAAAATTTCTGCCGAGAGGATGTGGAAACCGAGGAGTGAATTCACAAAAGAATTGCAACACTTTGTGGCTGCTGAACCTGTGCAAATTGGGGAAAAAAGATATTAACTTAGTATCTGCACAGGCTGCAATTCAAATTTAAAATGCAAATTATGACGCTATTCTTTGTGAATTTAGTGCATAATTAAAAGGCATACAAGCGCTCTGCATTGTATGCATCTAGTGGGAAATCCCACCTCCAGAGGGAAGCCCTGCACCACATGAAATTTTTAGAGAAAATCAAGAGATACCAGTGACTATGTCTCTGTCAACCCAAATTTGTGCATTACGAAGTGAAAAAGAGCCACATTGGCCGACTTACCAACACCTGTTCCAGCTGTTTGAAACAAGAGAAGAAATGCCCGTTAGAGAAATTTTAATATAACAAATATAATTTACTGTGTACAGTGTAGAGAGGTTTACTTACCACTTGGTTGTACAGCCCCGCCACCAACTGAAATGACAGAAATACAGCTATCAATCAGCTGTCAATCAGAAAATAAAGCACATGCATGCATGCATGCAGCCAAGCAGTATTTAATAGAGAAAGTTTTCGTGATCAGAAGTGAAAGTATAACACTCACTCTCAGGCACAGGTAAACCAGTGGGAACTGTGAAAGCATTTAAGTAGAGAAATACTGAGATTGGCATATGTGAAAAGCATTTGTGAGACTGTGATTTGCCATTGTGCTCTATTAGAAGGATTTCTTTGTTCAAATTTAGAGCATGCTTATTATATTATATTTGAATTTCCTTAAGCATGCACAGTACAAAATAGGCTCTGTGCTGTAGCATCAGTGTATAAACTTTATTCCAACTTACCGGGGGCAGCTCCTGTGGAACCTGTAAGATATAGATGCAGTTTATTACATTTTTCGGAAAATAACATATAAAGGTGAATAACAAAAGTTAAAGAAATATGCAGGACAAAAATATAAACTCTAGTGAAATAAACACTGACCTGGAACTGCGGTCCCACCGATTCCTGTTTTATAAAGATAATTAATAAAAAAAATAAATGAGAACCATTATACATCTTTAATACTATTTCCAAAACGGTCCAAATTGCAAGTTACCAGAATACCTGGTTTTGCTCCAATGATGGGAATTCCTGTTCCTCCCAGGCCATCGCCATCACCTCCTGCGCCCACTGGTCTGCCACCAACACCAGTACCTGTTTTAATAGTGACGTATTAATGTGCACACATTTTTATACACAGCCTAATATTTAAAAAATACTATAACTAATAAATGTCCTGCAGGTGTCAGATTTATTTGATGTGATTCTCTTCACAAAACGTGTGCATTATTTCATGGTATATTTCCAAGAATCCAGCAGGTTTAAACACACCTTCTCCTGCAGAACCACCAGACCCCTCTATCACACCACCAACACCACCCTCACCTGGAATAATGCAAAATATTGAAATAACTTGTATGTCATATCAATAATCAGAAGATCATATTGGATGGCAAAAAAAAACACATTATTTTATGTATGTTGTGTTTTCTTGACTGTTTGTGCTAATCTGTACAGGTAAATGTACCTTCTGAAGCTGGAGTTGGTGTCCCTCCTACACCTCCAAGTCCTCCTCCTGACCCAGCAAACATTTATATTATTGACAACCAAAATGTTCATTCACTATTCTTTCTCAGGCTTTAACCCAAACACAGAAGCTCACCGCGGGTTCCAGCTGTCGTCCCCGCACCGCTGCCGATACCGGTGCCATTCACTGACACACCGGTACCACCTCCTGGAATGCTGGTCCCCGTACCGGATCCTGGAGTGCCGGTTCCGGTACCAGCTCCTGGAGTGCCGGTTCCGGTACCAGATCCTGGAGTGCCAGTCCCGGTACCGGCTCCTGGAGTGCCGGTCCCAGTACCAGCTCCAGGAATGCTGGGCCCTCCTCCTGTCCCAGGTACCACACCACCAGGTAGCCCTAACGTTTATTGAATAAATAATGTAGTCAATATAAAATCAGTGCATGCAAACACTATAAATTTGCATATGTTGCCCAACTTTACAACAGTGTCTTGTCAAACTACACCGATCCTTACCGTACTTGGCAGCTTTAGATCCAGGTGTACCATAGCCTGTGAATCACACCAGATAAGATAGTATAAGTCCTTACTATTCAAGTGATGGGAACTGACTGAGATTTTCCAGCATATAATTTCACCTTCCATTATGTCCTATACCGGATCAACTTGTAACATGACAGTATTTTAAAATACAGCGATAGAGGGATGCTATCTAGGATATTTTACTGTTCAAAGTAAACCTATTCTATTGCATGTTTGTTACCACATAGGAAACCTGAATATTTGTTTCAGTAACAGATGTAGTGCATGAGACCTATTGCTGTAATTCCTACAACCACCAAAAGAGGTCAATGAAGAAACAGTTAAATGTGATTCAGATGTTGGATTATCTCCAAACTGCTGATCTAAGCTCTTCTATAAAGAGGGTTATTTAAATGTGGCATTGAAAAAAAGGCAAAGTACAGTGCAATATGAATTTTCCTCAGCTTGCAAGGCTGAATTTTGTCATACATGAGCAACTTACCACCTCGTCCCGCTCCACCTCCAAGTACGCCACCTGTTCCTCCAGGCCCTGCACCGAGATCATAGCAACAAATTCATTCATCCTTATGATGGTTCAGGCAGATCATTCAATTATTTAAACAAAAGAAAAATATTTTAATACCATATTTAGAAGGCTTTGATCCAGTTCCATAACCTGGGAACAACAGAAATAAATTAGTGTCGAGGTTTGAGAGAAAAAGATACCGTTGATAATTATGTTCAAATCCAGTCCTGTACCATAGCCTCCACCTGGTCCATAACCCGTCCCAGGCACAGGTCCAAGTCCAAGCCCATATCCACCAGGTCCATATCCCGTTCTGCCAGGAACCCCTGCAGAGAAGGAGCAAATAGGTGAAGGGTTCAGCTCTTCATTATTAAATAAAGTAAATTCACTTGTTATTTTCTTGCGTCAGACCCACCACCATTTGTTTGTCCAACACCTCGTCCTGGGACCCCTCCTCCTGCTCCAAGTCCAGAACCAGGACCGAGTCCTCCGGTACCCAGGGCTCCGCCTGCCCCCCCAGGAAGCCCTTCAGAACACGACATTTAATCAGGAAACATTAACCAACCATGTTACACTCACACCAAGCAGATAAAGTTTAAACAGTTTTTTCTCACCATATTTGCGAGCTTTGGCCCCAGCGTAACCTGGAACATTCAGAAACATCAGAGTTCTGTGCTGCCCACTGGATGTATTTAAATTCAGAAATAAGTCCAATATCGACTTCTTTCAACCTACCTCCGGGTCCATAACCAGTGCCGCCAGGTCCATAGCCAGTACCAGCACCACCGGGTCCGACTCCTCCACCTGGTCCATAGCCAGTACCAGCACCACCAGGTCCGACTCCTCCACCAGGTCCAAAGCCAGTACCAGCACCCCCAGGTCCATAACCAGTACCAGCACCGCCAGGTGTAACTCCTCTACCTGGTCCATAACCAGTACCAGCACCACCGGGTCCGACTCCTCCACCAGGTCCAAAGCCTGTCCCAGCACCTCCAGGTCCGACTCCTCCACCTGGCCCATAGCCGGTACCAGCACCGCCAGGTCCGACTCCTCCACCTGGTCCGTACCCAGTACCAGCACCGCCGGGTCCGACTCCTCCACCTGGTCCATAGCCGGTACCAGCACCACCAGGTCCAACTCCTCTACCTGGTCCATAGCCAGTACCAGCACCGCCGGGTCCGACTCCTCCACCAGGTCCAAAGCCTGTCCCAGCACCACCAGGTCCGACTCCTCTACCTGGTCCAAAACCAGTACCAGCACCACCAGGTCCGACTCCTCCAAGTGCTCCACTTAACATGCCTGTGAAGGAGAATATTCACATTTTTTTAGATGTTCTTTGTTAAATACTGTGAGACAATAATAATACAGTTGTGTACACATTTTGAATTAAATAAATATTTGTACCATATTTACGAGCTTTGGCACTGGCATCATAGCCTGAAACACAGATATTCATTTATCTTTTTAATGCAAAACAGACGTCATATGACTTTACACTGTATCTTGAACTCTTTCCAAAACCCTTCAGTTACTAAATTATAATCACCTCCAGATCCTGGTCCAGCTCCACCTGGCCCGTACCCCGTCCTACCCGGCCCAAAGCCTGCTCCTCCAGGGCCGGCGCCAGCACCACCGGGACCAAAGCCTGCTCCTCCGGGTCCAGTGCCTGCACCACCGGGACCAAAGCCTGCTCCTCCAGGTCCAGCGCCAGCTCCTCCAGGGCCAAAACCTGCACCGCCAGGTCCAGCACCTGCACCGCCGGGACCAAAGCCTGCTCCTCCAGGTCCAGCGCCAGCTCCTCCAGGGCCGAAACCTGCACCGCCAGGTCCACCACCTGCACCGCCGGGACCAAAGCCTGCTCCTCCAGGTCCAGCGCCAGCTCCTCCAGGGCCAAAGCCTGCTCCTCCAGGTCCAGCACCTGCACCGCCGGGACCGAAACCTGCACCGCCAGGTCCAGCACCTGCACCGCCGGGACCAAAGCCTGCTCCTCCAGGTCCAGCGCCAGCTCCTCCAGGGCCAAAGCCTGCTCCTCCAGGTCCAGCACCTGCACCGCCGGGACCAAAGCCTGCTCCTCCAGGTCCAGCGCCAGCTCCTCCAGGGCCAAAACCTGCACCTCCAGGGCCAGTGCCTGCACCACTGGGACCAAAACCTGCTCCTCCGGGTCCGGCACCTGCACCACCGGGACCAAAGCCTGCTCCTCCAGGTCCAGCACCTGCACCACCGGGACCAAAGCCTGCTCCTCCAGGTCCAGCGCCTGCTCCTCCAGGGCCAAAACCTGCTCCTCCAGGTCCAGCACCTGCACCACCGGGACCAAAGCCTGCTCCTCCAGGTCCAGCGCCTGCACCACCTCGCTGACCTGGAGAAATTAAAGGTATTCACAGTGACTCAATGAGGTCAATAAATTCACAGACCACATATTCATTATGTTATTGTGTATGTCACAAAAATGTGAAAATATCTCTCACCGTATTTGCGTGCTTTTGCTGAGCCAGGACCATAACCTATATAACACACCAATGTCCAAATTGACAGTTAAAACAATTCTATAAATGACCCCTGCAGACATCAAGGATAGTGAAGTTACATTTTTCTTAAACTCCAGATTCAAGACAAGATTGACACAAGATCGACTTTAGCTCAAAATTGTAGCATCCTGCAGTGAGGCTTTCAGGGAGCGTGGTAAATTTTAGTGTCTACAGATAACCTGCATGTGACTATGAAAAGGAAAAAGAAAATACTTGCCTAATCCAGGTATGCTGCTGCCTACTCCGCCTCCAAATCCAGGTACGGCTCCGGGTCCACCTCCTGTTCCGGCTCCGCCTCCAAATCCAGGTACGGCTCCGGGTCCACTTCCTGTTCCGGCTCCGCCTCCAAATCCAGGTACGGCTCCGGGCCCACTTCCTGTTCCAGCCCCGCCTCCAGGGAGTCTTCCAGCTCCACCCCCTAAAGCCCCCCCTTGACCAAGACCAGCTCCTGCGCCACCTGGTTTACAAAACAAACAGGTGATCTCAACAGGTGTGAGAACATAACATTTAATGTTTGATTATGTAAATACCTCATTCCATTTATTTTTGCTGCACAATAAATTATTAAACAACATATATGAGGCTTCAACATGGGTTTTACACATAACTACTGTGTCTTTACCATATTTAGCTGCAACTTTGGCCGGATTTTTCGATTTTCCTGCCACTGGAATCAAAACAAAAGTCATTATTTGGAATTTATCATTAACTTAATATTCAATATTTACTACATAGCGAGTTGCTGCCGACCTGATTTTGGTGATATTAGAGGAAAGCCACGAAACACTCCAGGCAACTGCTGTCCACGGCCATCTGGTGAGAAATCAGACAAGCCCATATGTTACATAGGAGATATTTTTTTTTTTTTTTTGTATTAACCTTTTAATATTAATTGCGAGTTGTTTAGTATTTAGCAGGATTAACAACATCTAACAAAAAAGACTTGGCAGAAATCAAATATAATTTTTGTAAGTATTTTTTAGTAAGACACTAAATATAACACACTGTGTTTTTTAATAAGTGGGTAATATTTTCAAGATTTGGTCAGGTCAAAATTTATTACACCTACTTGTTCCTTGCCCAGCACCTCCCTGGCCCAGTACTCCTGTCCCTGTGAGAAATAAGGCCGGAGGTTTTTTTTATTTTTATTTTTAGGTACATTCACTATGCCAAGATGTTCCAAGAGTCATTAACAGGGACTAAAACACACCAGTCTGAGTTCCAAGTCCGGATCCTGTGGCCACTCCAGGGAGAACACCACGGCCTCCAAAACCTGGGCAGCCGCAGATATTAGAAGACAGAAAATATACAAACTGTTAGAACTTGTTCTCTAAACACATTGAATCCCTCTAAATTATATAATATATTACTGCATACCTTGGCCTGGTACGAATCCACCTTGATAGAGTCCAGGCACCCCGACCCCTGTGTGAAAGCATTTTTTCTTTTTAAATAAAAAAAACATGACAGGACCAAGTCTGACGAGAATAGGGAAGGGAGGATGCTGCACGACTTTCAGGGATTATGATTCTAATGTTCATTTACTTGTTTTACTTTATTTCTACTTGTCACTTCATCATGAAGTCTCTATAGAGTATGTAGGCTGACATCAAAAGCTGACAGAATGGTAGGACTGCCTGCTTCTTTAGCACCATAGACAGTGTCATGGGTGATCAATACTCAGCACAGTATATATATATATATATATATATATATATATATATATATATATATATATATATATATATATATATCCCTATTCAAAACATCCACTGAAAATTAAGTAAAACATTGTCTTTTTTTTACCTGGAAGTTGTTTTGATGCTTTACTGCTCTTTCCTCCAGGTCCTCCCCCAGTAGCCCCAGTCTGGGGTAGTGTTGGAGCTGCAACAGGAATGAAATAAAAAGTCATTAGAGTACAGAAACATAAAAAACACAAATGTTTTTATATGTAATTAATATTAATGTTATTTTTGACCTCCTCCTGGTACTGCAGCTCCACCAGGACCAACACCACCAGGCCCAACCCCTGCACCACCGGGCCCAAATCCGGTTCCACCAGGCCCAACTCCTGCACCACCGGGCCCAAATCCGGTTCCACCAGGCCCAACTCCTGCACCACCAGGCCCAACTCCTGCACCACCAGGCCCATATCCAGTTCCACCAGGCCCCACCCCTGCACCGCCAGGCCCATATCCAGTTCCACCAGGCCCAACTCCTGCACCGCCAGGCCCAACTCCTGCACCGCCAGGCCCAACTCCTGCACCACCAGGCCCATATCCAGTTCCACCAGGCCCCACCCCTGCACCGCCAGGCCCATATCCGGTTCCACCAGGCCCAACCCCTGCACCACCAGGCCCCACCCCTGCACCACCAGGCCCGTATCCGGTTCCACCAGGCCCTACCCCTGCACCACCGGGCCCATATCCGGTTCCACCAGGCCCCACCCCTGCACCGCCGGGCCCATATCCGGTTCCACCAGGCCCCACCCCTGCACCACCAGGCCCATATCCGGTTCCACCAGGCCCCACCCCTGCACCGCCGGGCCCATATCCGGTTCCACCAGGTCCAACCCCTGCACCACCAGGCCCATATCCAGTTCCACCGGGCCCATAACCTGTTCCTCCAAGTGATGTTCCAGTTCCACCTAAGGTCAGAAAAATACAGAAATCAGTGATACTTCAATGATTACAACAGCATGAAGTTCACTACTGAGAGATAGAATAAGTTACTTGTTTTCGGAGGTTTGGGCCCAGTTCCACCAGTTCCTGGGTACGGACCAACACCACCTGGTCCGTAACCACCTCCATAGCCACCTGGGTCAGGGCAGAGGTTTATTTAATGCACATACCATACTGTATATTCCTCAAAGTAAGCAATATGTCACATTATAAGGTAGGTGATCACTTAAGGAGAAGAGAATTGCTTTTTCAGCCATGTTTTAGCAATTCTGTGGAAGCTTGGCTTATATGAATGTTTTTTTGACAAACATCTTGCTCAGACACATTATTCTAAGTTGTTGCATTTACGTAGACTTAATGGTAGGAAACCGCTCACCTCCAGGGCCATAGCCTGGTCCCGCTCCTTGACCACCAGCTCCCTGACCTCTGCCAGTCCCGAGGCCTCCTGCACCAAGTGCTCCTCCGCCTACACCCCCTGGGCCGTATCCTTATGAGCATGTAAGAAAAGAAAAAAGGCTTTGATTTTCCTTGATACTCCTTTGAGTGACAATAATGACCACAATTCACTGCATCATTCATAATAATAAATTCAATGTGTCCCACTGCGACTCCACCCTATTGTAATGCTATATGGGTCAGTAACAATTACAAGGCTGCAAAGAAGGAACTGATGCACGTGCAGGGAGATGATTAGGAAAAACACTGAGAGAAGGTACTTTCTTTCTCATAAAAACTGTTGCCACATCGATAAATTTAGTTCTCTCCCTCCCTGTTAAAACAAATGGTACACGCGATGTTTCATTTTGAAATATGAAACTTCCCTGTAGCTCGTCAAATGTACACATTCTGTTGTTGTTAAGGGGGAAAGAAAGGGGAATAACATGCAGGAAAGGTCCAGCCCAGGCGGGATTTGGACTGGCATGTTCACCCAGGTGGTTTGCACCCCAGCCACTCAGCTATCAGGTTGCCCTAAACACATCTTGTTAAATGAATCACGTTTTGTTTCTGTTTTTCTCTGCAGTCTTAATTGTAAGCAGCTCAAGGACACTCTGCTCATGTTTGCACAGTTTGGCTTTCATTTAACTGAAATTAAAGCACAGTGTTTATAAATGCACGTCTCCCTTTGCTTGTTCAGGTGAACCAGGAGGTTTTGCGTCCTATTCGTCAGTGTGGAGCTGCAGCATAAACGCTTTTTGGACATTACTGTGTAGTAGGCTGAGATGGACAGATTTTGGGTAAACTGGAAAGTGTGACATAGCCGTTTCCTGTACTTGCGCTGACCCACTTTCTACCCATCGGCATAATGGGTGGAAATCAAAACGGTCCTCCAGGCTGAGGCTTTAACCTCTATCACCAACATTCCTCATCCTGCACTGGCAACTGGCATGTTCAGGGGGATGAAAAACAGAAAGGCCTGGAATTCCAAAGCAAATCAGTCTTTTTGACTGACGCGATGACTTCCGTTCTTTATCAGGGACCTGCCATGCCCAATGCATTAGCCTTTATCAATGTATGCATGCATTTGTGTGTGTGTGTGTGTGTGTGTGTGTGTGTGTGTGTGTGTGTGTGTGCACGAGTGTGGGTGGCCCCTCAACAATGGCTCATAACCTCGAGGTAATGAGGAAATGAAATAATGGTAAATGTATGCAATCCTTATCCTGCCGCATTGGGAATTGACCAGAGGAACAATATTTACAGAGTAGAGGCTCTGACCACTGATTCATGTGAACTTCCGCTTATTGTGAAGTTCACATGATGCAATTTAACAGCAGACTGTTCTTAAGCAATGAGCTTTTGAGATTCTTTAACAAGACTTTGCTTTATATATACCTTCAAGTGATTGTTGTGTACATGTTACACGTCCTATGGACATTGCATTTATCTATCTAGTGGTATATGTCCATTTTTTACCTTACTCCCGAATAATCAGGTTGGGGAAAAAGTTTGTGCTTGATAAGACTCATGTTTTATATTGTGTTTCAATATAAACACAATAACTTAACTGACTTTCCAGGCATTGCACCAATTCAACTTTATGACTTATTTCTTCTAACTATTGAAAGTATAATAGTAATCATTTATGTTTATGAGCCAAAAGATTATTCATGCCTGTGCCTTGACCTCCTGGTCCAACACCTCCTGGTCCAACACCTCCTGGTCCCACACCTCCTGGTCCAACACCTCCTGGTCCAACACCACCTGGTCCAACACCTCCTGGTCCCACACCACCTGGTCCAACACCACCTGGCCCATAACCTCCAGGTCCCACACCACCTGGTCCCACACCTCCTGGTCCATAACCACCAGGTCCAACACCACCTGGGCCAACACCACCTGGTCCGAAACCACCTGGTCCCAGTCCTCCTACTCCACCGGTTCCCTGTCCTGGTCCAAACCCACCAGGACCACCGTAGCCAGGTCCTAGAAAAAACAACATACCAACTTTCAAATGATCAGATGGTGGGACAGTTTATTAGAACATTTGACCATGATTTGGTCTTGATAATGTCAGAGACTTCTTCCTTGAACATCCAAGATGATCTTAAATCTGTGCTCTACCAACAACTGGGACTGAAGTCTTACCTGTTTTAGGAGGCTTCCCACCTGTTAGAAAAAATAGTAAATATATTACTACATTTATAGTGACTATAAATGGGAACCTTCTGCTAGAACGATTGATGAATAATAAGGTTTCAAACAATCAAATTTATATATATTACACTACCTGGACCATAGATCCCGGGCCTGACACCACCTGGTCCGACTCCTCCTGGTCCCACACCACCTGGTCCGACACCACCCGGTCCATAACCTCCAGGTCCAACACCACCTGGTCCAACTCCACCTGGTCCAACTCCTCCTGGTCCGACACCTCCTGGTCCATAACCTCCAGGTCCAACACCACCTGGTCCTACACCACCTGGTCCGACTCCTCCAGGTCCAACACCACCTGGTCCAACACCACCTGGTCCGACTCCTCCTGGTCCGACTCCACCTGGTCTGACGCCTCCAGGTCCGACTCCACCTGGTCCCACACCTCCTGGTCCATAACCTCCAGGTCCAACACCTCCTGGTCCGACACCTCCTGGTCCGACACCTCCAGGTCCAACACCACCTGGTCCAACACCACCTGGTCCAACACCACCTGGTCCGACACCTCCAGGTCCTTGACCATAGCCGCCTGTGGGTAACATTCATCAGAACAGTGTGCAGCAGCAACTTGAAGTTAGTTTTGTTTCATGAGGTTGAGACAAACACACGAGATTCATTATGTTTAAGACACTAAAACAAACAAACAACTAGTCTGGCTCGTAAACCAGAACTCCTCCAGCGACGTGATTAAAGCAACTCTTTAATATGTGAAGTGATGACACAATCTTTAATGTTGAAGGGTCAGTTTTCACGAGCACAAGTCATTAACAGCATTGTTATAAAGAAAAAAAATTGGCATCTACCTCCTCCAGCTCCTGGTCCGAAGCCTCCTAGACCAGCACTAGCTCCTCCTGGTCCACCAGGTTGAAAGCCGGTCCCAGCGCCTCCAGGGCCGAATCCTGTTCCAGTTCCCCCCGGCCCAAATCCAGTGCCAGGACCTGTACCGGCTCCAGTGCCAGGTCCAGCTCCTCCTGCTCCACCAGCAGGTATGTATATGCCTGATTCACAAAACCAGATTAGTTAGTTTTTTACATGCTGAATGTGTTTTTTTTCACATTTTTCAAATTATTACTAGTTTTTCTGTAGCTTCAGTGCTAATGTCATGAAACCAAATTGCATAATGAGCCATGACGCTGACTTTTCAAGTGCTACCATCTGGTTTTGATTTTATATTCATCATAAAACTTTACAGTTCTCAGACAATGAATCTTAATTAATTTGGGGATCCTTGTGCTTTTGTACTTTTTTTTTTCCAAGTGCCACTATAAGGTTTGTGGTTTTCAGTAAAATTCCCTGATGAGAATTGAATTCTTGCAGACTTTTGCAGATATTTGCCTCCGGATGAGTTGTAATCACCTTTGAATGCTAATCTTCTCCTCTCAAAGTCCTAAATACGACCTAACATAGCGTGGCTAGAGACGCTTAGTTGTTATATGAATAGAATTATCTACACTGTGCGGGTGTATGAGAGAGAGGACAATGTCATCTTGAGGTTTTCCTTTGGTTTTTAAATTTTATTTGATGATCATCATCCAGAAAACAGACATTTTTACATCCACAGCAGCCTAATACGTGACAAAATTTGTGCAATTTATGACTCATCAATCTAAGATAATGGAAGTGTTTTTCACCAGCTCTTAGTAGAACCATTTAAGTTATCTAAAATAACAAGAATTACATGTAATAAATAGCATCAGATGCCACACATGGAGGACAAATGGAATTCCTTATGGTGAGTGCGAGTCTATCTGTGTTTGTGTTTAATGATTATCAAGCCTGCGCGCTCTCCGTCTGAGTCGCTCTGCAGCTGATAACAAACCCCGTCGTCCAAAAGGCATGCTTCTTTGGTCATAATTCTCACACTTTTCTGCACCTACAGTATGATCCGTTTCACAAATCACGATAGCCAGAAATAGAAACGCGGAGAAGCGAAACAACTATAAAAGGAAAAGCTTTTTAAGATCCCACAGTCCAGATGTGAAAAGAAAAAAGGTCTGTAGGGATTCCTAAAGAATGTGAGTTACTGATCTCACGGTGTTGCCATGTACAGCACATTAACAACACACTCCATGATTGATCTGCTCAATCCTTCAACACGGGACAGAAAAACCCTCCCATAAAAACCTACTGGAGTTTTTGAAGATGAGACATAGTGAAGGTGTGCTGAGATGCATTAAACTAGAGCGTGCAGGAACAGCAGGTGGGCTTGGCAATTACTGAAAAAAAAAAAGATCATTTATTTGGATTTCTATGTAGAAGATGTCCAGACTTTTCCTTGCTTGGAAATAAATGTTTTTCTCACATGAAATTCTCATGACTAAAATAGCAAACATTGCCTCACTGTTATTACTCTGCTCATAACATCGAATAATGATCTTGGTCTCACTTTAGTCCAGAAATATCTAAAAACAATTGTTTGACTTTAATGGTCTTAACTTCTAGGGAGGAAAGCCTAATAAGAATAACCTATACTTTATTAATCCTGAGGGAAATGCAATTTCTACAACAACATTATCCTGCACACTTTACACAAAAGAGCTATTATTAGTATTAGTTATATGCATTATATAGATTATTGCATTTAAGATATATAGGAAATATATAGAGAGAGAAATTGGAAAATTGTTATGTATATAATATATAATGAGATATCTATAATCACTTTGGTGATTCCATTACTTTCACAATGTTGTTAACAGAACTATGTTAATCCTTCCTTTCAGCGTGAAGTAGGAAGTATTAAATGGAATTGTCTCAACAACTGTTGGATGGCTCATCTTTCAATTTAGCGCATTTAATGACTTTTTTTTGCCTATATCAGGTCAAAACTTTAACCATTATTTATTCATGTGGCGGTTTGGATTCTGTAGTCTCAATGTGCAAAATCTACATCTTGATTCACTTACTGCATGTTGATTTCACTATATATTATTTTTATGTCCTTTGGGCCAGGGATGTAATGCGACTGACTGTATCTCATCTGGAGACTTTTAAGCACCATGATGCCCAGTCGGGTATTCAGACATTATTGTTGCTCTGCATCTAAAACTTAATTACCCTCATCACACCTGGACCTGTGTTGTTATCGTGAATACTCTGAATGCTCATCCACAGTCCGTGTTTTATTTGGACATTTTTGGAATAGCTTTTTTTTTTTCCCAAACCACCCATGATTTCCTCTGAAAAGACAAAGCAGAGGACGAGGGGAACCTCCTCACACCGGCCAACTCAAACAGACAAGAAAATGAGACGAGAGGGATGAGGTCATTAGCACCTGCTTATAAAGCTTTTTTAATACGGTGTTGCACCTTATTAAAAAGGTAATTATAACCCTGTGGTCCAGACCTCGTGCCTCAAGATGAGGATGAGTTGAGATGAAAAATACACCTGTGCTTTTTAAAGACTAATTTGTCCTCATTTAACAAGTGTACATACTGAGGTACTTGCAGATATCAAACGGACAAACATCTGGGAATTGAATACTGTTATCTGTGCGTCTTTAACACAGTTGTGCAAAAGTTACAGCAACAAATTATTTTATAGTCATTCAACAAAAATGTCAACAAAGGCATGTTTGCTTTATTACTAAGAAAACAAATCACTCCCTGCTGAGAGGAGTTGGCAGGAGTTTTGAAAAGTTTTTTTTTTTTTTAACCAGAGTCTGTCTTACAAAAGTTCAGTTCAATATCTTTCACTGACAGATTCCTGATTCCTAATCTGTCTGCAACACTGGAGATGAGCTTGACCTGCGGTTCAGGCTTTACAGAGGGGAAGACATTAAAACAATTTGCATGTTTCTGGTCTTCACCTTTAGAATGTTGTCAGAGTTGAAGACAAAATGAAAATGTGAACCTTTTATGAAAAGTAAGTCATGCAATTTTCTTGCAGAGTGCTTTTAAAGAAAACATCTGCAGGAGGTCATTTATCATCAGCAGCATCATTAATCTGCAGCTGCAAATTTCTTTTAATAGTCCCACACAACCTGCTCATTATAATTATGGTTTCCTCAGCTCCAAACAACTTCGCAATACAAGGAAAAATATGCAAAATTATTATAGTAAGGAAAACTTCATGTGACACCTGATCCGCAGGTGCTGCATCGCTGAACGAGGACACCTACCTCCCTGCAGCGAAGGTTTCCACAGAGCCAGCAGAAGGACCCCCTGCAGGTACGTGGCCACCGTCCCTCTCGCCATCTTGCTCCCAAATGTCCCTCTCCTCTCCCAGGCTTCAGGTTTTATCCCCAGCAAGCCTATCAGGGTTCAATAAGGCCTTTAGAAAGAAGGAGGGAATAAATGAGTGAGGAAAAAAAAAGGGGGGACAGGATGCAAGACAGGACACTGTGTAATTGGCTAAGAGACACACAGAGAAAGATAGGCAGGGGAAGGGGGGGGGGAGAGAAAACACTGGAGCACCTCATTAAATCATATGGGTTGTTCTAACCCCCCAATGACTGTTGGGCTGCATTTATTTGGTGCTCTGCTGCCAAAAAGCAGAGGGAGTGTGGAGGCTGGGTGGAGGGCTGAGAGAGAGAGAGAGTTAGAGAGTTAGAGAGAGCATGTATGAGACACATGCATTGTAAAAATGCATGTGGGGGGGGGGGGGGTCCTTGCTTTGCTGTTTCACTCAATACCTCTTAAAGAAAATAGAATAAGGTTCTTATGGATTTCAAAAGCATTTTATGTGTAAGTCAAGGAAAAACAGTATTGAATTTGGGTCCATTTATGGATATCCCTTCATAATATAAATATAAAGATTGTTAGGTGGCTTATTGTCTGAAGGGCGTAAATGCATATGTGGGTGCAGAAGAAGAAAGAATGACAAGAAAAAAGATGCGTCAATGTAAAAAAGGCCCTTAAATGTAAACCCATCTGTCAGAGACTGGTCATGTCTGAGATTACCTCAAACAAGCATCCTCTGAATGAGGATGCGTAAATGAAGGATTACTAGAGCCTATAAGAGATACAGGAAAGAGAAGAGAGGAAGGAAGCAGACTAAGAATAGACAAGTAAAAAGAGCAAAGTTGTATTAAAGTAGTAATGATAATAATCAAACGCGACCACACAGACTCGTAATGTAATGGTTAGTGTTAACAAGAGTCACATTATCCTAAACAGTGTCATTACAGATGCCGTCCGACCAGTACGTCACCTCTGATCAAGGGGATTAATTATCTATAAAAACTTGCGGTTTTGTGCTCACCACGTCTTGTTTGAGTTCCTGCCCTCCCAGCTGCCATAGAGACACACAAACAGCATACCTGGAAACAATCAGTGTTTTTATTCCGACCAGTTGTATTGCAGGGGTTTTTCTCCATGTTTGGGCTGGCTCGTCCTGTCCCGGCTCCTACGGGGCGATGTCTGACTCAGGCAGGATTGCTTTGTCTGGAGGTAATGGGCCTGGAAACAGATGAAGAAAATGAGCTGTTTGTACCTAAACACATTGGTACTGAGAATGGGAGAAATGCTTTTCAGGGATTGCTGTGTTCATCCTTTGGCAGAAGAATGTGGCCGAGTTAATGAGGAGACATTAATCCCTTTGCAGAGGGACGTGGGTACTTTAATTAATCAAACTATTAGACGAATAGCATTCACCTGAAGTGCTGAGACCATTAGCTCATGGTCACCAGGGTGAGCCAAACACGGCTCCAGTTTTAAGTCTATTGCATGAGACCGATACCTCAGCTATTAGATACAAGCATGAAACGATAAATTAGTTTATTGCAACTGAATGGACCTGCAGCATCGACTTCATGTGAGTTACACCAGTCTGGAATGTGGCAAATGTTTCTGAGATGTGATCATGTAGAAAGCGTTGGCTCCGAGCTCCGTCCAAAACAGCTCAATTAGTAAAAGGAGTGTATTGTATATTTAGATTTCATGCATGAGAGAATGTACATTCGTATGTGTGAGTGTGTCTGAGACGGAAAGGAGAGGGGTAGAGCTACCTGAGCACCCATAATTGGTCTGAAAGTGTGGTTTTATTGCTCAGTTTTCAAATCTGATATGCTCTGTTTTCAGCTTTGATGGAACAGCATAGTTATGCAGTGAAACAATACCGGGTAAGAAGATTGAAGAAAGAAGGGGAAATGTAAGACTATATGCTCAGAGCCATATGCATGTTTTAGTCGTGTGGTCATTAAGGTGCAGGGGTAAAATAAATATTTAAATAATCTCATTATAACGTATGGATTAAGAAGGTCATTAGTCACACTAGAGAAGTTGAAGTCTGTATGGTAGGCACGTGCATGTCAGGCACATAACTTGTCCTGCAGCCTTGTAAAATATGCATCATGATCCAGAATCGGTTGCTATTACTTTTATTTGCAAAATGTGAACTTTTCACAACGCAGGTTGTGAAAAACTGCGATGGATTTCTCATAGGGAATGAATGGGATGAGTTTTTGCACTGCAAACTGCTGCCCTTAGAGACTCCTTATAAACCCTAAACTGTGGTGTTTTGGGAATAATGAATTATTTTATTTTATGATAGGTTATATAGTTTTTGATCAATCACAGACCATGATCATCTTGAGTTTATAATAGGAGCCTATGGGACCAAATGTTGGTTCTTCAGTGGCTGCATCATCGCGTGGAGTGTTGGAGAACAAAAAACTGTCAACATATGCAGATGATTGTTTCATTCTTTGTAGAGAAACTTGTTTTGATTCTCACAATGTGCTCAAAATATATGAGAGATTTACCAAATTTGAATGGGCAGCCGTTAATTGTGGCCTCGTCTGTCTTTGCTCCTCATTGATTCCAATACAAACATTTCAGAAAGAAAAAAAATGGACCTCTGTTTTTAACTCGCTAGTGTCCTGAAAATCACACCAGAACTTTAATAAAGTCCTTATGTTGTTGATGGTCCATGTTATTTTCTGATAGCAGCTACCATTTTATCAAATGGGAGACCAGCGCAGAGGGGAAAAAAAATGCAGGTTTTTTCTCCACATTTCTGTCTGCCTCTACCTTATATATAATATCATAAATTTACTAGTATTATTTGTTTAAAATGCTTGTAGAAGCTCTCTATAATGTAAGCACTCCAGTTTTCTGTAAATTGTATATCTGAATTTTTCTGCATCCAGAATGTATCAGGTATGGGTTTCTAAGAACAAAAAACTAAAAAGATGACAAATTGATTTCATGCAAGGTAATGAAATTTCAAATCATTCTCTCGGTCTGATAGTTTTGACTGAAAAGCTGCTGTCAGATGAACCAGTGCGTTGCAGAGTTTGCACAATTAGAAAGTCAGACATGTTTATTCAGTCTGGTGCGCAGGTTTCCAACACCGTGGTGGTGACATACGAGTGACCACAGGGAGAAACATTAATTCTGCACGGACACCGTCGGGCTACAACAGTGAGAAGGCTGTGACTTTTGGTTGTTGTTTTACATGTTATCCCGATGTGTGTGTAGGCCTCCGCCCAAAATTTAAAGCATGCACGTCTGGCAGAATGAGGCCTGCCACGCTGTAAATGTGAGCTTAATAGTCCTATGATCCCTACATCCTTTCAGATGCATGCTGGGATAGGCCTGAGCTCCTCCTGATGATTGTAAGAGGAGGAAATGAGCCAAACAGCAAAAACAAAGCAATGACCAAGACACAGTCACTACATTTGTTATTTTAGATATTATAAAAGCAAACATTGTTGGTTTGAAACAATAACAAGCTAAAAAACATTTTTAGCCATGAAATTCAACAACAGCTGGTTGTTAGAGGCTGTTTTTTATACTTCAGGACAGTCACATCCTATTTTTTCTGATTCTGGACTCTGATTACTATGAAACCATTCAAAGAAAGTAAATATCTCGCTGATGAATTCATAATGAAAATATTTTTTAAATACCCGCACATACACAAACAACCATTAGGCAGCATTGCTGTTTTGGATCATGCAAACAGATATTCAGTCTGTGCTGTTCAATGCACTAGGAGCAATAATAAATGATAAATTTCTTGCCCCTCTGGTTTATATTTGGTACAGTGTGGAAAGGAAAAAATGGGCTGTTTTGTTGCTAATGTTTGTTTTTTGTTAGTTTTTCTAGTGTTCAGGTGTTGCTCTAATGAATGCAGTCACCAGTGTAATGTTGGTAAATAGCGTGATTCATGCACAGTCTCATCCACCTGCCGTCCACTTCCCACATCCATCCCCACGCTGCCATGTGCCCTCATCTCGCGGCTCAGAGAAGCATATCAGTGTTAAAAATGAAGTAGCTGACTGAGCACTGTGCCTGTTTTTTAGTTTACCTAACGTCTACCTTGCGTTTACCTAACGTCTGCTGCCTATATATGGCCCTGAGTGACTGGAGGACCGCTCACCCCCCCTCCCAGAGTGGTAATTTACCCCTCTGGGGTTGATGGAGGGAGAGAAAGCAAGTGTCAGAATGAGAGAGAGAGCGAAAGAGACCCAGACTGACAGACATGCACTTGTTTGACTTGATAAACTGGCTGAGTGCTGTTGAATGTCAGGCTAAAGGTCTGCGTAGGATCGACTTTCACTCCCGACCTGTGCCAAAGAATTACATCTTCAAATCTAACAGCCTGTTAAAATAAGAAAAAAAAAAACACCATGGAAATAATTAATGGCATAAAACATCTATTCCTGCAACTGATAGATAGTTTAGTCGACATAATGAATGCTGGCATTTAGTTGAGAGTCTATTCCAGGGAACCAACAGCTGCACAGAAGTGTGGTACGTATTAATATACACCGGAGTCCTGCAGTGTCACCGTGTGTCAGATGTTTCTCACCTCATTCTCAGGACATCTGTTCACTGGGCGAGCACAAACTGACTAGTTTTCTGTAGATGGCATGACATTTATTTAAAAAAGGCTAAACATTGAACTCTAATTCAGGCACAATCACCCATATATCAGTTTTTCCAAAATGTAGTTGGACAGCCTTAACTTTTTTAGTGGTGATATGAAGCTGCGTGTGGACACCCATTCCTATTCACTTGAATGAGAAAGTGCTTTAAAGCGGCACCTGTTGAAGTGTTTTTTTTTCTCTTTTGGGGATGTGCATGCTTATTTCTCCAGTTTCCAGTCGGTTTAGATGTGAAACCTCTAGTACGTTTGGTCATATGTTTGAAGTGGCTTATTTCGACATTTACATCACACTGGTAAAAGGCGCTGTGAGTGTGCTCGCCAGCGGGAAACACAACACCTGTCCACAGCCACAGAACCAGAGTACTGGTTCACTTTGTAGCTGTGGGAGAAGAGTGATGCCTTTGTGGTAGTTTTATAAAAAAAAAGAAACGCCTGTTCAGCACTTTACATCATCTATGGCAGGGGAAGGCAATCCTGGTCCTAGCGTCACTGTGGCTGCAGGTTTTTTGTTCCAACAAATCAGTAACTGGCCTGATTCTACTAATAAAGGTCCATATCAAGGGCTCTAGTGGTTGATTAGTAGAATCTAGTGTGCAACTGCTTGGTTGGAATGGAAGCCTGCACCCACAGAACCAGGGTTTCTGTTCTATGGGAACAGCATTAGCCTGCTATGGGCTGCTGGACTTTGTGCTGCCTGAGGGTGGAGACCTTTCCTCCAACTCTTACAGCTTGATAACATTTTTATTTCTTTCACGCCTGCACCTTAACTGTTCCCTACACATACATTGAGATAAGGGGAGGCATGAAAATACAGTTACAGGCCAAGATTCTGTTCTTTTAGGTGATAGTACTGGGATTTCCTGAGGGTCTGTGAACACGTCATGGTGTAAGACATGTGTTAACATGTGGAATAAAGTAGCTGCTAAACCCGCTAATGTACATATATAAATAATAAGGATCAGTGCAGGAAGAAACGGGACAAAGGAGCTTTGAATTATAGCGAAAGTGCTGGGAAGCAACATGAGGAGGAGCTGTGATATGGAGCTTTACACTTTAAAGAAAGTGCTGCTGCAGGATGGCACTGTGATAAATATGTCTATTAATTAGACTTTTATTGTCTAGGCAGAAGTTATGTGGCTTCATCGGGTTATTGAGACATAATGACATCATGATAGCATGGGAACCATTATAATCCCCAAAAGGATTTTATCCCTCTTACTTTCACAGAGGAAAAAAAAGGAAGATATTAGTGTATGTGTGTATTGTTCATGCAAATGCGAAAAGACATGCTCTCTCTATCTGTAGCATACTGTGATATCAGATGAGTTATGCGGGACGATGTCGCCCGGTGCTCGCAGGCCCCCTTCCCATGACTCATAACAGACCCACAGGCACGAAGGGGAGAGGCTTCTCCTCCCGGGGGGGTTGAAACAACACCGGATCGAGAGCGGCGCCTTACATAAACACTGCGGCGCTGCAACACACCAAAGAGGAGAACATCCATCACTGGTGCAGCTAGGAGGGAAAGAAAGAGCAAGAGGCACGAGGGATGCAGGAGGAAGCTCAAGACGGTCCGGGGGTCCGATCTGAGTGTGAGTGTGTGTGTGTGTATGTGAGTCTAAGTGGAATTAGCGACGCAACTCTTGTGTCAACTGTGAACACTTTAAACCCACCAGAATGATGGTCAGAGTCACACGTGCTGCAGCGAGTCTGTGAACTCAGCATAAATCACAGCGTAATTTCTCTGTGATGTCAGCGATAGGATTTCAGATATCAGGACATGAAGCCGAGACTTCCTGCCAAGTGTCTTCACTTCGGTGAATGATTTTGTGTGTGTGAGTGTGTGTGTGTGAGTGTGTATTGCTCGCACCGTCAGATGTTTTACATTGCACTCTGTTTAGTCAGACTAATGTAAGTGGAATGATGAGGTCAATGCTTCGCTTCATGCCAGGCATCCTCTGACATGACACACACACACACACATGCACACACAATGTAAACCCTCATTTATCCATAAAACACATCATACTGAAGTAATGTGTTTGCACATTTAAAGGCCCCAGTTCAGTCAATGTTTAAATACTAAATGGATTTTAGGGCTTTTTACAGTACATTAAATGCATCTTCTTTGGCTCTTTTATGCCTTTATTAATAGTGTTTAGTGGACAGAGACAGGAAGAGCTGAGGTAGAGAGATGGTGAGTTACATGCAGGATTCAAACCAGTAAATCCATCCCATCCCATCAGGCAGTAAAATCTTAATAGAAATGAAGTACAGATTTGAATTTATTATTGTAGAGCAGAGACCATAGGAAGTATGTATTACTATAAAAAAAAAGGGGAAAATTAGATTGTTACATAGACTTAATAGTACATAGGATATGAGATGGGCGTACATTAAGATAAGGAGAGACATGAAAATACAGTTACAGGCCAAGATTCTGTTCTGTTGATGACATCTGGTTATAGTGCTGGGTTTTCCTGAGGGTCTGTGAACGCATCTTGGTGTAAGACATGTGTTAACATGCAGAGACGGTATTATACAAATAATAAGGATCAGTGTGAGAAGAAACGGGACAAAGGAGCTTTGAATTATAGTGAAAGTGCTGGGAAGCAACATGAGGAGGAGCTGTGATATGGAGCTTTACACTTTAAAGAAAGTGCTGCTGCAGGATGGCACTGTGATAAAATGAGTCTTTTAAATTATAGAAATCTGGGGATTTTTTAATGATTTATTTGTGGCCTAAACACCTTATTATACAGCAGCCAGAGAGGGCTATTTGACATGAGTCATATCATTGTTCTGGCTAAGTAATTACAGATTTATCTGTGCCACTACAAGTTCACTTCTCTAATCGTCAGTCCACCACTTAACTGATTATCAGACTAAAAGATATAGTTAAAAATAACCAAGATTGAAAACGTTTCTCCTGAAAATGTGGCTTAAAACTGTATAAAAAGTAAATTTATTACAGAGCCGATGGTGGACAACCAAGACAGAGTAAAGGGGATGTGACGCCAACACAGCATTAGCGTCATTAAATCTACAGATTTTCTCTCTATTTGAAGATTGTTGGAAACATTTGGGATAAAATAAGCACACAACTCAACTAAAGAACACAGATCTATTAATTTTTTTGACATTTTAATAGAGCAAAGTTGCATATCTGGCCTTTAACTTTCTTTCATTTTCTCTCTCTCTCCCACTTATTTACAGTACTTTCAGTACTCCCTCCCCCCGCCCCCATTTCACTGCGTTAAGTGGCAGACGTTTATTTATCAGAGAACCGGCTGGTGCCAGGACTGTAATCCATCCCGGCCTGTAGCAGCCATCGAGTCCCACCTGTAACACAACCCCCCCCCCCCCCGTCATGCAGCATGAGGTCATCCAGCCCCCCGATGATGAGCCCGTATCTGTCGTCGCCACGGCGACCAGATGGAGGCAATTTCAGACATCATGGAAACGGGCCGATTAGAAAGGCCGACTCCACTGTCTTCTCTGCCAATCAGACGGCGTTTTTCACGTCTGAACGTGCCCACTGAAACCCCCCCCCCCCCCATTGACACAGTTCACGTCCATCGGTTGTTTTACGCTGTTTTCTGTGATTGGTTCGACCTGAGGGACCATGAGGACTTTGGTAATGTGATGAGGAGGTGGAGTGTTTATGTCCGTAATGACAGCAATCACCCAGCGAGTGTGTGTGTGTGTGTGTGTGTGTGTGTGTGTGTGTGTGTGTGTGTGTGTGTGTGTGTGTGAGAACACACTCTGCGTCTAAGGCCATTTTCACACCAGGCGTGTTTGCAGTGGTTTGGTTTCTACCTCTGCTTTCTCTCTCTCTCTCTCCCTTTAGCGAGGTGCTAAAAACGCCAATCAATCAATCAATCAATCAATCAATCAATCAATCACTCGTTCTGACGCCACCTGAAGACCTTGACCTCGTTCTCGTCCAAGTTCGCGGGGAGTGAGAACATAATTGCATCAACTAGAGGAAATTACCCTCAAACGCACCGTTTTATAGGCAGAGGGAGTCAGACTCTGACATCTGATAGCCAGCAATTACTCATGTTGGAAAGTCTAATGCACAAATGATTCATGATGCTCATGTTAATGTTTTTTTGGGTTTTTTTTTTTGCCTCGTGTTTTTACAGTTCAGTGCATGAACACCAAGGAAGGTAAAATATCAAGAAAGAGAGAGAAAGGGGTCCAAAATGCTGCAGGACATCAGAATACCAACACATGGTCTGGTAAAAAAGCAACGTGAGACAATAATGATTTAAAAATATATAAAAACCAATGAACACATGGTTTCACAGTGTGAACACATTTAGTGATAGAATGAGTATTAAAGTTAATAATATGCATTAGGAACATTATTTCACATATCTGTAATAACAGATTAAATGCAGTAGGATTCTAGTGCATGTGGCATATCGTAAATAATCTAAATTGTAAGCAAAATAATAAGTAGGGCTACTATATAATGTGTTTAATAACTTAAATTGCAGTGAAGGGTGGAGGTGGACCAAGCAACATTTATTTTTTTTTACCTCACTGAGGTAAGAAGAATAACAATCATTAATCATTAATCATGAATACATTAGAGCTCATATTTTCCATCAACAATAGGCTATTGTGACGCATAACAACCGGCTTTGTGTATCAACACAATTTCCTGATGACTGAAATGTCCAGAAAAGCAGTTCATGCACACAAACACACACACACACACACACACACACACACACACACACACACTCTCACACACACATATGTATATGTATGTATGTGTGTGTGTGTGTGTGTGTCTGACTCAAACAGTTAATTATATATATATATGTGTGTATATATATATATAATTAACTGTTTGAGTAGAAATACACTGCAAAACCAAAATCTTGGCTCAGTTAAAACTTGTTTAAAGAAAACAAGACTAACATTTTCTTTAAAAATTAGTTAATTAGGCTAATTAAGCTAAATTGCCTTCCAGTTTTTACACACATGTATGTGTTATATTGGTGTTGGCCAACCTCAGCTCTTATACAGCATGTGTCTCCTCATCATACATGATGCTTAAAATGTAAATCATTGCTTAGAACATGTTACATATCCAGATAAAAACTTGGTACCAGATAGTTTCACTCTGTTAAAAGGGTTTTTAAAAAAACATGCTATCACCTTTAGGTAACTTTAGTTATTCAAGCCTCTGTGATAATGAAGTTTTCTTTCTATGTTTTATTGTTCGTGTTGTGTGGAGGTGTGTGTTACAGCCGTGAGGCCGGCCTCGTTCTGACTGATCTACACTAACCAAGTGGCCTCCGACGTCAGCGTCTTATTGCCGTGATTGATCGATGTTGATCTGAACGCCATCGCCGCCATGGGGTGGTGGTGTCATGTGATCCCGCGCCACGCGTGACGCTACGCAGTCCCTCACCGTATCACCCGACCAGGACGGAACACGTAACCCTCACATAGCAGCACACCAGACATTTTAGTTGGCACTGAAAACCATGTCCATTTCTATTTTATAACTACTGTGAGAGAGATATAATGAGACGTTACTTTTGATATGATAACACACACAAAAAAAAAGGTTTTGAGTAAACTAAATGTGACTGGAGTGAGAAATAGATGATTGTGAGGCAGCTCAAACAGAGCTGGACCACCATGGTTTGAGTCCTGCTCGTAATCTTGGCAGACAGGGGGCAGCTGGAATATGTTCCAACAACAGGAATGCCTCTGTCACTTATTTAAAAACGTTTTAGGAGCCGCGGGATTAGTTTATTGTACCTTCAGGCCTGGTTTACACCTGTTACTGCTGGAGTGGATGCAGAAGAATGTTTCCTGACATTCTATCTGACCGTATTTTTATACTATTTCAGCACATTAAATCAAGTTTATTTTAATTTTAAAATATGTTTGAAACATATTTAAACACAAATACATGAAGGAATCCAGCATCAGAAGTGCTTATATATGTATATATATATATATATATATATACATATGTGTGTGTGCTTCAAAATTCTATGAATTTTGTACATAGTGTTGTGTATTTTTATTTTTTATAGTTTTTATTTTCTTTAGCTTTTATTTTCTTTTTCTTTACTCTGTACGCTGCAGTTGTGGGATCAATAAAGTCCTCATCTTATCTTATCCTTTCATATATATATATATGACAAGTTGTCAGGTGCAGGTTAACAGGTGCATTTGTGAGTCACATTCTAAAACAGTAATGTGTCTGTTACCTTCTGTGAACAAATGTGTTTGCTTCCAGCCACATTAACACACAATAACATAGGAATAGGAATGAAACACACCTGGTTGTTATTTTAACCTGCACAACACTCGTTGGTGAAGAAAGACACAAGTTTGCTCTTCCTACTCAGACTGCACTGACGCCGTCACACACACTTTTCAGCGTCTACAACCATGTTAGCTGCTCTGTGAGGATCCGATTCAATCCATTTTTGTTGGTGTGTGTGAGCGACCGACGTGGTCGCCCCACAAAAGGGATCAGGGCAACCAGAAAAAGAAGTGGAGACAGGAGGCAAAGGAACTCACATAAAAAAAACATTTATTGTCGGCGATACAAAAAGAAGACGCAAAACGCTCACGCCAGCAGGGAAAGTCCACCTCGCACCAGGTGGACCAGACAGGCAGTCCCACGCGTCGCGTCACCTGTCCCGCACGCAAAAATCTCCGGGGGGAAAAAACTCTCTCTGCTAGTCAGTTCTCCCTTATAACCAGGTGAGAAGGGGAGGGGTCATCACCTTCTCACACTTCCCTCCCCTTCTGCAGTCTCGCCAACGGGGTGGCGAGACAGAAGTCCGCGACCGTGGCGTGTCTGCCTCGGGGCCCGCTCGACCACACTCCATTTCCGGTCGTAGCCCCGCCAGCACTTCCGCTAGCACTTCCACTAGCCGTCTCCGCTAGCCGTCTCTGCCGGCTCCTTCGCCGACCGCCTCCGCTGGCTCCTTTGCCGACCGTCTCCGTTGACTCCTTCGCCGACCGTCTCCGCCGGGCACTTCCGCCGGGCACTTCCGCTAGCCGTCTCCGCTAGCACTTCTGCCGGGCACTTCCGCTAGCCGTCTCCGCTAGCACTTCCGCTAACCGTCTCCACTAGCACTTCCGCTAGCACTCCCGCTAGCCGTCTCCGCTAGCACCTCCGCTAGCACCTCCGCTAGCACCTCGCTAGCCGTCTCCGCTGGCTCCTTCGCCGACACTTTCGCCGCCACCGCCACCGATCCTCTCGGTACCCCCGTCAGCCCGCGAGCTCCACCTCCTCTCTCCAGCTTCTCAGGCAGCGCCACAGATCCTACCGCTGCCACCAAATGTGAGCGACCGACGTGGTCTCCCCACAAAAGGGATCAGGGCAACCAGAAAAAGAAGTGGAGACAGGAGGCAAAGGAACTCACGTAATAAAAACATTTTAGGCGGCGATACAAAAAGAAGACGCAAAGCGCTCACGCCAGCAGGGAAAGTCCACCTCGCACCAGGTGGACCAGACAGGCAGTCCCACGCGTCGCGTGACCTGTCCCGCACGCAAACCCGTCCGGGGGAACTCTCTCACTGCTAGTCAGTTCCCCCCTTATAAACAGGTGAGAAGGGGAGGGGTCATCACCTTCTCACAGTGTGATAGCATCAGTCCCAATAAAACAACCAGACCGAGGCTACTAAAGAGAGGTGGGCTTGGTCCGCCCCAAATGACAAATTTTGTTGTGGACCCTTTGGTGAGAATTTGTGTCCATCACTGATTATTTCATATCCTGTTTGTTTGATGAAACATCAATCAGACCAATCAGACCTTTGGATAGTTTTCAGGTGTGTCATTAGTTTTGCAGGCATTTGGTCATAAATCAAATTTAAAATTTGGAAATGCATTTAATAAACTGTGAATTCAAATGTGTACGCTGAACCACATGGTGGAAGCTCTCAACACATTGTCGGTCTTGTATCCTGCTCCTGAAACGTTTCCCTCTAAAATCAGCTTTTTTTTTAAAGTTTATGTTTAACATGTGTTTTAAAACTGGTCCCCTGGCCATATTTCATAAGTGTTTTTTTTTTACATTTGCATGCTCAATTCAGGCTGCAGCACGAGTAGATTTCATTAAGAGGGTGAAATAAATAAGTATAACCTTACATAAAGCGATACAGGACTAACTGAATTACAACAACAGTGACTTAAATGGGAATGTTTTTAAGAGCCCCCCCCGACCGACTGCCTAATTTTCTTCATTTTGCTCTTTTTCTTTTGGGATGCCCCTCTTGCCGGCCTCATAACACTTACATTCATGTGTTTGAGCCAGACAGAGTCCGACTGTTACAGTGGTGGGTTTTTGCCGTGTGTGTGTGTGTGTGTGTGTGTGTGTGTGTGTGTGTGCGCCCCAACCTGTGCGATGACTACACCTCTGCAAACACGGCAATTACCGCGATGATGTGTGAGCAGATGTGCTGTCTGCACGACGTTGTTTTCTGCCACATCTGCCAGCGGAGCGAGAGGAAACATTGAAAGAGGGCGAAGGCCGCTCCAAAAATATTAGAGAAACAATTACGTGACGTCGTCGCCGTGGCATGAGAAAAGAGGAACGGTTAACCGTTCGCTGCCAAGACTGTCAAACCTCGCCTAAAAATACGGAAAAAACATATAATATAGCGAGTTTTTACAGAATCTGCTGTTCTTCTGTGCTTCTGATGTGTATCTGGAATCTGTTTAAATGTGGAAATGTCTCAAGCAATTAGTAAGTGCTTAAGATTGTCATCGACGATTAAACCAAGGAAGAATACTCGATGGAGGTGAATGTCGATCAATACACGAAAAGTCTGCTGCATGAATACACCACCGTTCACTTAGAAAAGCACTGTTTTTTCAATGAGGATAACATTAAACTAATCAGAAATAAACTCTATATGTCGTTGATGTTCTATTCTAGCTGTAAATGTCTGGTTTTAATGCAATATCTACATATGTGTATAGATTTCCCTGGTGTTCTAATGGTACATTGTGTGATAATTACACTAGAAGCTAATGGATGATTAGAAAACCCTTGTTGTAATGTTGTTAGCACAGATGAAAACAGTTTAGCTGCTTAGAAGGAGCAAAGTTTGAAGGAGAAATTATCATTTAAAATAAATAAATTATTATTTCTAACTTTTTCAATGTCTATAATGACAATGACTATATTTTGTATTCATTTTGCAACTCGTTTGATAAATAAAAATGTGACCTTTTAATGGAAAACACAGAAATTTGAGCGGTAATCTGGATGATCAGGTGACTAATACAACAAAAGGAATAATTGCCTGTTTGCTGAGCTGAGAGAGAGATCATCCTTATTATCTTTTTATGAACGGCGAACAAAGGCAGCCGTTTAACTAATGGCGCAATTAAATTAAAAAAACTGGGGCAAACTTGTGCTTACCAGACTAGATTCATGGCTTGTCAGATGACTTAATGCAGCAATTACAATTATCTCTGCACACTCTTGATAGTCTGAGCCCTGGACTACAAGAGATTTAGAGCATAAACATAAAAACCCACTTGTCTTCTGCTCATGGGTTTGTGTGCCAGTGCATGCCACAGCAATGAGTATGAAGTGTCTGATCTTTGAACCGCGTCCAAGGGGAACAATGGAATTTAATCACTTTTGCAGCAAAGAGGTAAAGAGAAAAGCGATGAGACGTTTGCATGGAGCTGCCACTCATTTTCTTTCGCGGAGCTCTGCTTGCGGCTCGTACCTGCAACACGTCCTCCCCTCCTGACCATACATAGAATCGGGCACAATCAAGGGCAGCCGTGACATAAATATTGAGTTTAGACATTTTTGGCAGCCGAGGCTGTGACCTAAATGCTGAAACTATGATGGCCGTTTCTTAAGAGGCAGGAGAGAAAATAAATGGAGCGGACTTACTGTAATCTTTTAATAGACTATCTGAGCAGTCTGGTCGGGTTTGCCATTAATCACAGATGGTGACAGAGTCCCTTTACTGGCTGGAAACTCTAGTTTTAATACATACAGTGTTGCACAGCGAGGTGTTTTGCGGCAAATTCCCTTGGCAACGACGTCCGTGGAGATGCTTCACTTTTACCATTGTTCCGTTTTACTGTTTTGTTTCCTGGAGACACCTCAACAGCTCAATGGTCAGATTTTACAGGGCTGAGTCATAAACGTCTAAGTGTGTGATGGTTGAGGAATGCCACATTTCAAACATACTGGACCAGGACTGCATACTTTACGCCGAATTGTAATCCTGCTTTGAGTGTCTTTAAAAAAAAAAAATGCATGAGGTGCGTCCAGCTAAAACTAATACAGCTGTGCGATAAATCCTGGATTTTCTTCTTCTTCTTAAAGTGATGGCGAAAGGTGTTGAAGATTGTATTATGTTGTGCTGTTAAATTCTATTGCCAGACACTGACAGGTGCTCTGTCCTAACATTGCCGACCTGCAACCAGGCTTTAAAGCAAGTGAAAATGTGGTGATTTAACAACAGTTACTGTAAACAGCAGTTTTGGTGGGAAAATAGCCTGTTATTATAATATATATTTTTCTTTTGGAGGGTTTATTAGGAGTAATTATTTGATGTTTAATTTCTATATATAAATCTTTTCTTCTTGTTTTGAAGCATTATATAGCAGTATATAATGTAGTAATGTGTAGTAGTGAGTACAGAATGAATGTGACCTGAGACACAGCATCTGTCTGTCTGCAGCTGTTCATCCATTTTGGTGTAATTCTGACACGCGACACAGGAAATATTAAGGTACTGTACCGCTCATTGTGAAATGCTTGGCATTTTCTTCTGGATTCATATGTGATCAGCACAGTTTGACCGGTGGAGCAGAGCTTGTCATTGGTCCTGATGCTGCAAAGCTGAAAAGACACGCATCTAAAACATCTGGACACAGGCTCGGCGGCGGGGCCCTGTTAATTCTGTTAATTCTGTTAATTCTGTTAATTCTGTTAATTCCTATGACAGCTGCTCAGTGTAAAGTGGACACTTCCTGAAACCATCCGGCTAAAAAAAAAGTTAAAATAATTCAATCGTGTGGCTCTTCTAGACTAAAACTGAATAGAATAGGCTGAGAAGTGTGTGGTTGTGTGTGTGTGTGTGTGTGTGTGTGTGTATGTGTGTAGATAGATGGATTATATTGCTAAAAGTATTCACCTCTAACTATCTATGTAACCGACTCCCTCTTTAAAAATGATTTCCACAAGGATTTTTTTCCCTCTCAGCCCGTGTTTCTAGTTTTGGACACTTAGAAGTCGTCTTTTCATCATGTTCAGTGATGGAGCTCCACTATCCTCTGAGGCCTAGAGGCCGACGCGAGGCCAGAACCATGACCTCACCGTGGTGTGGGAACCGTCTCCCTCCGACCTCCATCGCTGTTTGATTTAATCATGTTTTTCTGTCCGCGTAGCGATAGCGACGGCGAGCGAGGACGTGGACGGGATTCCCAGTGATGCAATGTGAGGACTGAAATAACAGCAGTTAAAATTGATTTTAAGCACTGATTAGATTAGTGTAAAAGCAAAGTGTCACGTCCGTAGAACATTCTCAAGCCACGCCGCTGCCTAATCCACCTGTCACTGATGATCTATATAATCTCACAACCCCCCCTCAACCTTTCCGGAAATTAAAAAAAACATTTAAAGCTATGCAAACAAATGCAGTAATGGACTAGACATCTCATTGATAATGAAATACTGGTGGAAAATGCAGCCACTGTAGAATGTGACACTGAGTCATTAGGAGCTTGATTCTCATCTGTGGTCAATCATAAGCTCTTTGTGTGTTAGTAATTTGTTCCTCGACTGTAACCAAAAGTTAATCTCCACACCACCTCCACTGTGAGATCACGCTGTTCCTACAAAGCAGAGACACAGACTGCCGGAGATTGTAAATATGAACCATATGATCCAGGACATCCTATAGCGGTAACGTGGCTGCTTCACACGCTCTGCCCCCCCCCCTCCACGCTATGCGTTCCCCGGGTTTCTACCGGGGCAATGACAAGGAAATCACTCACGTCAAAACCACAGGATACCCATTATGCGGCCTGAGGAGGGTTTGACGCTCCGTTCAGAGGGAGGATTCTGTTTCAGGGTCAGTACGACAGGAAGTGATGCTCTCACATCATTTAATTTACAGCAACATTAACCAAAGTGATGCCATATTGTTACCTATGACCTGCTCCAGTGGTGGAACATGTTGCACCAAACACATGGGGGGGGTCACATGACTCAGCTGGTTTGACGCTCCAGCATTGCCAACAACGCTATTCTGTAAAAAGTGTTGGATGCATATTTAGCCTTTTTCTACAAGCACTGCAGATGAAACCAGTGTAGTGCTTATAGAAAGTTTGTATGTATTCCTATAGAAAAGTAGATGTAAATGTAGGCAACTTCTGCATGTACCAATTCACAAATGATAAAATGATAATTTTATCCGTCCATACACCCATAAATGGATTTCCTGATGGTCTGCGAACACGTCTTGGAGTTTCAGCTTGGTTAGAAAAGACGGCAGCACATGAAGTTTTGTGTATTTTTTTCATTGTAAGACATATTTGGTGGCATAGATGCAAAGAAATGCTTCATCTCAATGACTCAAACCTGGTTCTACTGCTTATGAGGCAAGAACACTACCCCCTACACCAATATACACATATCATGTCATGCTCAGGTTATATCCCAAAGTTAAGGTTGATATGTGAACCACAGACTGACAGACGCTCCTTGTTTTATACATAAATATGTGAAATAATGAGATATAATGATTCTCCGCCTTGAGAGATACTGAAGTATTTGTAGTTTTTCCACTTTATTCCATAGTGGACAGTGGAGAGGTTGCAGGACGTTGTTTTTTAGGCCTCCAGGATATCCCGACCACCTCAACGTTTAACACCTGAAACGCTCCTCACAGCCTCGCGCTCCGCAGACCAAAAATAAACCTGGTATTTTAACTGGGGCCAAAATTGCAGGTTCATGACCAAAGCTAAATGTTTGGCTCCGATTGCAGGGTGAGTGCAGTCTAGCCAGCCACATAAAAAAAAAAAAGCGATTTCAACATTGTTCAGTGATGACTAATAGTAATGATGGAGTATATCTAAGTATGTATGAGTACAATATTGACATTATACAGGATTATACTCATTGTTTGACAGCAGTATTTACAAGCTACTTTGCTTATTACGATTTTCCATGCAAAACATTAAATGAAGATTGGCTTATATTTAAAACACAATGCGTTATTATAGATTAGGTTACAACAAACAATATAAAGTGGTTATAACTTTATAAGCTAAATCACGTGTAACGGGGTATCTGCACACTGTAGTATTAGGACTTCAATGGAACTATTTTGTCTCTTTTCCCGTTCACTATTTCCATTTTATTTCTTGTTTGTGTTTTGTAACGCAGGTGTTTTTACCGGGTTGAGCACGGTTATTTTCTTAGCGGAGCTGGGTGTAATTTTGGCGAATACTGAATGATTTATGCCCTTCTCTGTGTTGATGTCATGGCTCCGTGTCTGTCAGGCCTGAGCACACAGCGGCACATTCACGTCGCCTTCATCCACATGCAAAGTACGGAATAAACAGTCACTTTTGATTAGTCTCATTAGCTGCGGCGGCGCATGCTGTGGAGAGTGAGAACATGCCACGACTGTATTTTGTAATGCGTCGTATGACAGAAGTGGAGCGTGGACGCCAAGGAAAAGACAGAAAGTCATGTGATGGATGTCATGTGTCCCGACAGCGTCGCCATTCAGGAGCGCGGCAGAAATCTCTCACTTCTAACCCATTAAAGTCCTGGCTGAGGTAGTGAGACGAGAGAAATCACGCATGTGCACGCAGGTCTGTACAAACATCACAGCTCAGATAAAGTCAAGATTTTCACAGGAAAAGGGAAATGTTTGATGTTAGCTTTCAAGCACTGTCTATAAAGCATGTCATCGGGTCAGTGACGGGTCATGTTTGGCAAGATGTAAAAGTCAGAAACTTTTTAAAATACAGTTTTAAGCAGCATCTATCAGGTCCCTAAAAAGTACATTTTGTCTTCATGTTGGTCCTTATGTAAATTTTTTCCCCCTTTTTTTTTAAACATGAAATGTCAAATGATAAACTTTAAATACTTAATCCTCCTTAAATATAAAACTAGGTGATAGCGTGCGTTAATCAAGTTAATTAAGTCAGTGATAATTCCTGGTTGGCAGGATGAGAAAGAAAAAAAGAAAAAACATTTTAAAAATACAGTTTTAAGAATCATTCATCAGGTCTCTTAAAATGTACATTTTGTGTCATGTTGCTTTCTTGTCATTTAAAAGTCCATTTGTACCATTTATTTTTCGAATAATCATGATTTATGCTATTTTTGACACAAAATGTCAAGTGGCACACCCTAAAAAGAATTTCAGATTTCTAATCCTCATAGAATATAAAACTTGTTTTTAATTTTTAAAAACCTTTTTAAGAGAGTTAAAGTTACACCACATGACAGTTTTGACATTTTCCCTATTAGACATCCATAATAAATCCATAAGTTGCTGTAGCTTTATGGAAGACCTGACGCCCCTGACGTCCTGGGACAGAACCACCTTCCTGGCTGGGAGGTTTGGGACGGGCCTGGATGTCCAGGGAGTCTGGGGGGGGTCACCCAGGACACCCCAGGCAGACGCTGGCCAGACCATCAGGGAACGTGATGCAGATCCCGTCAGAAACCGTCAACGGTGAACACTGGCCAGAACCACCGGGCAGGGAACAGGGAACAGATGTGGGCCAGACCGCCAGCAGGGAACGAGGAGGGGGGGGGGGGGGCTGGAGCGCTGAGCACGTCATCGCCAGATCATCTGAAATCATTTAACACCCGGTGGCTGCAGCGGGGGCTCGGCTGGGCGGCACTAGTACTGGTCTGGCCCGGTGGGTCTGAGGCCCACCTGGAGGACTGAGGTCCCCCTCAGGACAGGCGGGTTCCCCCGTATGTGTTTTTCTTTGGTGGGTCGGTCATTAGAAAAGCTGATGAGTCAGTGACAGATTATGGTTGGCAAGAAAAAATTTCAAAATACAGTTTTAAGAATGAATTCATGCATTTCTTTTTTTTTTTTTTTTTTTGCAAAATTTTTTGGCAATTTTTTTACATGAAATGTCAAAAAAATGAATAAAAAATTCTAGAAAAAAACATTTAAATACAGTTTTTAAAATAATCTATCAGGTCTATAAAATTAGAATTTTGTGTTCATTTTGGTTTCTTGTCATTTAAAAGTCCATTTTATCTTTTTTTTTTTGCAAAAATCACAAAATGAACACAAAGAAAATATTTTAAAATACAGTTTTAAGAAGCATTTAATAGATCTTTCAAAATTAGCATTTTATGTTCATGTTATTTTCTTTCATATTTAATAGTCCATTTTTTTTCAAAAAGCATTTTAAAATACAGTTTTAAGAAGCATTCATCAGGTCTCTTTAAATGTGCTTTTTGTGTTCATGTTGGTTTTATGATTTTTTTTAATTTTAAACAAATGTCATAATGGTGTAAACAAAAAAGAATGATACATTTTAAATATTAAATCCACCTCAAATATTAAACTAGTTAATAGCATGTGTTTGTTGTATTATTTTAAAACCTTTTTAAGAGAGTTAAATTATCTGGTATCAAGTTTTTTGGTTTACACCACATGACATTTTTGCTTTAAATAGGAAAATAATGACAATCAATCAGTCACAACAGGAGAAACAAGAAGCACCAGTTACACTATAGAACTAAACAACTGCAGCTGAATACTGTCCAATGTCATCAAACCCGGCAGCGTAAAAAACAATCCCTCATGGTCGGCAACATGTTTCTTTAGCTGCGGGGCCTCGTGACCTCTGGGTCCAGACGACCCGCCACGCGCTGCTTCAAAGACCAATCACCAGGAACCGAGGTTAAACCAACACTTTAACCGTAACATTAATATGAGGAACAAAAGATGGGAGTAAAAAAAAAAAAGGCAGAGATAGTCAGAGACAGAGAGCGGCGTCTAATCAGTTTTGGTTCCAGAGAGAGGAGAACCTCCATTAACCCACTGTCAATCCAGCGTGAAAACAAACATATTATCCTCGCGGCGCTTTTCGCTTCCACCGCCAACGCCAGCGCTGCCAAGTCGCTTCCTGTCTGCCGTACCTCGCCCTTCCTCGCTCCCTCGCCGCCACCGCCGCGCTATCGCACCTTCAACTTTTAACCTCCAGGCCGGCGAGGAAGAGGCCCAAGGCCTTTATCGTTTTCATAGACCTTCAACGGAGATCAGATCAACAGATGTAGCGGCCGGACGTTTTCAGTTTGTCGATCTCGTGCAGAGTGAGTCACGTCGGGTTGAAGTAAAGACTCAAAACAGCAAAAAATAGTGAAGAAAATGGGAGATTAAAAACACATTCCTGCATTCATTCATTAATGTAGACGCCCTTTCATTAATCAGTAATATCCAGGGGTGAAAATTCTATTTCATTAAAGGGCGGGCAATAAACAGTGATATTTCAGAGAATAATTTCTACTACAATAAACTAACTGATTACTATAATTAATTAATTAATTAATTAATTAATTACTAATTAACATATTACTAATACTCTACTTTAACAATTCTTTGCTACTTGCCTGGCACCTTTAAGCCCTAAGCATGTTTTAATGTTTTAAACAATGCGATTAAAATAATAGAAATCTTCTGTATTTAAACTTAAATGTATACATAAGGCAAATGAGATTCATTACGATCATCTCGTCTGATTTTAACCAGCAGACTGTCAAAAAAGAGGCTGATTTTGGCCAAATCATGACCAAGTGGTGTGATTAATGATGTACTGGCTTCTACATGTTAGTTTGATTGGTTTCTTCCATGCAACTAGTGTATAGTTATGAACAGCATCTGGACCAAACCACTTTGAGCAATGGGGGGGGGTCATTATTTTTCAAAAATTAAAAAATGCATTGTTTTAGCTTTGGAGTTCTTTAATTTTTAAAGGTTATATTGTTGTGTTTACAATGATTTTTTTGGGGAGGACAACTTTGCATAAAGTCCCCTGTGTCTAATATAATTAGGTATTTTAGGATAATTCTAATGTCCTGAACATGAGGCCAGGAGGGAAGGGGGTTCGAACCCAGGCGGAAACCTACACTTCAAATATTGTATAAGCTCTGCGCTTGTGCAACAAAAAAAAGTTTATGAAGTTTAACTGTGGAATAGTTTGTATGTGGAGTTATAGAAATGTACAAACATTAAGCAGTTTAAAATA
The DNA here is from genome assembly GCA_036785175.1 of Eupleurogrammus muticus. Taxonomy (NCBI): domain Eukaryota; kingdom Metazoa; phylum Chordata; class Actinopteri; order Scombriformes; family Trichiuridae; genus Eupleurogrammus; species Eupleurogrammus muticus. The sequence goes on from JAYKQN010000007.1 coordinate 1,566,032, forward strand.
TAAATAAATGGTGAAGACTTTGTGGAAAGATCATCTATGCTGTGAATCATATTTATTTCCTACTTATATATCTGTGTTAGAGTATACATATATATATATATATATATATATTGCATTAAACATGTTTTTTGTAAATGTAAATGTAAATCTACATATATATATTATAGAAATAAGAGTAGGATGTAGGTTAGTATTGAGAAGCTTTATATACTAAAACATAAATTACTCCTTGGTAATTGAAAACGTGTTTTTTTCCTCGCGTGCTTATGTCTGTTTCTGTGCTGTAAAGCCCACCTGCATTCCCCTTCCTCTCGCTTGTTTATTTGCTTGTTTTTTTCTTTTTTCTGTTTTGTGCATGTTTGAAATAAACAATAAACCAGAAGATTGCGCTGCCTGCCGCGTTCCAAACCTGACAGTGAGATACGTTAACTACAACCACGGAACCAAAGATGCTGCAGGAACGACGTCGCTGTTGGAATGACTCATCCAGGGTAAAAACCCATTTTATCCATATGTCACCATCAGTTTGTGGAATATTATGACCTTTTATTATAAAAAAAGAACTCAAAACGCCAGAACATAAGTATTTCCAAATGTATTTAGGCCTACTCAGCGTTCCCCAGCGTTAAAACGACCTCATGCACAGGTCCCGAGGGTCGATTTTAATTCGACGATAGTCCCAGTTCAAGTCATACGCAAACATTCTCGCTAAATAGCATAATCTATTGAAAGATGTAACATCTGGGGACTAATAACTTACACGAAAAAAGGATGTAGGCCGACGTTATTCCAGCACGTTAATCTGAGAACATAAACCCGGCTGATTAAGAGGTCAGTGTGTTATCAGAGAAAACATACATTTGTAATCACACAGTCTATGCGCCGTCGGGCCTCTGTCTTATGTCACGGCAGCAGCGTTTTTAATATGATTCAGAGCTGATAAGTGACCGTGTCAGCTTTCTAATATATATATAAAAACATTGGCTGCCTTCACACAAAGGTACGGATGTCATTATCTCTGGGTAAATATTGTATTATGGCCATTAATACCATATGATGTGTACATTTACCCACAGATTTGATAGTCAAGTATTTTTTACACCCTAAGCGTGCAATGAAACAGACTTTCTATGGCGTTCCTGTTTCTCAGTTCACTTTAGCTTCACGCTATGTGTCGGACGACCGGTTTTAAGTGGGAACAGTAGAAAAAACATTTGTTACGACGTGAATTGTCTCAGTGTTCTTGTATGAAGGAGACTAAAGTTGGCCGATGCTGTAATTCTGGCAAAGGTATACCAACGCTGCACTGCCTTAAATGGGAAACAGAGACCCAGGACCCAGACCTGTACTTTACTACAACATGGCTCTGATTAAGACCAGATTGGTCCGCTCCGTGGTTGGTTCTGAGCCGCGGCCAATTCCCACTCAGGGACCGGCTTGTTTATGCTGTACTGTATCTGCTCTGGTGGAGATTGAGAGGACCTATCGTCGCTGCCAAGATGGCTGAACAGGGTATTGGAAGTTCTGTTGTTGAAAAAATGAAAAATCCAGGAATAATTAGAAATTCACTGGAGCAGTGACTGAAGTCAAACACGTGGAAGTCACAGGTCGCAATATGTTTTACCATCGCGTTATCTTGAGATTCTGTTGTTTTTTACGTTTTCTCATGATAACGGGATAATTCCTCCTATCTCCAGATAACAATAGTGTTTTATAATCTCATTTAAATTAGTCCCTGTCATTCAAACCAGGGAAGAATGAATTTCTGCGATTTCATTGATATTTTTAGCCAAGACGTGATCACCACTTTGATTTAGACTGAAGCTGCAAAACTAATGACAATCCTACCTCAGATTTATTTTTGTTTAGCTCTAATTAGCAAATGTCAGCTAAAACACTGGGAACACACAGAAACATCACACAAACAGAATCCTGCACAGTCTGAAACGTTTTAGAGCTTCACCAGTTTAAATGGTTGGTGGATATAATTAACCATCAGAAATAAGAGTGACTGTAAGATCACAATCGAACACATTAACCTGTTGGGAAATAGAACAGCACAGTTTATACATCAATATGTCACCATTTTCATTAGTCCACATTGAGTAAAAAAAGCAATAAAATTATTGGTGACCAATGAAAAGCCAAAACCAGTATCTGCAGTTGTATTGATGACTTATTGAATATTATGTTCAATAGAAACACACAATTTCCAACATGATTTAATATCATCAGATCAAATCATGTCAGAAAACCAGCTGCATGCTGCATTCTGTAATTTCTGTTTGATGATCTTTTCCTGTCCAGATGTTTATATTCTACAACATCTAGTATATACATCTACTATTCCTCATCTGTTCTGAGATTTCTTACGTTTTTTTCCCACCTGTGAAAGTTTTTTGGAAAGTTTTTCTTAATTGATTCAGGGGATAAAAACTGAGGTGAATTTTGATTTGGTACGAAAAGACTTGTCGTCTCATTCTAACATGATAAAACAAAACCAGTTTTCTTTGGATACTGATATTTATAATCTGTATAAAACAAAGGTGCTGCCCAGAGACAATGAAAAAAAAGATTGCGATAACAGGATGATTTATCATATTTTACCTTTTAACACAATTAGGACAAATCTTTCCAACTTTGTTTGATCACAGACACTTTTTATATATCTGGTGAGCTTAGATATTTTTCTTACTCATTTCCTTCTTAAAATGCCTCTTCTCTCCCTACCATCTCAGTATTTTAAGGATTTCCTTTATTATTTATGAAGTGACGTCTCTCTGCTACTATCTAGTGGCACAAAGGAAAATTTCATTTTCTCAGGATGAAGTTGATCAACACACAAAGTTCCATCTTAGTTTTTGAATCACAGTTTTGGCCGACAGATTTGAAAAAGCAAAAATACACACTGTCTTTAATTTCTTCAGTGCATGGTTCTATTTAGATTTTATGTTATGTCTCATGCTTTTTGTGACTATAATATGTTCCATATGAACATGTGCCAGGATACAGATCCCAACCCAGAATAATTAATAATTAACTGTGAAAAAAGACAAATCTTAATCACAGGTAGTCAACTAATTATAGGAGAATTCACACCTGATAGTTATTGATTAAATCTGTTTAATCCTGACTAAATATTCACTATTCATCTTCTCTATCTCAAATGAATATGTTAGTACAATCTTAAAAATGTATGCAGCTTCTACAAAGATTAATGTGTTCGTTTTGCATATATTGTGTTTTCTATTCAATTCTATTGCATTTCATTAACCTTCAGCTCCGCGTAGTTTATCCCTCTTTACTCGCCGTAGTTACGTCATCATAACAAGCCGACCAGGGCAGCATGGAGGAGCCCACTTCCTCGTGAAGGATTTTTGACCTTTCCAAATTATTCCCGTCAAGTTGTTTCAGTGAGTTGATTCCTCACACTTTAACCAACAGTGTCTGTTTTTGTGTGATTGCATCCGAGGAATAAAGTCGTCGGTGTTTTCTTCTCCTAAGCGAGTGAGATTAGCTCGAGCTAACGTTAGCAGCGATGCTAACCGAGGCGCCTGCTGCCTTTTTATACATTTGCATCGATAGGTGACAGATGATCACATATTACTGAATCCTGAAGATTTAAAGGAGAGCTGCTGATCAAATCTAAAATCATTATTTATTTATTTATTATCCACAGGGTTGAACAGAAGTTTCCAGAATGTCGTCGGTCCATGCCAAATGGATCATTGGCAAAGTGATAGGAACCAAGATGTACAAGACTGCCAAAGTGAGGGTCACGAGGCTGGTACTGGACCCCTACCTGCTCAAGGTGAGGCTGGAATGTAATTTACATTCATTAAAAAAACACATGATCAGAAGCTTTATACACATCCCTGGCAGCTACACTGAGTAGATTAGATGGATGGTGTACATATGTATGTGTGTATATATATATATATATATATATATATATATATATATATATATGTGTGTGTGTGTGTGTGTGTGTGTGTGTGTGTGTGTGTGTGTGTGTGTGTATATATATGATAAACTTTATTTTAGCTCTCAGAACCACTGAGGAGGCATTCTTATTTACTAAAATGTCAGGACAGCAGTACAATAACTCAGGAAATGCATGATATAACAGGTAAAGAAAGACATGAACCAACACAAATAAACAAACAACAAGGTTTAGAGCTTTTGAAACTTCATAATGATGGTAAAGATTCTATGTTTGATTTATTTTATTCTACATTCTTTGCTGGTCCAAGTGTATGTGCATTATATGAAAATATTCCCATTTCAGTCCTGACTGACTGATAGGTAGAAACTAATATTTTCTCATCCCCAGTTCTACAACAAGAGGAAGACATACTTCGCCCATGATGCTTTGCGGCAGTGCACCGTGGGGGACGTCGTCCTCATCAAGGCTCTGCCCGAGCCCCGGTCCAAAAACGTGAAGCATGAACTGATCGAGGTAGTGTACAAAGTCGGTCGGATAATCGACCCGCTGACGGGGAAGCGGTGCACAGGAAACGAGTTCCTGGAGCCTCTGGACGATGTTCCGCTCAGCCTGAAGAACGAGGACACAACGTTAGTAGAAAAACTGCAGGAGCTCAACATCTCTGCTGCTTCCACTGGAGCCGATTCCACAGCTGAACAGAAACCCACCTCATGTTAAAAATAATGTTCAGCTTAAATGTCACGTGTTTCTGTTGCAGAATAATATACAGTATGATTGAATGTTGTGGAGAGTCCTAATACAATTTCCTTTGCTGTGTGTAGTAAGTCACATTTCTGAGGTATTTACAATAAAATAACAATAAAAACATTGACAGACGTGTATGCATCGTTCCTATTTCACATGTTGACTATGAGACCTGAGACTAACAACTCATAAAAGTATAGGGATGCAAAATATTATTCATAAAATACTTATTATAATAATGTCCTAACACTTTTAATCACATGATGTTTGTCATTAATTGGATTTGTTAATTTGTCTGTTTGTTGAAGTGGAGGTAAATTATTTATTAGTTATTGATGTTGAAGCCGGTGAAAGATATATTTAGAACAAATTTAGTTCTATGTAGAAGTTAAAGAAAAATGTAAAAGTTAACTACAAAACAATGCTTTATTCAGGTGTGTTCAAAGCTGAAAAATACCTGGGAAATCCTGAAGTACCTTACAGGATGTCTGATTGGACTTTGGTAAAAGTCTCTTAGAATATTGAGTACAAGTCCTAAAATATATTTATTGTACTTAGGTATCAAAAGTAAATTTATAATATTAAATGTATTCAAGTAGTGAAAATAAAAATGGACGTAAATGTTATTGCAAAATAAAAGACAGAATTTAGAGAATTAAGAGATTTATTCTCAGTGTTTGCAAACTATGACATGTCCTGTTCATTATTATTATTATTTTAGATTTTGTAGTAAGTATAAAAATGCTAAAGGGAAATGTAGCTTTAGTAAAGAACTATATTTTATTTAGGAAAATATATCAAGTGACGTACAGATAATCCCTATAAAAAAAACTTTTTACTAAAAGTTCACCTTGTAATCGAAATGTTAAATAAAGTTGTTGCCATGGTTACTTAGAGTTCAATGGCTTCCGTAGGTTTCAACTTCGCGGTGTTCGACTTTCTCCGTTACATTTGTCGACGTGGGGTGACGTTACCGTTACCGTGAGTAACGTGAGGTGACGTTTTTATTGTGAGTAACGTCACTCCGCGGGGAGCCGCAGCAGCTGCAGCGCGCGCGTGAACTGTCAAACAACCTCCGGCAGTTCGCCACCGTCCAAACATGGCGACCCGAGTCCTTCAGAGAGTCGGCAGCGGCCTCAGGGAGACCAGACACGGGCTTCAGGCGACCGGACAGGTGAAGGTCGTCGCCAGGTGAGCTAGCTTGTTACTGAAGGTTCCGCGTCGGCGTGAAACAGCAGAAACAAGCAGCTTAAAACGCGTCCGGCTCCCGGTAAACATAGCCCGACGTGCTAGGCGGCTAAAGCTAAAAAAAAGCCGTTCAGTTTAGCGCTGAAGTTGCTAACTCGCTGCTAATGCTAATTATAGCTTTTGCCGAATTACAAAGTTGCGGCGCAACTTGTGCAACTCGCTCCATGACTAGTTTAGGCGTGTGTGCTCAGAGGAATAGTTGTCAGACGAAAAAAAAAATAAAGCTAAAACAACATGACAGCATTGTTTCTGTCAGTCCAGAAATGAATTCAACTTCAAGGTCATAATGTTCAGATCTGCTGCCCAGCAGGTTAGTTTGTGGTCAGTGTTTGACCTTTTGAACGGGTTCTGTGTGTCAGACCAGGCTGGGCTGTTGTTTATGGCGATGTGCATGATGGAAAGTTGGAATGTTATAGGTCAGAATGAACTTTTTAAAGGCAGAGTACACAAGACTCCACTATAAATAGTGTATAAACCTAATAAACATCACCCATGACCCACTACAAGTGTGTGTTCCCTGCTCTCTGCTGCATTTTCTATTTTTCTAATTGTTTGGGGAGGACAGTGACTTCCTGAAACATCCTCAAAACAACGAGAAAACTAAAAAGTACGGAGAGGGATTTCATTTTTATGAACTTTTACAATGTGTTTTGGGTAAAATTCTGCATAATCTGCCTTTTTGAAGTTTGTGTTTGCACAAGCTGGCGAGCTGTCAAAAATCTGCTTTTTGGTATTTTTTTTTTAATGAAGTTTATCATCATGTTCTGTTTCAAGGAGACTAAATGCTCATGTGAGGAGGCTGCTTAGGAGTCCATAGACTAATCCTCAGGTTATGTGTAGTGCGGTTTAAAGCCGTCTCTATTGCCGGCTTCTCGAGCGAAGTTTATCTGGAATTACTGAGTTGGACGAGCTGATAAAGATTCTTTGTTTGCTGCAGCCATCACTGACTTTAACTGAATATCCACCACGGTTATTTACATTCACCTCAGGCTGCAAAGTGCAAAGAAATGTTAGTTATATTTCAAATTTCATCACAAGTAAAGATTTGAGTCTACATGTCCGTGTGTGGTGTGTTGTTCCTCTCCCCAGGACCCTCTCTGGTTCTCGTGAGGACAGCTGGTTCAAATCTCTTTTCGTCAGAAAGGTGAACCCGAGAAAAGACGCTCATTCCCATCTGCTCGCCAAGAAGGAAGACAACAATCTGTACAAAATACAGTGTATGTATTATAACTTATTTTGGGTGTTAGACTGAATAAATTTAATCTGACTGTACTTTTTAACACATCAGGATGGATTAAAACATGTAGAATAGGATCATCTTTGTAGAGCTGCTGTGAAATGTCTTCATTTTTTTCCATTTTCTTGTAGTTCACAATGTGAAGCCTGAGTGCCTTGAAGAATACAACGAGCTTTGGTAAGAAGTTCCTGCCCCGTAATTGAATTCATCCAGATGCCTGATGCAGATGTTTTGAACTTTCACATGTTTTTTTGTGCATCTATCTCTTAGTGAGAATGTCTTGCCTTCCATTCATGCTGACCCTGAATACCCCTGTGAGCTTGTGGGCACCTGGAACACGTGGTATGGAGAGCAGGATCAGGCAGGTAAGCATCAATTAAACGACCGGTCAATCAATCATGTCGAGTTGAAAGGGCCAGGCGATCAATCAGACATTAATGGATAACTTCTCAGATGTGAGGATTTGTTGGTTTTCCTCTATGCTGTATAACCACATGTGGTCATGTCGCCTACAGTTTTAACCAGAAACTGTAGTTCAGTCGTATTTTCCACTATTATTTAAGCCCTTAATTCAGTTGGACTATATTAGAGAATTGGATGGATCATTGCAAATATTAAGATAAAATAACTATTCTGAAGGTGGGAACTAGTTTGTCATCTTTGACCTACAGTAAGTAGGATAATACAATACATAAGTAGGGCAAACAATCTGGTTCACCACAAGAAAAGGAAAAAATAATTGATAAAATTATCTTTACAGATGCCTCTAGCATAAAAGATAAATAAATAAAATACTATTAAGGACATATATGTGCAAATTTAATTATGCCACACTCGTTCCAGCCCAATCCTTATTAAAGACTACAGAAACAAAATACCTCCTAAACTTTTCAGTGGAGCATCTGGTTATTGTAATATTCATATTACTACTTTACTGCTTTTTTATTTATTTATTTTTTATTTTGGCCTATATTTTACTGTTTTGACAGGCAACAAAGGTCCATGCTCTTGACTTGAAACACAGATGATGTTATTATCTGACATGTGTTTTACCCAGTAAGCGTTTTTTTTAAAGGTCGAACCTACCAAAACATTTAGAGGTCATTGTGAAAATATAAAAGAAGTAGAGCAGTTTGCTTCTCAGGCTTAAAGACAAATATTTCCTGAGACTGTTGCTTTTGCTCCTATATCCACATGCAAACTGGTGCTTCAGCAGCTTTTACATTTTGGTTAATTATAGCTGTGCCTGTATTTCTTTTTTCCTGGCCGCTGTCCACTCCGTCCATGTGGTGACATTTATTATTACTCGCTAGTAATCTGCTTCTAGTGTTACCGTGCAGCAATAATGACAACGTCAGTAAAGATCATCTAAACGGCTGCAAGAATAAAACATGAACACATGAACACAGGGAAACATTAAAGAACATTTCTCCTTTTTCTAGGAGAGATTGCTGTCATTTGATTTTTTTTTTAAACTTGATGATTGGCTTCATTATCTTTTTTTTCTGCATGAAGAAGTGGTTGCTAGTACTGATTAAGTTCAGCTGATGCTAAAGACCCCTACACTGTACAATTATACAATGAGATTCATACTAAGGTTTTATTAGATCCGTCATGCACAGGCGCCTTAACTCACGTGGTGAGTAGCAGCAGGTTAAATGTTTTTCTGTATGGCAGCAATTACATTCTTTGACAGCAGTGTTTTTCAAGTAGAATCTCATATTTGCTTAGAATTAAACTGTTAAGATGTGGGTTTACTGAGTGTTTTCTCATAGAAATTGACAAAAAAAAAAAATCATGGTTGGAACGGTTGAGTTTATCTGACCTGCTCCGGATCACTCAGGGTCCAGAAAGACAAGCGATGGAACTGCAAATTAAATAAAAAACAATATATAAGAGCGTGGCATTATTTTTTGGCTCTTCTGCTCCTTCCACTCTAGTTCACCTGTGGAGATATCGGGGAGGATACCCTGCTCTCACCGAAGTCATGAACAAACTCAGGCAGAATGAGGTAATGGGTGCTCGGACTAGCTGAGCTCACTGGTGGCTGTGCACCCTTCAGACAACATGCACAGAAAATATCTGTAATCTAGTTTGTGTGTTTATTCGGTTTCTAACTTTGGTACGATTATCCTATTTGCTCCTTTACAGCTGTGCATTTCTATCTAATCTAATTGAGAGCTGCCTTACCTCCCTGTGTGTTTATGTAGTAAGTAATTAACAAAAGTTTGAGGGATTTGTGTTTGCTAAACTTTTCTTTTTGAAGAATGTTTGGAGCTGATTTTCACTTTCACTGTCTTAATTTCACTATGCATCAGTAACAGTGTTGGATATTGATAAAGTTAAGTAGATTTACCTTTGATTTTTTTTTAACTTGACTCTGCTGTTTAGAATACTTGTGTATTTGCTAAAATATGCATGTACATAAGAGTATTCTGCCAAAATTGAACTCATCAGAAAAGATTTTACAGTTAGAGATTTTGTTCCACTTGATCAGTTTATCTTTTTTTTTTTTTTTTACAGGTGTTTTATTGTCAGTAGTTGGTGATCTGCTGCAGATCTGCTTAGTAACTCGTTCCTGTTTTTCTGTCGTTTCCGTAGAAGTTCATGAACTACAGAAACGAGCGGGGGAAGATGCTGCTGTCTCGTAGGAACCAGCTGCTGCTGGAGTTCAGTTTCTGGAACGAGCCCGTCCCTCGTCCAGGACCCAACATCTATGAGCTCCGATCATACCAACTGAGGGTAACTGTGTCTAGTGAATTTACCAGTACAGATGCATATATTTTTATATTTAGCTGCTTATTTTCCACATCTCTTCCATCTTTCCACAATTGTTTTACAGCCAGGCACAATGATCGAGTGGGGAAATTACTGGTAAGCATGACTTGGTTATTTTCTCACATACTTATTTCTATCATAAAGACACTATATCACATTCATTTTGATTTGTGTTTGAAGACGCTTGTAAGCTTTCTTTCATTTTCAGTTTTATTTGTAGTCATAATTGCGCTACCATTATTATGTCCCATTTTTTAAATATTATTTTATTGGTTTTGCAGATTGTAGCAGATGAAATTGAGTCAACGGTACTTTTTTCAGCTACACAATCTTTGCATGACTCCCAAGCATGACGAGATATACTGCAAATAATTTATAAATCCCGAGAGTAATTGGCCTCTCCGTTTGTATTTAATGTTTACATAGCTAACCCTAATTCAAAAATTATGGAGATTTTCCTCATTGAACATGTTTCAAATGAAATATGCTGAGAGAGTTAAAACTATTTTAAATGTTGTTTAAATTTAAAGTTATTGGGATGATGCTTGATGGCATTTTCATTTGAAAATTCAAGTTGATGAATTGGTGATTGTGGTTTAATTGGTGTAAGTTTCAAACAACACACCGGCTGTATTGTGCTTTAAAACAACATGTCGTCGGTGCTCTGCAGGGCGCGGGCTATTGAGATTCGCCAACAGAACCACGAGGCGGTGGGAGGCTTCTTCTCTCAGATTGGGAGTCTGTATACAGTTCATCACTTATGGGGTGAGAAACAGAAAAGTGCATAAAATTGTAAGGACGTTTGCAAGTCCATCATTGTATTAGGCTTTACTCCTGTTTTTAAACACACTTCTATTATCTTAACACTACTGTATGGTTTGAGCAATCATCACCAGACTGGAGATGGCTTTGTTAAATATCCATTTAAAGCAAGTGACTATTTTTTTTCTTTTAGCTTACAAAGATCTTCAGTCCAGAGAGGAGACCAGAAATGCAGCGTGGCAGCGTGACGGCTGGGACGAGGTTGTTTATTATACAGGTAATTCAGCCAGTTCTTATATTATCATGAGGATATTATCTCAACATAAAAAAAACTCTACATACACAATTTTTAAGTGGTTAATAGGCTAAATCCTTAAATGTTTTCAAGTTCACAACTTCATTTATTAACCAGGTTAGAAGTTAGTGGTAGGGTATTAGGGGAATGTGAAATTTTGTCCATTAAAGGTCACGCTTTCATTCATGAAATAAGTTGTAAATACATAGAAAAATATAGCCAAGACATTGACATGGTTAGAAATAATGATTTATATTTGAAACAACAATTTCTTCCTTAGAATTTTGCTCCATTTTACCAGCTAAACTGTTTTCATCTGTGGTAACATCATTACAACAAGGGTTTTTAATCCTCTATTAGCTTTTAATGCAATTAACAAACACAATGTACCATTAGAACATTGGAGAAATGGGCCTCTATTCACCTATGGAGATATTGTATTAAAAACCAGACATTTGCAGCTAGAATAGTCATTTTCCACATTAACAATGTAGACAGCGTTTTTCTCATTAGTTTAATGTTATCTTAGTTGAAAAAATAGTGTTTCTTTCAAAAATAATGATAAACTTTAAACAGTATTTTATATTTAGTTAGTAAAAATGTATATTATGAAATAAATTCATATATCTGCATGAAAAATACTTCATGCATCATTAATACATTTTTATAGCTATACGACCAGTAATTATAGTACCGTATTTTCACGACGAAAAGGCGCACCGCACGAAAAGGCGCAGTCTCAGTTATGTGTGCAATTATTGTATTTAACACACAGATAAGGCGCATCTGAAGATAGGGCGTGGGTTTTATATACACGTTTTATATACACGTCCGCCCCTGTGTGTATTCATATACTACGTACGCCCGCCTGACAACACACACATGCATATTTAAAAATAGATCGGGAGCAAAACTGAGTTTGGTTGTGCTTTATTTAAGTATTAATTACAACAACACTAAAACAAGCACATTACCGGTAACAGTCACTCAAACCCATTGAAGTCTTCATCCTCTGTATCGGAATTGAACAGCTGCGCTAAATCACACATGGCAGGTTCACGTTCCTCACTGTCAGAGTCAGAGTACGTGCCGTGCGGCTCCCCAGAAATGATGCCGGCTTTAGCAAAAGCTCGAACAACAGTGCCAGCAGACACGTTAGCCCAAGCAGCTACAATCCAGTCACAAACTGTGGCGTAACTCGCCCGGCGCTGCCTTCCAGTCTTTGTGGAACTGTGGTCTCCTTCGGTCATCCACCGCTCCCACGCCACTCGCAGCCTCACTTTGAACGGCCGGTTCACGCCGATGTCCAGCGGTTGGAGTTCATTCGTCAGACCTCCCGGAATCACAGCAAGCGTAGTGTTCATCTGCTTCACTTGCTTTTTGACGTCGGCGGTGAGATGGGCACGCATGGAATCACAAACCAGCAGCGATTGTGATGTGTGGAAAAAACCACCCAGTCTCCGTACATACACCTGCCTCAGCCAATCCTTCATCATTTCCTCGTCCATCCAGCCCTTTTCGTTTGCCTTAATAATGACGCCTGCTGGAAACGTCTCTTTAGGCAAAGTCTTTCTCTTAAAAATCACCATCGGCGGCAGTTTCTGTCCGTTAGCATGGCAGCCGAGCACAACGGTAAACGAAGCCTTTTCGTACCACGCTGCTACACTACCGTCGTCCTGCTCCGGATGGAGAAATGGCACCGCTTCATGAACCGGAAGCACCAAGACGGACCTCCATGGAAATGTTGAATTTTCATTTCCTCCGCTAACTTTACTGCTCTAAGCCGAATGGTGACCGTCGAAACGCTCCTCCCACCCGCTCTTTGCTCGACGATCCATTGCTCCAGTCTTTCCTCCAGCTCTGGCCACCTTGCCTTGTGTCCGCGGAAACTCAGCTGCGTTTTTTTCACCTGTCGCAGCTCGTTCTCCAGCTTCCTCCACTTGCGAACCATTGATTCGTTAATTTTAAATTCTCTAGCGGCGGCTCGATTCCCGTGTTCCTCGGCGTAGCTGATAGCCTTCAGCTTAAACTGAGCTTCGTAAGCGTGTCTCTTTGCCATTTTCAGGGTTGTTAAGACAGCAATGTTCTGCATAAAGCACATACCTGTTCTTTTATACACAAATCACGCCCGATCCACGCCCGATCCACGCCCACAAGGCCCCCTTTTAACGCACCCATGTTCTCTATCACGTCCGCAGCGTCATGGTTCTCAACTACGTCCGCAGACAGATAGGGAGCTCTGGACGATAGGGCGCGCTGCACATTTTGAAAAAAATCTAAGACGTTTATATGCGCCTTATAGTCGTGAAAATACGGTAATAAAGTAAGTTTGGGGAGGAATCATTTACCTGTTAAAAACATTCTCCAGGATGCAGATATCTGTGGCTGATGTGTTGTTTTTTTCTTCCTTATCCCCAGTCCCTCTTATTCAGCACATGGAATCTAGAATAATGATCCCGATGAAGAAGTCGCCCTTGAAGTAAGAACCAACGCTGAAGGAGAGAACATCACCAACCATCAAAATGTGCACTGCCAGGGATATCAGCAGAACTTCAACTTGTCGTTTCAGTTTGTGTTTCCCCCCCCGTTTCTTCTTATTTCTTTTTTCTTCTAGAACAATGTTTCAGATAAAGAGGTCGAAATGACCAAAACTATATGTTACAGCACTTACTGTGTTACTGATCCATAAATGAGCTGCATAGACAAAATATAATTTGATGCACTTCTCCTCTTCAATGTCTCTATCATCTAAAGAGTTTGAGAGGCTTGTCTTGTTTTTGTGTTTTAATAACGAGCTAAATCTCACTTTGGCCAGTGTCTAAAGTGTTGAGTTGCCAGGAGAAGAATCAAACTTCTAGCAGTTCTGGTGCTGGTCATAGCGGGTTGTTTAAGTTCTTTTATGGAAACATGTTGCAAACTAATAGAACTCATGGATCCTGTTTGCACTAGCAAATAAACCAAAAGAGCCTGCTTATTGTCTCCTCAAAAACACTGCACCCAGGGTTTTGTGGGTGAAATGAGGAACGGGTTGATGTTTCTGATCAGTACAGATCATTAAAAATGAAAAAAATATCAGTTTTACGAAGAGGAGCATGGTGTTTACAAATCAGAGTGTTTAATAGTTGGGAATAATCCTAATTATAGGGATGGTGTAGTCACAGGTTTCCACTCCTTAATCCAGACAAATTACCCTTTGTGTAGTTATATAAAAATCAGCTGGATCTGGATGGATAAAAAAACAGTTTCTAGATGTTAATGTCCAGTCAATGCCACCTGGATAAATAATTACAGCGTCCAGTTCTTTGGGTGAAGTTGTGCTGAATCCTTTTCGGAGCCGTTTTTCCCGTTTGTGTTGTCATCTCCTGTTAAACTGACTTTAACATTGTGACACCTCTGGCTCTTCCAGATGTGCAAGGGGGGGGTTAATGTGAGATAAGTCAAATGACTAGAAATTGTGTTTGATTTCAGCAGAACTAATCAGTATCAATAAACTGCTGTACACCGGTACATCGGCCTATCCCGATGTCACTAAGTGCAAACTGGGTGATTGTGTGCTGTAACTGAGATGAATGCTGTTTTTTTAACGGTCTGATTGTAGATATATATATATATAGTGGGGTTTACTGACCAAGCCAGAGGATCCTGTAACTGTAAATGAAGTGTGGTATTCTGACTGTTTTGTGTTAATACAAGTGAGGAGGAGAGAAGTAATATCTCATTGAGGTAAATGTGAAATGCAGTGCTTTATTAAGATAGCTGTACATATGGAATTAAACTTCTGATTAAAAATGGAAAAACAAGCCTCATTTTATTAAAGAATATATTTTTAAAACTATTAATGTTTTTCTTTGAAAGACAATTGTGAAACTGTTGTACACTTAAAAAAACAGGTGCAAATATTAATTTCCATGCATTCCCTAATTTACTAAGCAGGGCAGAAGAAACATAACATAAGCAGAAAATGTTTATATTTTATTTATTTTTGATTTAAGAACATTTGTATTCGGTGTCTATACATTTAAATTGATATGTTTAAGGATGCACACAGGACCAAAAAAGGCAAAGCAAAAATTGCGGGTGACGCAAATTCGTCATTAGTCTGGGTGTGACTTGTGCTGCCTTCACGGGATGTCGAAAATTTCAACATCCTCTTGAGAACATTTTCAAATTCCAGGAAATCATTGTTTGTGACCTGCATACAATAGTCAAATGAAAGGGGGGACTTTTTTCTCTGGCAACAATATAGCACATTAATGTATTCGTTTTAAAATTCAAGGTGATTCAGTTCAATCAAATATTTTTTTTTATTAGTAATCATACAAAGAATGTATCTGAGCCTTTGCTCCTCCACATGCAACACCCAATAATAAATAAAGTAAATAAAATGAGCAAACAAGGTATACGGAATAATGAATGAATTTTATCAAAAGAATAGACCTATAACAGTTGTGATATAAAGATGCAATATTGACTGTACAAGACATATACTGTGCTGTTGAGAAAGAAATTAAGTGAATATATTATATGAAAATGACAAGTGTAACCTACAATAAATTGAGTTTTATAAGTGGAGGTTAAATGCAAAGTACAATGTTAAATCCAGTTAAAACATTGAAATGACAGGTGCAAGAATTGGATAAGGGACAGTGTGAAACACAAATTAAATCTATCTGGTTTCAAGTTTTTGGGGTTACACCACATGCATAGTTTTGACATTGTTCCATATATTTGCAAGTGCACATTTCTTTAATCTGGTAATGTTTTTATTATTATTATACTTGCTTTGTGACAATACAACAGTAATTCAATTCCCTATGCCAACAAAAAGCCCTTTCAAACTGCATTAAATCCGAGGCTATCTAACAAACACCTGACTGTCCGAGCCCAGACGGGGTTCCTGAACGCGGCAGCAGAGCACGTGGTGGAGCCTTCTGGAAGACGACTCCCCTTCACGAGCGCGTCCGACACGAGCGGCGGACTCTCTTCAACTGGGACTTTAGTAACGTTCTCTTCGCCATGGCTGCCGTCAAAGCCCTGAACCCGAAAGCGGAGGTGGCCCGGGCCCAGGCCGCGCTGGCAGTGAACATCAGCGCCGCTCGGGGGCTCCAGGACGTGCTGAAGAGCAACCTGGGACCGAAGGGGACCATGAAGATGTGAGTCGCCGGAGCCCTTTGTGCGGCACGCTGCGTTAAGCGGCTAGCTTGCTCGCTAGCTAGCTAACTAGCTGGCTCTTAAGTTCAGCGGTGACGTTCGACCGTTGCTGCAAAACAGACGCCGCGTTTGGCGTTTATATAAAACGTGGCGCGCTTCTGCCGTGTTGTTATATCGTCACAATTCACTCCTAAAAAGCACTCGATCACAGTTTTTTAACTCAGCGGAGGCCCGGTCCACGCTGCCCTGCCCAGTCATCGTCATGAGCCGCGTTGAGCCGCTAAGCTAACAGTAGCACGCGCCGGTTAGCGCGGTGTTAAGACCCCCAGAAACGAACCGGGTTTAGATAAATCCGCTTATTTAGCTTTACGTTAATTGTTGCATATAATGAGTGATAAATTAGTCAAATTAGCTGTTCAGCTTGTGCAGGGTTAATGCAGGAGTTTTGTCTGCAGAACATCTCTGGTTCTTTTTACCAGAATCTTCCGGTCCACCTTAAGTGTCACGCCGCCTGCAGGCGACGCTGCTCGGGTCGTTTTAAGCAAATTCATGCCCTGAAGAACGTAATAAATAATGTAAGGAACACAAGTCAAATTTACACTAAAATAAATTAAATGTCCTTTAAGTGACTTATATTCTGTAATATTGGTCATTTTAAGTGTGGCGTGTGTTTCCTGTGGAAACACTGCAATGTTATTGCTATTTCTGCTCACTGCAATAAGATAATATAGGGAGATCATAGGCGTTTATGATCCAGGGTGTTAACAATTTAATGCAATAATGCTCTAGAAAAAACAAATAACCAGGCTTCAGCATCCTTTATCTGACAGCAGCATAAATATCGCAGGTTAATGTCAGCATACATCAAATTGTGGTGAGTTAATTTAATTTTTAATCGGTTACTGATAAACCTGCCTGTCTTTACCCGCAGGCTGGTTTCTGGTGCTGGAGACATAAAGCTGACCAAGGACGGCAACGTCTTGTTACACGAGATGGTAAGAAATCGCCCAACTATGAAATTGTTCAGTTTATGCTCCTAAATAACAATGTTAGGATGATAGAGATTCAGTGATCAATGACTGTCAAACCTGTAATTCTGCTGTACCGGCTGCTATAACAAAAACACTTTCTGTATGACAGTGGATCCATCAGAGGATCGGTGGTTAAAAAAAAAAACTTCTCTTGGGGCATCCCGTGTGACGCTGGGATTTTATTAATTATTATTTTCCTCCTCCGCAGCAAATTCAGCACCCGACAGCGTCGCTCATTGCTAAAGTTGCTACGGCACAAGACGACATCACGGGAGACGGAACCACCTCCAACGTCCTCATCATCGGGGAACTGCTGAAGCAGGCGGACCTCTACGTGTCAGAGGTAAAAGAGAACGGAAACACAGGGTTCATACTGGTTCTAAAAAGTCTTAAAAGCATTGAATTGATGTGTTTGGGAGTCTTGAAGTTTGATATCTGGGTCCCTAAATGTGTAGAGTATCCACCTTCTCTGTATCACATTAGTCTTAAAGTCAACTACTCTTATCTTAGATTTAAAAAAAATGTAGTTGGATAAAAAAGTGCTGAAACTGTCATGGTCCAAAAACTGTCTATTGCCAGAAGTTGCATTCCAGGATCTTAGTGTCATTGTCAGGATAATTTACTTTAGGTTACTTTAGACATTTTATTTGATCTTTTATTAAGAGAATAAGACTGTGTCCATATATAAATAGTGTAGAATACAGCAACATCATCATACTGATGTACTAGACTATAACTGTCAACTCACCATTTTGCATTTCTTAAGAAAACAGCATCTGCAAGTTACATGTTTCAGTATGAATTGATAAATATGTTCAGCAAAAAGACGAGGACACACTTTAATACCTTGAAAATGTTTGATAAAAATTAATTAGACTTTCGCTGCAAAGAGTGCAGAGCTCAGGAATTGACTGTAAGATTTCAATTCTATTTATCGTTAAAATTCATTGTTTATTCTATAGGATTGTTTGAGAAATAAATGAATTAAAAAAAAACTTAGCTGGTAGGACTGTAAAATGGGTATTAAGTTTTATATAAGAACTCTTGAAGAAACCCTGTAGGAACCTGTGTCCTAGACGGTAAATCACTGCCGGTTATAAGGAATTTTATTATTATTTTTTGCTTAGTCATAAATCTCTTTAAAGCATGTAACATTGATAACTGGAACTGAATATTTTGGCGTCGGACACATTTATTTATTTATTTATTTTTGTGCTGCAGGGTCTTCACCCCAGAATCGTCGCTGAGGGTTTCGAGGCGGCGAAAGAGAAAGCCCTGGCTGTCCTGGAGGATTTGAAGGTGACCCGGGAAATGGACAGAGAGACGCTCATCAATGTAGCGCGCACCTCCCTCAGGACCAAGGTCCACGCAGAGCTAGCCGACCTGCTCACTGAGGTAAAACCCGAGAGAAAGAACTCTCAATCAGAGCCGAGGGTCCGAGTTTCACCTACAACAGAATACTTGTTTAGTGTTAAAGGTTTTAAATGAGTTAATTTCTTAGGCTGTAAAGTGTCAGATAATAATGTCCATCACCTGTGATGTTAATAAATAACAATGATTTAGCATTATTTTGGACCTTTAAAATTTCTCATAAATATATTAATAGTAAAGATTCGACTAATCAGAAATACACTCTATACATTGTTAATGTGGTAAATGACTATGCTAGCTGCAGATGTCAGGTTTTTAATACAATATCTATATAGGTGAATAGAGTGTTCTAATGGTTCACTTCTAATGGTACACTGTGTTTGATAATTGCATTAAAAGCTAATGGATGGCTAGAAAACCCTTGTTGTAATGATGTTAGCACAGATGAAAACAGTTTAGCTGCTTAGATGGCCTTTCATGGAAAACACAAAATTGTCGTTGACCCCAACCTTTTGTACAATAGTGTCTACATAGATGTTTCGGATTTTGGTTCCAGCTCATCAAAAACACAGAAGATAGATTTTTCCGGTTTTAAAAGTTATGGCAGCAAGTTATTTATCTTCTTTAGTGAAGACTGATGTGACGTTGACTGATGTGGTTTTCCTGCAGGCTGTGGTAGACGCCGTGCTGGCCATCGCTAAACCCAACGAGCCCATTGACCTGTACATGGTGGAAATCATGGAAATGAAGCACAAGACCGACTGCGATACACAGTGAGTTCTAATAGACTCAACATATCTACTCTTACTCATCTTCACTGAAACCTGTTGATATAGGCTCAACTCATGCTGGGGTCCCTGATGCCTAATTGTCGTGTTTCCCCCCCTCAGGTTGATCAGAGGTTTGGTGTTGGACCACGGTGCCCGACACCCGGACATGAAGAAGAGGGTGGAGGACGCCTTCGTGCTGACCTGCAACGTCTCTCTGGAGTACGAGAAGACGGAGGTCAACTCCGGCTTCTTCTACAAGAGCGCCGGGGAGCGGGAGAAGTTTGTGGCAGCGGAGAGGAAGTTCATCGAGGACCGCGTGCAGAAGATAATCGAGCTGAAGAACAAAGTCTGCCCCGACGGGGAGAAGGGATTCGTCGTCATCAACCAGAAGGTACGAGTGAACCAGATTGACTTTTGACACTTTCCTTTTTCAAATGTTTTTTTTATTTTATAATTGAGGCAATACTCCATACATTTGAAAAAACTGATTTTATATCTGGCCTCGGCTATATTCACACACACATTTTATTGTGATTCTCAGCCGTTTATGGAGTTAAATATCAAGGTCTCCTCAATCTTATTAAATGCACAGAGAACACCCAGGGGCGCTACCGTGGCCCCCCCTGGTCTCATGTATCTGTGCTACAGGAACTCTGGTCTGTACCTCTGCATTAGGAGAGACTCTCCTCCCCTACATGTATTCAGCGGACCAGAACAACGGGTCTACGACTCAAACTTAACTGAAGTCAAGTATTTGGAGGTTTTTAACCCTTTTCTCTCATATGTTGCGTTGTGTAGGGTATTGACCCGTACTCCCTGGACGCCCTCGCCAAGGAAGGAATCGTTGCCCTCCGCAGGGCGAAGAGGAGGAACATGGAGAGGTGAGAAAGGACGATCAAATCTGTGATTGTTGAGCTATACAAATAGAGTTGGTTTGATAGGAAAGCTGACTTATTCTGCCAGTAGGGAGCATCCTCTGCTGGTCTGTCTGGCCCCTCCCTAACGAAGCTCTAACAAAGATCGGGCAGTTTGTGGTTTCTGAATCGTAATGTTCATGCTAAAAATTAACGGGGATGAGGAAACTTGCTGCCTGAAGAATGGAGCATAACCTTGTTTTTACTGGTTGTCTTTATCCCTGCCATTTCTACTCATGGATGGTTTGATTTGTTGAGTACAGAGAGTTTGGCAGTTCTCCATTTCTAATCAGTAACAACCAACATGCAAATTGAGACACACTGTTGTAAAAGTAATATACTTGGGTGCTGCTTTTGTTCTCTAAGGTTGGGCGTTGATATTTACAGTGAATTATTGTGATGGAGGATGATACCAGAGTCTGTGTGCTGGGAATTCTGACTGGTGTTAGCACCTCCAAAACCATCATTGTTGTGGATTACTCCTTTTTAACTTCAAATTACTTTTTTTTTTTTAATCTGTGACTCAAAGCTTTGTTTGTCTTTTTTTGCCTGGAAGTTGACAGTTGTTGCCTTCAATGCTCTTGCAGCCTGCGTAAAAGATTTTCTCTCCACCCTGAAACTAACTGTAATATAAATCCTTATGGGAGCCAAATGTTGACTTGTTGTGCATATTATTACATACAAGGGGAAGTAATGTATGTCTTCACTTCACCCTATTTCCTTTTTAACATGATTAAGGCTTTGGACCAATCAGAGTCAGCTCCAGCCAGAAATTACTTCTTCTTTTTCTTTTTCCTGACCCCTGATTACTCAGCAGTTATTTTTCCTCAGTACGTGTGTCTGACAGGAGTGGGCGTGGCCTCAAGATGGCATGATGTCAGGTCATTTATCACTGATCAATGATGTGGTACAACTGAATGTTAGTGCCCATAAAGTACCTGTATATCCCTTCATGGATGCCACTTTACACTGAGCAAAACTATAAAAATGCATTTATTTTTCCATAGTGTCATTTATTTCTCCATCTGAATAGGAAAAAAGTTTGAATGTAGAGATCTTTTGACTGGGGAGTCAATTAGCATATGATGGTTCTTTTATTCAATACTGTGGCATTAAGCACTTGCACATCGACCAATCTGTGACACAGAATAAAAACCGAGCAGCACAAGTCCATTTCACAAACGACTGACATGCAGCTCTACAGTTTTTGACGTTTTTGTCCACAATTCTATCATGAAAATGCACTGATGTTCACCTAACATCCCATCCCAGAATGGATTTTTACAGACAGTTTTGTTTTCTCTCTGCAGACTCTCCCTCGCTTGCGGTGGCATCGCCATGAATTCAGTCGAGGACCTCACGCCCGAGTGCCTGGGACACGCCGGGTTGGTCTACGAACACACGCTGGTGGGTGCTC
The DNA here is from genome assembly GCA_036785175.1 of Eupleurogrammus muticus. Taxonomy (NCBI): domain Eukaryota; kingdom Metazoa; phylum Chordata; class Actinopteri; order Scombriformes; family Trichiuridae; genus Eupleurogrammus; species Eupleurogrammus muticus. The sequence goes on from JAYKQN010000007.1 coordinate 1,587,696, forward strand.
TTTCTGACCTGAGTCTGTTTCTGTGCGTGGCTTCATGTTAAAGGTTGTCTTTAACGTTCCCCTCGTGGCGTCTCCAGGGGGAGGAGAAGTACACGTTCATCGAGAAGTGCGGGAACCCTCGCTCCGTCACGCTGCTGGTTAAAGGACCCAACAAACACACCCTCGTACAGATCAAAGACGCCGTCAGGGACGGTCTGAGGGCGGTCAAGAACGCCATCGAAGACGGTAAGAGACGATGGAAGCAAAAAATATTCATTTATGACTTATCACTGATAGTGATTCATTCAGTAAAACACCAACATGAATATAAAAAATCTCAATCAGATGGAAAAAAGATTGATTCATAAAGCAAGACCTATCTATAAAATAATTATCTATCTATCCAATAATAGATCTTATTGTGCAGCATGTAATTCACTATCATTGGTTCACATACAAAGGAGCTGGGTCTGGAGTTTTTTAAGATCATGTGACCAACAACATATCATGTGATTCGGTGACCATAATGTCAGACAGATGTGTTTTATGGACTGGTAAAAATATAAAATTATTTTATATTTTATTATATTTTTTATTATATTATTATTTAGCTATTTTAAATAGCTGATTGACTTTCAGTATTAACAAATCAGCAGATATTCTGTTGGCCGCCTGCTGTGTATTTGAACCATTGATAAAAGAAATACATGTTGGCGCATTATGAAAATGACAAATCAATGATGTTCCTCTGTAGAGCATCTGCTAAATAAATCAAGGATTTGCTGTAGAAATTAACAGGACATTTTAGGTTTTAGTTGCTCCTCTTAATGTTACCTGGTTGGAATCAAATCCTTTATACTCCACTCTATATATTACAATTCAGGGCTAAAGTAAACCGTATTTGGTCTGACGTGCACAGCGAACACCCAGGGACGCTAACGTGGTTATCTCTGGTCTCACGTCTGTGCTACAGTAACTCTGGTCTTTTCCTCTGCATTCGGAGTGCATCGGTCTCTCCTGCATGTATTCAGCTGATCAGAACAAACTGCAAACATTTCTTTCTTTTTACCAGCGTTTTAAAACGTGTTGCTGCTTCTCACTTGTGTGTTTTTTCTGTTTAAACATCAGGTAGCGTGGTGTCGGGTGCTGGTGCGTTGGAGGTGGCTATAGCAGACGCTCTGGTGAAACACAAGCCCAACGTGAAGGGCAGAGCTCAGCTGGGGGTCCAGGCGTTCGCAGACGCTCTCCTAGTCATCCCCAAGGTGAGTTTTTTTTTTTTTTTTTTTTTTTTTTTTTTTTTTTTATCCTCCGGATTTTCTGTATTCTTTACAAAACTCTAGTTTTGGTCGAGCCACTGATGTCAGTGATGGTCATCCTACTCGACTTTTAACCATGCATCTCCCTTCATAGGTTTTGGCCGTAAACTCTGGCTACGACCCACAGGAGACTCTGTTGAAGCTGCAGACGGAGTACAAAGAGTCTGGTCAGCTGGTGGGAGTCGACCTCAGCACAGGTTAGAACCAAACTAAAGAACGAACTACTAATGAACGAGTGGTGGACAAGTTCAGTATATTTACCGTATTTTCACGACCATAAGGTGCACCGTTCTAAAAGGCTCAGTCTCAGTTCTGTGTCATTTCTGCATTTAACACGCACATAAGGCACCTAACTATAGGGGAGGGTTTATATACACACATAGAGCGGGAGCTCAACTGAATTTGGTTGGGCTTTATTTAAGTATTGATTAGAAAGTACTAACATTTTTTAATCATCACATGCATGGTAAAACACACGGATAAAACAAGCACACAAGTGTATGTATTTAAAAATAGAGCGGGGTAATGTCATCAATCAAACCATCAAAGTCCTCATCCTCTGTTTCTGATTCCAACAGCAGCTAAATCTCCATCAAACATGCCAGCTTCACTTTCTTCACCATCAGTCACTTTCTGCCATGCAGCGCATTTGAAATGATGCAATTTTTTTTCCATAACACAAACCCCCTTTTCTTTATATTTCCCGTATTTAGAATAGCACATGGTTGTTGAGCAGTCATAAAGCAACAGGTTAAAGAATGTAAAGGCGCCCAGAGGGAAGGTTAAAGACTTAAGTTGTGAGCTTGAGTTTAACATAGATTTTTCAAGTTAAGACAGTTATTTACAATATATTGATGCCAGTTAATGTTAAACAATTTTAGTATTAGTTTAGTAGTATAAGTTCGTATTAGTATTCGTTTTAATGGTATGATGTAGGTTTCTGTGATGCTTATAAATTTTTGCACTGATACCTGATTTAAAATGAATGAAATCGTCATATCTGCCAGAAAACTACACTTCAATTTTTTTTTTTTTTTTTTAATCATTCAGCCTAAACGTTTATGATAAACCACAACATGTCGTAATATGTTTCAAAGGAGCATACAGAGTACATGAGACTCTGGATCTTTATGTCACTGTTTTGGAGTAAATCAAACACTTGATAAATCCTGTTTCTCAGGAGAGCCAATGGTGGCAGGAGAGGCCGGCGTGTGGGACAACTACAGCGTCAAGAAACAGCTTCTTCACTCATGGTGAGATTTACATTTTCAAAGAGGAGAAATTTCAATGTCGTCCTTGTGCGTCCTTTCCTGATTGCTCGTCTTTTTTTTCCAGCACGGTGATCGCCAGCAACATTCTGTTGGTGGACGAGATCATGCGAGCCGGGATGTCTTCTCTTAAAGGTTAAAGGTCAACCAGGAGGCCAACCCGCTGCGTCCTCAGCACTCTGAACCAACCCCAGTCTGATCGTTTCTGTTCTGCCGGCGACGCCTCAGCGCCTCGTCACCAATCATCGATGCTCGTCCTGTTTCTTTTCACGGATCCGTCGATGCCTCGCCCAGACGAAATTGGTTTATTTATGAGATTTTTTTTGTTAAAAGCACTGACCTCTGCATCAGTTTCTGTTTCTACCCATTAAAGATTTTCTCGGCTCTTGGGAGATTTTGGTGCGTTTTTGTTTTGTGTGACTGGATTAATAAAATATAAATGTAGATTAAATAGATTTTTTTTCTACATGGAAGGGACGAACTATAATTAAATACATGTGGTTTTATGGTACATGTATCAACAGCTTTAATTGTAGCCCCTATTTTTTTTTTTTTTTTTTTTTTTTTTTACATATTTACAGACACAGGATTAAAACTTGAAATGAGGCCTTTAACCTTTAGATGTTAATTAAACTTTGCACCAGCTACAACCTTTAAAATGCCTCACATACAAATTCATGTGATTTAAAAAAAAAAAAAAAAAAAATTCCAATGTAAATGTGCATATATAGTTATAATACTAAAGTACAAGTACTTTCTAGATGCACATGGTATAAAGAATGTTTCATAAGTTTTCTTCAGCCTTATTGCAGTTTTCTCTGCTTCAAGTTTTTGTGAAACAGAAACTAAAGAATAAAGAGAGAACGTGCTTGTTTATATATTCTAACAAGTCAAGTCAAAATATATTTCTCAGTATCCTAAGAAATGTTTTTATTTCAGATATAAGTAACTGTGACATGTTTGGAGAGATGAAAGTCAACATTTTAAAATGGTTTTAAGAAGCAGGCATTAAATGTACATTAAGTGTTCATGTTAATTTATTATTTAGAAGTCCATTTGTTTTTATAAAAATCACAATTTTGTGATTTTTAACAAAACCCACCTAGAATATAAAAGTAAATAGCATGTGGTCTTAATTTTTTTTACTTTTTTTTTTTTTAAATAAAAGTTAAATCATCTGGTACCACGTTTTTAGGATTACACCACATGGCAGAATATCTATAAATGTGCAAAAAAGTTATGACCAAATTCTCTATATTAGAAAATATAACTAGTTGATAGCAACCCTTATTTTTGTCTGGTACCAACATTTATTATTATTGTGCTGCACGGAACCAATTCTCCGCTGAAATCGGTTCCGGTGCAACCGTGAAATGTTTCCGACTGAAAAAAAAACCAAAACAGCCGCAAAGTTTGAGAATCTGCAAATTTACTGTAAAAACTTCTGTTTATCCGAATGTCAAATTTAACGTTGATTCAAACAAATGATGCTGGAAGTTCGAGTGTTGTCCTGGATCCCTGCTGTGTGTTTCCTGGCGCTCACAGGTGAGGAACATTTCACACATTTTTAACATGAGTAAAAACGCGCAGAACGTTTTTTTTTACCGCATGTCCCGCATGTCCCGCAGCAGCAGCCGCGGGGGAAATGTCGAACATCCCCGGAGGAAAGCTGCTGCTGGGGGGCGATAAGTCCCCCCCCAGGGAGGTGCAGGTCCGGCCCTTTAGAATAGACAAACACCCCGTCACGAATGAGGCGTTCAGGTAAATTCAAATGAATTCAAACGAGTTCAAATCTTTTTAAACGCGTTTGAATGAATTCTAAATTCTTTGGATTTTATTTTCTTCTATTTCTCCACCACAGGGAGTTCGTAAGGGCCCAGAAGTACAAAACTGAAGCAGAAACGTTCGGCTGGAGTTTCGTGTTTCAGGACTTTGTGTCGGAAGAGACGAAGAAGAAAATCACACAGAGGATCGAGGTGTTTTCACTTTAATTCAACAATTAAAACGATTAAAACAATTAAAATCCTTATGTTCACCCACAGCTAAAAACAAGAAATAACGTCGTTTTATTTTAATCCATACATATGCAGGTGCAGGGTGCAGGTTTTAATAATAATAAATATGCAATAATGTTATTTTAATCAACTCTATATGTATTTATTTTATTTCTGGTAACAAGTTTTTTAAAGTTACACTACATGACAGTTTTGCCATTGACCCTTTAACTGCGTATTATATTATTATATATTTGTTTTTCATCTTATTTCATTTTATTTTCTTCTTTTTTTTAATTTGAACATTTATTATAGCAGAGGGGGAGGAAATCCTCACCTGGTTCTAGAGGGCCGCGGTGGGGGCAGGTTTTTGTAGAATAAACCTGCAAAAGTAACATGTATTAATGGTATTTTAATCCACCATATATATATATATATATATATATATATATATATATATATATATATATATATATATATATATATATATATATATATATATATATATATATATATATATATATATGTGTGTGTGTGTATATATATATATATATGTGTGTATATATATATTTTTTTTTAATTTTAGAAACATTATTAAGAGATTTAAACTTTTTGGTACCAAGTTTTTTTACTAGTTACACTACATAGCATTTTTGCTGTTGTCCCTTTAATTTTTATTTAATTTTCATTTCTTATATTTAAATTTAAATTTTTGAGTTTTTGAGGTATAGCGGCGGGCGGGCAGTCCTCATCTGGTCCTGGAGGGCCGGGGTCCGGGTTCTCAACAGATCAAGTGTTGTTTTAAAGAACCAACCTGCAACTTTTTTTCATGGCAGCAAAACAGATTCAATTAAGCAACTTTTTTGAAACTTTAACATCTTTTCTCAATGATTTTCTGATAAAGGAGTGTAAACCTAACGGAAAAGATGATTTATTTTCACCAGTATGATTGGAATTTATTTTTATTTATTTATTGTCACGGAGTAAACTCAACTACAAGCCAACAATCTGTCTTCTGATGCAAATATGAACCCAATTGCACCTTCTTTAGGCACCTATGAAAAACGAATAACTAGCAAAAATCTTAAGTAGCATTTTCTTGAGGGGGGGGGGGGGTTCAGGTTGTTGTTCCAACCAAGCACTGGACCTCCAGGACCACAGGACCAGGATAGCCCACCCCTGCTATCTCTAATTTTACAACTCAAAGAAATTAAAATGAAATCTCCTCTTTCTTCCAGTCTGCTCCTTGGTGGCTGCCGGTGGAGCGGGTATTCTGGAGACAGGTAAGCATCGCATCCCCCCACACCTGTATCTCCCCTTCATTACCTCGTATATACACCCCCCAGCATGCCCCCCCCCATGACGCTCCACTGTGCAGCCTGCAGGACCCGGGTCGGGCATCCGGGATCTCCTGGACTCCCCGGTGGTCCAGGTGAGCTGGAACGACGCTCAGGCGTTTTGTCGGTGGAAGGAGAAGCGTCTGCCGACAGAGGAGGAGTGGGAGTGGGCGGCGCGGGGGGGGCTGCGAGGTGAGTGGGGGGGGCACACTGGAGGTTAAAACACAGTTTTAAAAGCATTCATCAGATTTCTTAAAAGTGAATTTGTACCATTTGTTTTTGTGCAATTTTTCGATGCAAAATTATGTAGCTGAAAAATAATGATAAATTAATAAAATATTTAATACACCTGGAATATAAAACTAGTGGATAGCATGTGTTTACAATCAATTGGTCATCCTTACATAAAACATTAAAAAAGGAACAAGATAAAGTTTTAGATTCTATGTGATATAAATATTTAAAATTGATCGATCTTTTTGGGCTATACAATTTGACATTGTGTTAAAAAATCACACAAAATCATAATTTTTGTGGGGGGTGAAAATTATTTAGATCATTTCTAAATGATCTAAATAAGATAATTTCTAAATTAGGTCTATCTAGGTGGTCCTTCATCTATTAAACTGAGCCAGGACTTAACTAATTATTATTGTTATTTAATGAAAATCTCCACTTCTCCCAGTGACAGATCTTTTCTTCGATCTTGTTTCCAGGTCAGACGTATCCGTGGGGAGACGAGTTCCAGGCCGAGAGGAGCAACCTGTGGCAGGTCCAGCCCATAATAAACACTCAGTTTGAGCACAGTTTCTCACAGGATGATGTGACAGGATTTACTTATCATCTGTGCACATGATGATGAAAACATTCCAAAGGAAAATATACTGTGTAACAGTCAGTGACAAATCATGTTTGGCAAGATGAGAAAATCAAAAACTCAAAATACAGTTTTAAAAAACATTCATCAGGTCTCTCAAATTGTACATTTTATGTTTATGTCGGTTTCTTGTCATTTAAAAGTCCATTTGTGTAATTGTTTCTGATAAAAAAAAATCAAATGGTGTTTAAAAGAATGATAAAGAGGAAGCTTAACAAAGTCCTCCATCTTAATGTAAGTATCTGTATGTTTGTTTGCAGAATAGAGCATAATAATAATAATAATAATAACTTTCTACTAGCATTCTTCAGTAAAAATAGTATATGATTTGTTTAAGTATTAATGTAGTTGTTAAATACATAGATTGGAACTCCAAACATTCATAAAGTGTAGGAGACAGCAGCTGTTCTCATTAATCATAAATCAGATTTATTAATGTAGGAAAAAACTAAATTTATTTGTGATGAAGAGGAAATAAGTAGACAATTGCATATAATTTTGTGTGTGCATGCTTTTCTAGTACAGATTTGATATTTGGGTAAAAATACAAGATAATAGTTTTTAGATCTCTAATTAGACATAATGCTAGTTTGTTGGTTTCTGTGTTTCAGGGCTCGTTTCCTGATGGAGACACTGCAGAGGACGGATACCACGGCGTCTCCCCCGTCACAGCGTTTCCTCCCCAGAACCGTTACGGTAGATGTCCCTTGGTTTACGTAAAAAAATCTATTTATATACATATATATGTTATTACGAGAACATATTAAAACCAAAGCGTCTGACCATGCTCACTTAGAAAAGAAGCAACACAAACAAACTTGATGTACACGACTGGTTTTCTATAAGAAGTCACACTTTTATTTATCACGTGAGTTGCAAAATAAATAGAAAATCTAGTCAAGACGTTGATGAGGTTAGAAACAATGATTTTTATTTGAAATAATAATTATCTCTGTCTAAACTTGCTGCCATCGTAAAATGCTCCATCTCACCAGCTAAACTGTACATTATATAATTACAACAAGGGTTTTCTAATTCATTTCTAATTAATCTAATTAATTTGATAATTCCATAATCTTCTAATGAAATTAGAAGCTGATTCCACTGTTAAGTGAACCCAGTACTTCATGTGGTCACATGACTAAATGTGGTCACATGACTAAATGCTCACCACAGCTGTTTTAAAGCCTTTTATACAATCTTTACTAAATTCTCTAATTTTCCTCAGGGCTGTACGACATGATGGGGAACACGTGGGAGTGGACGTCCTCTCGCTTCCCGGGAGCCCGACCCATGTACGTGCTGCGCGGGGGGTCGTGGATCGACACGGCCGACGGCTCGGCCAATCACAGGGCGGGGATCACGACCAGGTGACTTGTTGATGAGTTTTTATATTTTGGCTGCATCCAAAAATGAGGAATCCACAACCAGAGCGTCTGAATACTTTACTACCCAGAATTCACCAGGAGGTCAATAACTGTCCCCCCAAATTACAATAATTAAAAATTCAATTAAGAATCTCCACTTTGCATTCTTCAATAAACATAAACTTGAGCAAAGTAGAAGGAAGCATATATTTATCCTATGACACTTCAGGGAATAAAATAATAATAAAATTAATTAATTTAATTAATTAATGAGGAAGTCTTTTGCAATAAGACAGTCTTTGTCACCATATCATCCACATTTCACATGGAAAATAAAACAGGTTATTTTGAAAGTTTATTTCTGCGTTAACATGCATGTATACAAAATTTACCATAATCCTATTTATATTGATCATATATTCAGATACTCGTTTATTAGCATTTGATTCATATCAAATTCTCTATTGTAGAGCTCAGCCAATCACATCACAGTACGTCTGATCTGTGTCTCCTGGTTAATTTCCCACATAGAAGCTTTATAACAGAATAATAGAACAGATCTGTGTATATCAGTGGTGCAGCTTCACCTTTTTGACTGTGACTGACGGCTGTGATTCTGTTTCCCGTAGAATGGGAAACACTCCGGACTCGGCCTCTGACAACTTAGGATTCAGGTGTGTTTCCAGCGAGGAGCAGAAACCAGGGAGGAAAAAGCAAAAGGAAAAGACGGACCTGTAGCGACAGAACGCAGCAAAAGTGAAGCAGGAAGACGTTCACTGGAACCGTCGATGATGATTTAAAAGGACCAGGGAAGAGGAAGGGACCAATCACATAATAAACTACGAGTATTTATGATGATGCAACATGAAGATGTGAGTGTAGGAACTGTAGGAACTTTATAGAGAAAGTTTTTGATTTCACCCCCGGGGGGGGGACAGAGGAGACTTGTGGGAAAGTCTGATTCCATTGAAAGAAAGAAAAGAGTCTGTTTCTGCTCTTCGCTCCACATGCTGGATCTGTCTCCCTGTGATGTGACTGGAGAGTGAATGGGTTTGGTGGGGTTAGTCTCAGCCTCCACGTTAATCCCTCCTTTGTCTCCTTGTTTGGTCTGTCACCGAGGAAAAGCCGGATTCACACCACAGATACAAACAAAAAAAACTCCAGTTTGTCCGAGCGTCGAGTTGCTGCATAAATCTGAGCCGTGTCTCACTTCACAATCAGTTCCCAGAATAATCTGCAAGTGGAGAAGGAGGCGTTTTGGTGCTTTTAGTGACTTTTTTTTATTGCTAAATATTTTGCACAAAGCAAAAGCAGAGCTTGGTATTTGCTGTTGTAAGATTATGACGTGGAGAGTGCAGCAAACTGAAATAAACATATAAAAGCTCTAAAGTTCATGTGTGGAGCCTCTGTAGAATGTGTGTGTGTGTGTGTGTGTGTGTGTGTGTGTGTGTGTGTGTGTGTGTGTGTGTGTGTGTGAAAAAGTGTCTGCTCCTGATTTCTTATTTTATTTTATATTTGCTATGTTTCTTACTATTAAATGTTCCACACAAACTAATTTAAATATGAAGTGAATACAGTTTTTGAATGAAGGTTTTTATTAATAAAAGAGACAAATAATCTACACCTTCATGGTCCTGTGTGAAAAAGGTGATTTTTGGTCCAATCATCTTTGCAGAATAAAAGTTGTAATTCAGCCATGTTTGGAGGCTTTTGGAGCAAAAACACCTTTTTTTTTTTTTTTTTAAGATATTCTGCAGCATCTCAACAGGATCCAGATCAGGACGATGAATGCACCACCTCAAAGTCTTTATTTTGTTAAACTTCATCCATTCATTCATTCTTTCATTCATTCATTCATTCTTTCATTCATTCTATTATTCATGGACGTGCTGCTGAGTTTTGGATCATTTTCCTGCTGCAGAACCCGAGTTGGTTTCAGGATGAGACTAAAGAAATTGAATTCAGGTTAAGTTGTGTTTTACTGGGCTCGGTTGTTCCACACACGGCCATGTAGGTTTGGATTTATTTTTTCTTCTTTGGTAATAAAAGCCTCCATTAAAAACTGAATTCTGTGTTCACTAGTGTTGTCTTTAACTAATATTCTGCGTGTGTATATACAGTGTATATATAAAACACATAGGATATTTATTATTTATATGAGACACTAAGAATATGATTTAATTTAAGTAAAATGCACCATAACATAACTATCAAAACTGTGACACTATGTCACACGATGACTTGTGAGCTTCCTATAGACTCCACAAGGTTTCACACAGTTCAAACAGGAGCTGAGTGCTAAGTGGTGTTTTTATTTCTGCATCCCACAGAAAATAAAAACACTGGTGCTCTTGAAGAATCATGTTTTTCATCAGTTTTCCTGTAAATGTGGGTCAACGTTTCACCCTGAAAAAAACTTTAATGGCTAAAAATGAGGAAGAAAGTTGAATATGACGGTAAATAGAACGACATAAATCTATCTATATATTCTAGTGGTGTCTGTGGAGGAGGATGTGACAGGATCCAGGTGAACCAGACCCCCTTCTGGACCCACATTTTGGGCCTAATCCTAATCCTTCTGGGCACCCGCTGCCCCCAGTGTGACGCTTTTAAGAGCGACCTACTTCCTGCAAACGAGGGGAGGAAACGTGCAAAGTGCTCGTCACAGAAAAAAAGGTTTTCAAGGAAAAAAAGGAATCCACAAAACCATGACCCAGTTCACGCTGCATCAAGACAACAACCAGGTCCATAAATAACTGGTTGAGTGAGTTTAAATGGAAGAAAACTTCCATGACGACGTGAAACTGCTTGTTTAATTGATGTGATAACTCAGCGAATTCAAAGCAAATCTCACTGCAACGAAAAGACGAATATGAAGGTTCAGTCAGTTCAACAGGACGCGTTGACTCATCTCTGTCATGTATGTAGGAGGTTTGTCACGAAAGGTGTTTTCCCGTAAAGCATTTCAATGCTAAAAATAACCTGACAAAGGTCAAAGGTTGTGAAAACCTTTTTTATCTGACACTTTTTTTTTTAATCTGGAACCGTGCGTCAAAGACAAATAATTATTAACATCTCCTGGCGTTAAAGGTTTTTAAAAATCTGCCTCCCGCCTTTGTCACCCTGCAGCTCTGGTATGTTTGCGCGTCATGTGTTTGTGCAGTGAGCGAGAATGAGGAAGAGGAGGGAAGCCAGACGAGCCACGCGAGGCCACGAGTGACGTCACACACACACACACACACACACACACACACAGGAAAAACCAGTCCTGAGACATTCTGTTTGTCACCCTCGCGCCTTGTTCCTTTTTCCTTATCATTAGGTTTGGATCCACACCAGCAGCAGGATCTCCCGGGTTCCTCAGGAACCAGCATGGACTACTCCCTGTCCTTCTCGGACCTCAACGAGCTGATGAAGCCCCGGTTCACCGGCAGCCAGCAGCTGATCTCGTCCCTGAACCGGGTGGAGCAGAGACAGGCGGCTTCCCTCCGCAGCAGGTCCCCGGTCTGCCGGGCCACGGTCCTGCAGACGGGACCGGAACCCGGAGTCTCCCTGGCTGAAGCGGAGTCAGAAGAACCAGAAGAAGAAGATGCAGATGTGGAGGATCCAGATGGAACAGGCGGAGGGGGGCCTGCAGACCCGTGTCTCCTCTCAGAACTGAGCTTAGAACATCTGGACGAGGAGGACGGCAGCCGGGCCGAGGACAAGGACGAGTCCGGGTCAGGGGAGCTGACCTCAGAGGGGGCGGGGGACTCGGTGGCCTCCTCCAGCGGCATCGGCGCGGGGGAGGGGGCCCCCTTCCAGCGGAGCTACCTGGACGGGACTCTACCGGACCTGATCAGGAGGGACCGGCCGCTGGGCCGACGCCGGACCCTGGGACACGTCTCTGACACGGTAGGACTCGTCTTCTGGATCCGGTCTGGCGGGTCCAGGTTGGTGAAGAGGGCGAACGGAAGCCAATAAAAATAAATAACGTCAGCATGATAATAAAATCAGAGCAGTCAACTGTAAATAAGTTTGCTGTGAGCCACATTTATGATGTCACAGATTACACTTGATTTGTGGTTCTATGAGTAAAGATAAAAAAACAGCTTTTATCCGTGGATGTATTTTTAGTTTCTGTTGCTAAGTATTGATTCTAATGTTGATCATGGGACCACATGAACTAACGTGAACATGCACTCACTCCTGTTTAAAAAATTGAGTTAATTTTGAAATGTCCTTATTCATTTATGAAAGAAACACACTTTTTTTCATAGGGATAACAGTAAACTAATGAAAATTACACTCATCATTAATGTGATAAATGACTATTCTAGCTGCAAATGTCTGTTTTTTAATACAATATCTACAAAGGTGAATAGAGGCCCATTTCTCCAGTGTGATTAGAAAACCCTTGTTGTAATGATGAACAGATGAAAACAGTCAATGTCTTGACTATATTTCTAAATAATTTTGCAACTCATTCGATAAATAAAAGTGTGACCTTTTCATGGAAAACACTAAATTGCCTGGTCGACCCCAAACTTTTAAACGCTAGTGTGTGTTCTAAATGACCTCACTGAGCTCACGTGAGAATATAAAGATTTTCCAGATGTGGTAAGGAATGATGTTGCATGGCTATTTGCTATGGGAGCCCTGCAGGCTATGCTATGGTAAAGACCACAATCTTGGTATTGGCATATAATAGGATCCAGATGTAGCCCCCTATATAAGTGTTATATCTAGAGAAAAGAAGTTATTAGGGCATTTTGCATGTATAGTGAACCCAGAGCTTTAATAAAGACAACATGATATCTCTTCTTTTACCATTAAGTTTTTATGTGATGATATATAAAGAAATATGAAAGTGTTTTTGTACATTTTCTTGGGTCAAACAAGACATTTGAGTTTTCACTTTGGATAAAGGGCATGATAAGTTCCTACCTACATGCCGTTAAAATGTCATGAGTTCAGTATTTTTATATGAGGGCATGCAAATGCCCACACAGCACAAACTGATACTGAATGTGTGGTGTCAGCTCAACGAGGTTCGCAGAGAGGTGGAACTGTCCCGCAGACGCAGCATCAGGCTCAAGGCCCAGGTGGACAAGCTGCAGGAGAGCCGCGACGGGCCGGGCTGGAGCCAGGACCGAGAGAGGGTGACGTCCAGCACTCACACAGAACCATTTCACCGGGAATCCGCCTGCCTTTTTATTTCCTAACTTCATCCTCATGACTTTCCCCCCCCCTGCCAGGTCACGGAGGAGGTCCTGTCCGTCCTGAGGCTCCTGCACCCGCTGACGGAACCAGAGTCCGGCCGGGCCGAGTCCTCCCTGGACGCCGCGCTGGTCCAGCTGCAGAACGTGGCCCGTAAACTGGCGCTGAGCCGCACCCAGCAGGTAAACCCGGTAAATCTCTGCAATCTGGGCCTCGCCTCCGCGTTAGTGGGCACGTTACTGGACACAGTGTTTGCTTTGCACATACTGTGAATAAAGGGAAAAGGCGGCTTTTTATTTACACATCTCCAAATAGATTATATAACTTTAAACTACTCATTCGCTTCTATATTTTGCCAACAAAGTAGATAAATATAGACGAGGCTTCGACATTTAAACAGGCTGCAGAACCTCCTGTGGGAGCATTCGATTGTTTCCTCTGCTCAGGTGTTGAAGCTCGGCTATGCGCCCCGACAGGTTTGTGACAGTATCAGTGATCTCTCTGATTACTGTGCCAGAAGTCGAGAGACCAGACAGTTCAGGAGCTTTGTTACAGACGCTGGAATTGGATATGAATCCTGCAGAGCGACTGAGAAGAGTTAGAGAAATCATCGAGGTTAAAGGATTAATTCACAACCTTCCAGTCTGGGCACTAAAAGAACTTTTCCTCAGTCATACAGGCTTCTAAAAAGACAGTTTTCAATGGAAATGATAAAGCTCATGTGACGCTGTGGCAGTCACCTCATATTAAGCTGATATCTGACACGTTTAAAGTCCTTTAAGCATTAAATTCCCTTTGTGTTTCTACCTGTTGAGAAAAACGAGTGACTTTTACACTAGAAAAGACTTTAATGTTGAAAGGTATCTTGTTCATTTATATAATAAAGGACTTCTGAAGCTTTATATTAGCTTTAAATGAACCATTAGATTTTTTTTTTGCACAGGAGTCTTGTGGATTGATTGCTTAGATTTTAAGTATAAGGAACTTCTAATATCAGTGTTAGGGAAAATGTCATGTGGTGTAAACCTCAAAACTTGAGAAGATGGACTAACTTTCTGAAAAAGTTTTTTTTATTATTTAAAAGCACATGCTATTGACTAGTTTTATATTCTAACTGGATTAAATATTTATTATATATTAATTTATCATTCTTTTTCGGTTACACCATATGACATTTTTTGTCAAAAATAGCAAATAAATGGCACGAATGGACTTTTAAATGACAAGAAACCAACATGAAGACAAACTGTACATGTTCATCTTGCCAAACATTGCAATTGTTTTTTTTTAGTCAGACTAAAAAATTCTAAATGTTTCATTCAAAGGTAACAATATGATTATAAATTTCTTTCTCATCAAAACATAATGACTCTACTGTTTGTCCATTCAGGAGATCAAACCTGGAAAAGCGAGTGCAGCTGAGGACGCTGCTGTTCTACAGCAGGCGCTACGGGACAGAGACGAGGCCATAGAGAAGTGAGTGGCACACACACACACACACACACACACACACATCGTGAACACGCGCACACTCGCCTCTTGTAAATAACCAATGACTCAAGTTTTGAGGGCAGGAATAAAAGGAAGCTGGTTTATTCTGAGGGATGCGTCACTCTGTCTGTTCCTGCTGAGCAGGAAGAAGGCGATGGAGGCCGAGCTGCTGCGGAGCAAAACAGAGATGATGATGCTGAACAACCAGCTGCTGGAGGCCGTGCAGAAGCGGCTGGAGCTGTCGCTGGAGCTCGAGGCCTGGAAGGTAAAAAAAAATGCTAAAACACAGCACAAAATACAAGTAAAAATCATGCATTGTACTTTCAGCACCAGCTGTGGAGCCCCGCCACAGTGTTCTATTATATTTGTGTCACAGCCATGGTGATGATATTTAAAGATATTTAACATCAGCATTAAGTGTTGGATATCTTTTTTTTTCTTCATACTGAGAACAGGTAAACTTTTTCTGCAATTAACATAACATTACCATTTAAGTAGCTTTGTGTATGACTTAACTCACTATTAATTAAGTTACTTGAATATAAGAATGTCACTCAAAAAAGGTCATACTTTAATATGTCATCCAAAAAGGTCATACTATATTATGTCGCCAAAAAAGGTCAAACAATACTATGTCGCTCAAAAAAGGTCATACTATAGTATGTCGCCCAAAAAAGGTCATACTATAGTATGTCGCTCAAAAAAGGTCATACTATAGTATGTCGCTCAAAAAAGGTCATACTATAGTATGTCGCTCAAAAAAGGTCATACTATAGTATGTCGCTCAAAAAAGGTCATACTATACTATGTCACTCAAAAAAGGTCATACTATAGTATGTCGCCAAAAAAGGTCATACTATACTATGTCGCTCAAAAATGGTCATACTATACTATGTCACTCAAAAAAGGTCATACTATACTATGTCACTCAAAAAAGGTCATACTATAGTATGTCGCCAAAAAAGGTCATACTATAGTATGTCGCTCAAAAAAGGTCATACTATAGTATGTCGCTCAAAAAAGGTCATACTATAGTATGTCGCTCAAAAAAGGTCATACTATAGTATGTCGCTCAAAAAAGGTCATACTATACTATGTCACTCAAAAAAGGTCATACTATAGTATGTCGCCCAAAAAAGGTCATACTATAGTATGTCGCTCAAAAAAGGTCATACTATAGTATGTCGCTCAAAAAAGGTCATACTATAGTATGTCGCTCAAAAAAGGTCATACTATACTATGTCGCTCAAAAAAGGTCATACTATAGTATGTCGCTCAAAAAAGGTCATACTATAGTATGTCGCTCAAAAAAGGTCATACTATACTATGTCACTCAAAAAAGGTCATACTATAGTATGTCGCCAAAAAAGGTCATACTATACTATGTCGCTCAAAAATGGTCATACTATACTATGTCACTCAAAAAAGGTCATACTATAGTATGTCGCCAAAAAAAGGTCATACTATAGTATGTCGCCAAAAAAAAGGTCATACTATAGTATGTCGCTCAAAAAAGGTCATACTATACTATGTCACTCAAAAAAGGTCATACTATAGTATGTCGCCAAAAAAAAGGTCATACTATAGTATGTCGCTCAAAATAGGTCATACTATACTATGTCGCTCCAAAATGGTCATACTACAGTATGTCGCTCAAAAAAGGTCATACTATACTATGTCGCCAAAAAAAGGTCATACTATAGTATGTCGCCAAAAAAAAGGTCAAACTATACTATGTCGCTCAAAAATGGTCATACTATAGTATGTCGCCCAAAAAAGGTCATACTATACTATGTCGCTCAAAATAGGTCATACTATGGTATGTCGCCCAAAATAGGTCATACTATAGTATGTCGCCCAAAATAGGTCATACTATACTATGTGGCCCAAAAATGGTCATACTATACTCTACGGCCCAAAAAAGGTCATACTATACTATGTGGCCCAAAAAAGGTCATACTATAATATGTGGCCCAAAAAAGGTCATACTATACTATGTCGCCCAAAATAGGTCATACTATAGTATATCGCCAAAAAAAAGGTCATACTATAGTAAGTCGCTCAAAAAAGGTCATACTATAGTATGTTGCTCAAAATAGGTCATACTATACTATGTCGCCCAAAGAAGGCCATACTATAATATGTGGCCCAAAAAAGGTCATACTATACTATGTCGCCCAAAGAAGGTCATACTATGTCGCTAAAAAAGGTCATACTATGTCGCTCAAAAAAGGTCATACTATACTATGTCACTCAAAAAAGGTCATACTATACTATGTCACTCAAAACAGGTCATACTATAGTATAGTATGGAAGGTGAAACGTCTTCAAGCTACAAGAAGAATTCCAGTTGCATACAAGAAACTCCTTTGACACTACACTGTCCTGGACGAATGAGAATATACAAAGAGGTTATACTATAGTATCTCATCCAAAAAAGGGTTAGCCACCCCAGATATGGGGTTGAACCAGATGCTGCATTGTTGAAAACTCACAAATTTCCCCACTCCACCAAGAGTCCCATCACGTTCACATCCATGTTCATGTATGTGACAGTCCAAGTAGCTCAGTGTGTTTGAAGGCTGTTAATAGTTGTTGGTTAAATCTTGGTGAGTTATCAGATCCAACATCTGAAATAAAGAAGATAAAAGCCCCTGGATATCACAGCTTGGTAAAAATAAGACTTGTGGCAAAGGTGGTAGAGTTTCTCACCCTTAAGACCAGATAAGTTGTTTATTGTGACAGGACTCCTGGCGTCATGGGGAAGTTGTTGATCGTAGGTGGTCACTGACTTACACGTTTATCATATTATTTTGGATGTTGGCCTTTTAAATTTAAGAAAATCAAGAGAAAGATTTGAACCTGCAACAGTAGGATTTAGGGTCGGGGACTTAACCAACTTGGCCACATACCTTCATTAAACATATATTGTCTGGGGACTTTTATCTTCTTTACTTTGGATGTTGGACTTTAAAACTCAACAAGTTTTGAACCCATGTCTAATAGATTTCAGACTATCTTTTAACACATTGAGCTACACAGCCGGATATGTTGAAGAAAGTTTCTTTAAACTTTCATTTAACATTTGGTTTCTGATTTTAAAAGATGAGAGGAGGGATTGAACCCATGTCTAACAGACCCCACACAATCTTTTAACACACTGAGCTACACAGCCTGATATGCTGGTGGAAGTTTCTTAAAACTTTCATTTAACATTTGGTTTCTGATTGTAAAAGATCAGAGCAGGGATTGAACCTCCAGCCATTGAGCCTCAAAACAGGTATCCTCCCTGCTGAGCCACAGAATACTGGTGGCAAGACGAGTTTCCTTTACACTTTTCTCTTGCTGGTGGACCTGAAAACTCAGGGGCTTGAACCCCTGACCCCAAAGCTATATTAGACAGCCCTACCAGCCTGAGCTCTAAGGCAGACAGGGTGATGGCAGATTCTTAGAGCTTTTCACTCCTTTCTCTGGGTGTCTGATGAAAACTATATAAGAATACATACTTTTATTATGTGATACACAAATGCAACAATGGCTGTTTCATTCTGTGTCTTTTTTTCTTTAGCTGTGAGTCTCCTTGTATTCCCACAATATGAATATGAATATAAATAACGAGATAATACAACAACTATGTATTTAGAGGCAACAGTAATTACCCCCTGACACACACATAGACACACATACTTTTTTGAGCAAAATACTATAGTATGACCTTTATAAGGAGACATAGTATAGGTCATAATATGCTATACTATGTAGCTCAAAAAATACTGTACTATACTTGGTAGCTCAAAAAAGTCATATACTATACTATGTCGCCCAAAAAAGGTCATACTATACTATGTCGCCCAAAAAAGGTCATACTATACTATGTCGCCCAAAATAGGTCATACTATAGTATGTCGCCCAAAATAGGTCATACTATAGTATGTTGCTCAAAAAAGGTCATACTATAGTATGTCGCTCAAAAAAGGTCATACTATAGTATGTCGCCCAAATAAGGTCATACTATAGTATGTCGCCCAAATAAGGTCATACTATACTATGTCGCCCAAAACAGGTCATACTATAGTATGTCGCTCAAAAAAGGTCATACGATACTATGTCGCTCAAAAAGGTCATACTATAGTATGTCGCCCAAAAAAAGGGCATACTATACTATGTCGCTCAAAAAAGGTCATACTATAGTATGTCGCCTAAAAAAGGTCATACGATACTATGTTGCTTAAAAAAGGTCATACTATACTATGTCGCTCAAAAAAGGTCATACGATACTATGTCGCTCAAAAAGGTCATACTATAGTATGTCGCCCAAAAAAGGGCATACTATACTATGTCGCTCAAAAAAGTCATACTATAGTATGTCGCCTAAAAAAGGTCATACTATAGTATGTCGCTCAAAAAGGTCATACTATAGTATGTCGCCTAAAAAAGGTCATACGATACTATGTTGCTTAAAAAAGGTCATACTATACTATGTCGCTCAAAAAAGGTCATACGATACTATGTCGCTCAAAAAGGTCATACTATAGTATGTCGCCTAAAAAAGGTCATACTATAGTATGTCGCTCAAAAAAGGTCATACGATACTATGTCGCTCAAAAAGGTCATACTATAGTATGTCGCCCAAAAAAGGGCATACTATAGTATGTCGCTCAAAAAGGTCATACTATAGTATGTCGCCTAAAAAAGGTCATACGATACTATGTTGCTTAAAAAAGGTCATACTATACTATGTCGCTCAAAAAAGGTCATACGATACTATGTCGCTCAAAAAGGTCATACTATAGTATGTCGCCTAAAAAAGGTCATACTATAGTATGTCGCTCAAAAAAGGTCATACGATACTATGTCGCTCAAAAAAGGTCATACTGTACTATGTCGCTCAAAAAAGGTCATACTGTACTATGTCGCTCAAAAAAGGTCATACTATAGTATGTCGCTCAAAATAGGTCATACTATAGTATGTCGCTCAAAATAGGTCATACTATACTATGTCGCCTAAAAAAGGTCATACGATACTATGTTGCTTAAAAAAGGTCATACTATAGTATGTCGCCCAAAAAAGGTCATACTATAGTATGTCGCCCAAAAAAGGTCATACTATAGTATGTCGCCCAAAAAAGGTCATACTATAGTATGTCGCTCAAAAAAGGTCATACTATACTATGTCGCTCAAAAAAGGTACTACTACTATACTGGTTAGTCTTTCAGTCATTCACATTTTCTGTTTGGACACAATGTTAAGTCTTTAAAGTCTACTTTTAAATCATAAATCATCAAAACAGATTCTAGTTTTGAAGTCCTGTTTTCCTGTGTGTTTTCTCCCACCTCAGGAGGACGTCCAGCTGATCCTCCGGCAGCAGCTGCAGAGCCAGCAGCAGGCAGAGCAGGCCCAGCAGAAGAAGCCGTCACGCATGGGCCTCCTGAGGCGGAACAACAAGGCTCCCATCCAGCGGCCGGCCAACTTCCCCCTGCCGGCCACCGGCCCGGCCCAGGCCGGCGGCGCCGCTCCCCCCACCCCCGGCTCCCAGCGCAACTGGAAGGATAAACTGAGGAGGGGCATCACAGGTCGCTATGGAGACCAGGATACTGCGGGGCAGAGCTGGCCGGAGTCTGACAGACACGACGACGGGTTTCAGGTCGTATCGTTAGACTGAAGTGTGACGATATTTGATGTTTGAGCTCCATCGTGCTTTGATGTAAGGGACAATGTCAAAATGTCATGTGGTGTAATCCTAAAAACATGATACCAGATTAGTTACCAGTTTAATCCTCTGTTTCAAAGGTATCTAGTTGATTTATATAATAAAGAACAAGGCTGAAGCTTCATATTAGCTTCAGATGAACCTTTAGATTATTATCTTTTGCACAGGAAGCTTGTGATGAACTCTTAAAATGTTTTAAAAAAATTTAAATCACACGCTATCAACTAGTTTGATATTTTAGGTGGATTAAATATTTTAAGTTTACCATTCTTTTTACACCATGTTACACCATGACATTTTGTCTCAAAATAACACAAAATTGTGATTTTTATAAAAATCTATGGTAAAAATTGACTTTTAAATGACCCCAAAATGTACATATTCAGAGAACTAAATACTTCTTTAAACAGTATTTATAAAATACTTTCTCATCTTGCTAAACATGATTTATCACTGACCCATTAACATATACAAAACAAACTCACTTTGACATTTTGTGTCAAACAAATCTCATGATTTTGGTAAAAACAAATGACACAAATGGACTTTTAAATGACAAGAAACATGAACTTAAAATGTGCATTTTGAGACACTCAAATGCTTCTTAAACTGTATTCTAAATATTTTTGAATTTTTATTTTCAAAACTAAATCTTTTGGTTGCAATTCTAAAGCGTATTTCCTGAAAACCATATCACAAGATATCCTGTGAAAAACAGATGTCTGACAGGGATCTTCACTGTTTTTGGATCTTTGACCAGTGTCACATCACATATGCTTGCAATGCACTTGTGAATATGAATTTGTACGTTTGATGCTGCAACACTTAAGTGTCATTTAAATTTCTTGTTAATTGCCATGTTGTAAATAAATGAAATTCTTATGCAAAACGTCCTTCGAATGCCAGACTGCAGTTTATTTGTGAAAACACATCCAGAGCATTCAGCCTTCAGCTTTTGCTTGTTGCAATTTCAAGATTTAAAAAAGGGGAAAAAGGTGAAATGTCGTCTTTATTTATTGTATAATATCAGTTTGTACATTTTCAGTATTGTATAATCCACTCATATACATCTTGCACACATTTATATATGGCATTATCTACAATGAGTGGTTCCACAGACATATGTATATGTATATATGTATATATATATGACACAAGTTCACACCTGATAAGAGAGAAGGCATGCTCATAGTAAAACAATATACAATCCAGAACAGATGATGCATTATTTAAACAGATTTTTCAATAAACGACTTGAAGAAATTAGAAATTCACTTTTCCATGTTGTGGACACAGTTGCTCTTACAAATTCTCATCCCACTGCAACATTAGAGAAGCTGAAGCAGGACCTGCATTCAAATGTCAGCTCTACCCAACCCCCCAACAATCTTTTTGTAGTGTACAACAAGACAAATCGGTCCCAGCTGAGGAGGATGAGGGGGTGCTTCTCCTCTGACTGAAACTTTACATAACTGATAAAGTAAGGAGAGTTTCACTCAACTTAAATCTGATCGTTTAAAGTCTTTAAGACTTAAAGAGATTTAGACAAAACATAAAACACTGATTGTAGTAAACGTTTTTTAGTGCCGCGAGGGAGTTAGCCCTCATCTGTTAATCTTCTTTGTGAGAAAATCTGCACAGAACTGGCAACCCAGCTGCCAATCCAAAAGTCTGCTAAGATATTGTAGAAGAAGAGTATATCAAGTTTTACAGAAATGGAAAAAAAGGAGCTCTCGACGAAAAAGAGGCACGTACAAATATACAACACCCTGCTTGTTCAAACAGATGGCAGTTTCACTACAGGACTGTTCAACCCCAATGGAAACGGAAGGGATGGGAACACCATTACGATAAGATAAGGTATATTGTTGCAGCATATACTCGTGACTCATATAGCCTTGCGTTTTGAGTTGTAAAGTTCAGTTAAGTGAGATACAGATAATAAATCAGCGAAACATCTTTTTTTTTTTCCTCAATAAACTACTGTGGTCAGTCCACTGTTTGGACTGACCAAAATACACAGACACAACAACATTACGATGGCTTGTTGCCTGACAGACAGGAGAACAGTAAGAGTGTATAACAACAAGCATTTCCAGTTGTAACCTGAGATATTCAGGAAACGGATTGTGACAATGCATTTTTAGCTCGGTTTTCATAGATGATTATGTCGGCATAGGGTTAAACCAGCGTGCTCAGGTCACGACACCTGTAAATCCACAGCTCTGATACACACAAGATGAACCATCATACAGAATATAGCTCTATATAGACACCAACCACCCGACTGCACACGTTGTGAGGAAACTATTGCATGTTCTTCACGTTTCCTCCATGAAGAACCTACCAGATGGACTGTCAAACTATCCATTATCCTGCTGGTCCACTGCAGCGATGCACGATGACTTAAATCCACGTTTCTACTACACTGGTATAAATGTATCGACGTTAAGAAAGCGCTGTGCAAATAAGAGTCTCTTTGGATTAGTAGATCACCTCTAAACCACTTTCCTTCCATGTTAAACTGGAAATATTTTAACCTACCAATCTGCAACTCAAAACACGTCTACAGACCAGACAATTTAACAACACTACCTGTCTGGCAGACTAAACCAAACCAAAGAAAAAATATATATTCACCTACACTACACTAGACTGGACTAAAGTTTGATAAAAGGTAAGAAGTGACTGCTGTAAAAGGGCGAGTTTGGTCCACTGTAGGTGAAAGTTAGCATCGCCACCGGCTCCATTTGCCGCCACTGAAACCGTAGAGTTCTCACCTCTGTTTCCAGTGAGCGGGACACTGAGACATGCTGAGCACAAAAAGAGTTCAGAGGTGTGAGAAGCAGGAGGCGGCTACGACTGAAGGAAGGAGATGATGGAGCTGATGAAATCTAAGGGTTTGTCCGCGTGGATCCAGTGGCTGGCGTCCGGGATGTACTGGATGTCGGCGTTAGGGAACAACCTCTGGATCTCTGGGTAGTCGTCGGAGCTGGAGAAGCAGTGGATGATGGAATATTACAAAGTGGAAAAACAACAATGGCAGGGTTCTTCTCTACAAGATAAACTCAACCATTTATACAGAAAACTTTTAACCCATTTATAGACCTACCAGCAATTTGTTCATTTATATTTGTATTTAATGTGAACTATGCCCATATAAATTATTTTTTCCACTAAAACCTAATTTGTAGTTCTTGTGAATATGTTGCACTACAACAGAGTAGGGAAAAGTAATTTTATTTATTTTTCATTTTTCATTCTAACCAACAGACGGTTCCTAAGGTGAACCACAGAGAATGACAGTAGATTGGAAACCTGGAGATGCTGTTTTTTGGTAAAAGGGTGAAGAAAGTTGACAGTAATATTATAGTATACCATTAGTATAATGATGCTGTATTCTACACTATATATTATCATTGACACTGCCTTGGTCTCTGATAAAAGCTCAGATAAAACCAAACTTCAAGAAATAGCCAGAAACAAACCGACTCCCTGACGATGACACTGAGATTCTAGAAAACAACTTCTGGCAAAATCAAAGTTTTGGGCTGTGACAGACTTTTTATTTAGGCTACGTTATTTATACAAGATGGTAATGGTAAACTTTTAAGGAGAATGCAATATGCATGTTAAATCTAGATAATTTTATTTTCAAATACCTGCGTCAGCCATAAAATAATGAACAATGCAACGAGGTTATTCTGAGGACAGGAAAAGTAGGGTTGACAAGATCCAGTAAATGGCAGTTGTGTGCGAGAACTGACGAGAAGGAATGATGAGTCACTCTTTCAGTTTTTCCTGAACAACAGGTATCAAATTAAAAAGAAAAGAAATTCCTGTTTCATACCTGATGTAAGCTGAACTGGCTCCACCCAGAAACAGCGTGGGTCCCTCGTAGACGGCGTCGAAGCTGGGGAAACTCATGATGTCGTCCAGGTGCGAGGAGATGGCCTCCAGGTTGACCCTCCAGGCGTAGTGGCCGTTCTGCTCCACCAGGTTGGTCAGCAGGAACTGACGCACCGAGTGCTCCTGGGAGGACGGGAGGCGGCTCATCAGCACTCATTAAAAACTAAATATACGCTATTATTCGCTTAGGTATTACGTTTGCAATCAAAAAATCTTTATCGTAAAGCCATTAGCAAAAGGCTAATGACATCAGCAACGGATCTTTTTTTGGGGGCACCTTTTTAAATCTATCATCTTTTATTGCAAATCAAAGCCAACCCTTGTAGGTAGGAAGCTGCTTTTTCTCTATCAAATCAAACAGAACAGGTTTGCAATAAATAAAAAAAACAACTGATAGGAAAATATCAGAAAGTGCAATGAATGAATGTTTTATTGTAAATAAAGGAATGATTAGAATGATAAAATGTCTTTTCAAGATTAAGTATTATCTGCAAACCCAAATATGTTTACAATTTTAAAACCTTTTTTTCCCCAACTCTAATTAGTATTTTTTTATCATTCAATTTAAAAAAATGGCTGCAATCAAAAAATAGATTTTAGAACAGAAAATGAAATATTTTGTCAACATGTTGCTACAGGATAATCACTGTGATAGGAAAGAGCTAGAAGGAGTTTCTAGGTGTGGAACGAGGACCTGAGGAATGTTGGAAACTACTCGTCAAGAACCAAACGTACCTTATAGCTTCAAAACTAATCTGATCTAGCAGTATATCGAATGACCAAACTGAATTACGAAGCTATGTTGAATTTTGGAAACACGGTTATTCTCTGCACACGTGTCGACACGTGAGGTTTCCAAAAGAGGAACTGAAACCTGGACGCTCCAAGGCGAACTCATTGACTGTAAAGTTAAACAACGTGACGGCTCTCCTGACGCGTGTGGACAGGACGTCACGACTGACTCACGCAGCAGGTTGTGAAATCAGCTCTGGTATGATGCTGGTTGACGCTCATGACATTGTCATTAACAGGTAAGATAAGATTTTAATACAATATCTACATAGGTGAATAGAGGCCGATTTCTCCATTGTTCTAATGGCACATTATGTTTGAGAATTCCATTAGAAGCTAATGGATGATTAGAAAACCCTTGTTGTAATTATGTTAGAACAGATGAAAAAAGTTTAGCTGCCCAAATGGAGCAAAGATTGAGGGAGAAATATATTATTTCATATAAAAACATATCATGTCAATGTCTTTACTATATCCCACATTTGTGAATGGTAGTGTACTTTTGTGCACTTTTTTGTAATCATTGACTAAATAAAAATTGGAATCAGGGTATTTGCAAATCCAAAAGTCTGGACACCCATCTCTTCTTTTTTGGTGGCTCTTGCACTCTCTCACCGATCCTGTGCCTGAAATGTCATTAAAAAGAGCGCTGACCTTGACCAAACCGCGCAGCTGGTCCTCGGCCATCCGTCTGGCCGTGGAGCGCGGCAGGTCGCTGGAGATCTTCACCTCCTGCAAGGCCCGGATGTAGGAGCGGAAGTTTGTCCGCGTGGTGGTCTGGGCCGGACTTATGTCCACGACCACCAGCCTCTCCACCAACCCGGGCTGGAGACACAGTGAGAAGAACAAAAAAGGATTATTGATCATCCGAGGGAGGGGTTGAAAGAGGTGAGGGATGGGGACGCGAGGATGTTTACTCTGTTCAAAGGGAGCCACAAACTACAGCATGGAAAGGCCAGGTGACATCTGGGGGGGCTGTGGTGTCATTATAAATTCATGCTG
Organism: Eupleurogrammus muticus; assembly: GCA_036785175.1. Taxonomy (NCBI): domain Eukaryota; kingdom Metazoa; phylum Chordata; class Actinopteri; order Scombriformes; family Trichiuridae; genus Eupleurogrammus; species Eupleurogrammus muticus. The sequence continues at coordinate 1,613,938 of JAYKQN010000007.1, forward strand.
ACATTTGGCCTCCTCACCTGCGTCAGGGCGGTCGTCATGGCCGTTTTGCCTCCCATGCTGTGGCCGATGAGGACGCACTTCTCCAAGCGCAGCTGGGCGAGGAGGTGCTTCAGGTCGCCCGTCATCGCCTCGTAGGTCAGCGCAGGGCTGTGAGGGCTGTTGCCATGGTTACGGGCATCTACAGTCAGCACCTAACTGGACAAAGGACGGTTAGGACACTCGGAATAGGGGGGGGGGGGGGGAACAGGAGGAACAAATGCTTCATGTCAGCTGCCGCGTGAGCCTTTTTTTTTTTTGGCGTACAGCCCAGATCAGGTGAGTGATGGCACTGTACACACGAGGTGATGTGATGCCACCACACTATCCGTATTTATTACTGAGTAACAGCACTGCCTGCCAGGGAGACGCATCAAATAACAAGCAACAATGGCTCAGCGTGCGCTGCCGTGCCTTCTATTGTACGAGGGCCGGTTTCAAGCGTGTGGGAACAAGCCCAAACACGCAGAGACAAATTGTTGTGGTTGTAGCAGTAAGGAGGCGTGACGTCTTCATCACTGCGTTACCTTTCGGCCCGTGCGCTGCACCAAGGACTTTGCTATTGAGTGGAAGTTTGATTTGCTGCCAAAAAGGCCATGGAGGAACACCAGGGGCGTGCTTTCTCCCTTCCCATCGAAGACATCATAGGTCAAGTTGACAGGGCTGCAAAAGAAGAAAAGTTGATGAGTTTTGACTTTACTGTGTTGCATCTGTGCTGAGAATTATCACATAAATTAAACGTACAAAGGTTCTTGTTGGGTTCAGTATGCTTCCCGGCCAAACAAATATGATCAAAAAAGTTAAACTACTAACTACACATGCAAAAACTATACACTACCTCTGGAAAGTTTGGGGTTCTCCAGACAATTTTAGGGTTTTCTAATCATGCATTACCTTCTAATGCAAGTAACAAACACAATGCACCAATAAAACCCTGATAAAATGAGCCTCTATACACCAATGTAGATATTGCATTAAAGACATTTGCAGCTAGAAGTCATTTACCAAATTAATAATACAGTGTGTTTCTTTATTATACTGATTACTGTTATATTGTATTGAAAAAGGTGTTTTCTTAATTACTACAAATACCCAAGCTCATGTGGCGTGGATGCTATTATTAATAATATATGTGCCGTAATCCTTGAGTTTCCTTATTCTCCTCTCCCCAGGTGTCCTGATTCTATGCATGAAAAACCAAAGCATGTTTTCCAATGCAACACAAATATGTTTTTAGTTTTGGCCAATGAAGCTCAGTTGGATTTCTTTAATGAAAAGCACCAAAAAGATTATTTCCTTTTTTCAACTTCCACTTTACGCACTTTAATATGCATGTAGAAAAAATAAAATCGTATTAATAAAAAAAAAAGGAAACTAATGAAACCTCCAGTGTGTGGAAAAAATGTTGGAATGTCTTCAAAGTGAGAATATTGTTTTCTTAATTTCAAATTTGTCCAACTCAAACAGGATATCTGAGAATTTATTATGTAAAGATATGAGGGCAGGAGCAGGATTTTTTTAAAGATTAATTGATAGAAGTGAAACGGTTTTGCTTCCATCTACTGGTTTAACATCAGGTGACGAAGCATGACCGCGTAAATACAGGAATTAAGGTAAAAAAAATGCTTAGTAGATTCTTTTTTTGTTGTAATAATGCTTCTTGAAAATAAATTTCATACTGCTGGAAAGCCCTTTAAATGGTGCCCCATCCTGGAACATGTATTTATGGGATGAGCAGCACAGACAAGTATGTGGGTTGTGCTTGTGAACAATTTTTCATATTCAGATCTTGAGAAAATTTCAGGAAAGTGTTCAAGATTTATTTTACTGTGAATTGCTCAGATGATTTTTTAAAAATAATTTATTATAGTCTACACACAATTTGAAAACCTAATAAGAAATGTCTGCCATGATGTTAATATTTAATGACTTGTTTTATTCAGTCCAACAATGCTTTTCTTTACTATCAAATATTATTACATGTGAAAAAAATGTGTTTCATCACGCGTGTGCACCAATTTCTGTCAAACTCCTGCTTCTGCAGTGGAAATTTGGCGTCTCCGCTGCTCCACAGCGCCCCCACCTCCGGTTCACTGTGCAGCAGGTGAGACCCGGTACTACACATCCGAAACAGATATGTTAAGGACGCGAGAAGAAACCGGCTTTTTTATTTAAAAAATTTAAAAAATGTGAGATATTGGAGAAAGTGAAGACACCGGCGCCTGCGATCAAATTGTTAGCTTTCTCATAGGCACATTTCCAATGATTGGCACGCGTAGGAAATCGCAGAGGGGTGGGAAATGTGTAAAGCGTTCGCCATTTTTGACGGATGGCTCTGAGACTCCGATGAAGCTAGGCTTAACGCTAAATGACCGAACACACTGATATCCGAGCGTACATCACGTTAGAACAGAATGTTACCATAAACCAAATGTACAATGATAGCTGTTAGCATTGTGTTTACATGATAAAATAAAATGTTAAAAGATTTAGAGCGTGTTTGTAAGGTTACATAATTATGTGTAAGAGGCAGCCGCAGTAAACCGTCCTGCTAGCCTAACAGACATTTGAATGTCATTTAAATTCCCGGACGCTAACGGTCGTTAACGACGTCGCGTCACAAATTCCAACCGTCACCTGCGTCTGTTTAACGGCTAAACCCGCGGGGCTGTCGCGTGCACGCCGCCGCGCCGCGCCGTGCCGCGCCGCTCGGGCAGGCGGAGGGCATCGGTTAGCCGCGGAGCTAGCAGGGGGGATACCTGGATGAGCTGGCGGTCCGGACCGCGGCGGCCACCCCGCACACCTCCTGCCGTCCGGGGAGCGAGCGGCTCGACGGCCGGCCGCACGGCAGCAGCCCCCTCTGAATCAGGCGACACAACGCGCTCATGGCAGCACACGCTCCGTTACCGGCACCGCATGCGGCTACGGAGCTCCACAATGACAGCGGAGGTTCTTCGGTCAATGAGAGCGCGGTGCACGCGACGCGCCGGAGGTCGAGATTGAGAGAAGCTTCATCTGTCAACAGCTGATCGTGCGTGATGACGCAAGACGCACGGAAGTTGCGTCACCTTCTCCCTGAGTTTAGTCTCTCAGGCTCTTTAGAAATAATCTCTGCTGATTCTTTTTAATAGTGTAGTATTATTACTCGAGTACAATTAGAAGGGGGGCAATGTCAAAAATGTCATGTGGTGTAACACTAAAAGCTTAGTATCAGATAGTGTAACTCTCTTAAAAAGTGTTTGAAATTAAAAACACGTGCTATAAACTATTTTAATATTCGAGGTGGGTTAAATATTTCAAATTTATCATTCTTTTTCTGTTATACCTTTTGACTTTTTTGTCAAAAAACACACAAAATCCTGATTTTTGTAAGATAAAATGGTACAAATTGACAAGAAAACATGAACGCCAAAAGTACATTTTTAAAAATAGATTGTGAGGTTCTCATCTTGCAAAACATTATTTGTCATTTAATCAAGTACATTTTTTAAATTTTGTATTTCTATCACATTGGAAAATGTGACTACATTCATTTGCATTAGTTACTTTTTAGATTTTTTTTTTTAGATTTGACATATAAATAAAATACTTTAATAGTTTTAAAGTGCCAAATATGATGTAACGTTAATGCCCCTAAAGTATCTCACATTGGTTCCACATGGATGAGCTAAAAATTAAAATGTTTTCACCTTTATTTAGTGACTGAAAGCAAGTAATATAATAGTATATACCTTATATACTATAAATGTACCAAACTGCATAATGAGTACTTTTACTTTTGATACTTTAAGTACATATTGTTGATAATATTTATGCACTTTTGTACATAACAACTACAGGAATAAAACTGTTGGTTACTGCCCCTTAGTGGTGAATTTTGCACATGACAGTTGAGTATTTTTTTTTTATTAGTATTTCTTCTTTTATTCAAATAAAGGATGCAAGTACTTTAACTATGACTGATTATAAATTACCATAAATGGAAGCTGGTAGCTTTTTAGAAAAAAACATATAAGAGACACATAATTTGATTTTATAGGATGATTAAGCCTCAATGAGAATGAGGAACAATGGGCTGAATTTGCAAAAGTGCAAAATCTTTTTAATCTCTACTGAGCGATTAATAAATAAAAAAAAACATTTTTGTTGATTTTGGTTATTATATGGACATATATTTGGACTGGGGGGGAAAGTTAAGATACAAAAAAGCCTACCCAGCTAAACCACTAGGTAGCGTCCCAGGGTCACAATTTACTCACCAGTAGGAAAATGATTTTTACTTCCTACTCAAGTGAATTGCATTTATTTATTTATTTGTTTATTTATTTTCCACTGTAAGAAAGGATTATTTATAGCTTATCTGTATAGAAACATAAAACATTGTACTAGATAACTCAGAGTCAGACACAGTATAGCTCAGAACGTTATTATGGCTACAGGGAAACGTATTCACAGGTGATGCTAATCACGCTGTAAATCAATGAGTCTGTTTGTTGCCATGTTTCATAGCTTCTTTGTTCCAGAGGCGTTTGTCACGTACAGAAACATAAAAACAAACCATTAGTCCTGGTGGAAGCTGCAGCCTCGCTCAGCCTGTCCCCAAACACTCATTGCTATGGGAGACGTGTCTGCAGGGATAAAGCATGTGGACTGTCTCCTTAGTGATGGCATGAGACAAAGGGCCCGGGGGGAGCACATGACACACACCGCGCTCACAGAATAAAAGCTGGAATGAGTGGGCATCTCTACATACTTATCTTTTTGTGTTTGTTTCTTTCTCCAGGAGGCGATATTGTGTGTGAACGTGAACGTGTGTGAATGGTTAGATCTACATGCAACGCACATATTGACCTTTATAGGCCTCCCACAGCCACGAGCATGGGACCAGGTGAAGAGAAATGACGTCCATTTCCCATCTATAGACCAACAGGTTCATCTGACGAACATTGAGGCAGATCTCTTTAGATTATTTTAAAAACCTGCACAGTGTAACTGACATTAAATCACTGTCTCAACAATATTCTAGTGCCTTTGTTTTATACATGACTTGGCAGCAACAGTTTAAAAATTGCTCTATAAAATCACAATAACACACAATGACTTGCAATAATTAAATGTGTAAACATAAATACCAAACTAACAAGATTAAAAATATATATTTTTACACTTAAGCCAAAACTGATTCATCCCCCTGTCAAATACAAGGGAATTTTTTATTTTTTTCACTTACAAATTAGTATTTCACTTCAGTTTTTACTTAAAAAGGACTTTCTTTTGTGTCCTATTTAAGTAAAAACTGAGGTGATATACTAATTTGTAAGTGAAAAAATAAAGAATTCCCTTGTATTTGACAGGGGGATGAATCATATATATATTGAATCAACATTATCCATTTTTGTTCATCAGTTTAATTGATCTAAATGCTGCATGCACTGTGTATTTTATTTTATTACTTAAAAAGAGACAATCCCCACAGATTAACAGAAAAAAACGTGTAACGAGATGTTTAAAAAGCATATTAAAAATGGAATCAATATATATGTGTAGTTAATAATTAAATGTTGACTAAAAGGCTCTTTTTAATGTCTGAAGTGCACTAAAGGGCTTTTTTAAATATCTAAATTTGCACTAAAGTGACATTTTAAATGTCTAAAGTGCAAAAAGTGCCCCTATAAATTTAAAAAAATAATAATTAAAGCAGCCTTTTTAATGTCCAAACACACGTACTCCAGATTCCACTGGAAACTTAAGTTTTTAAAATGTCTAATTCATACATAATATACATTAAATACACTGTCTGCCTTTTCTTTTCTTTCCTTTTCACCACATCCCTTCAAAAACATCTGCATGCCACACAGGGCTGATGTGTGTTTCAGTTTGTGAAGCTTTTATTGGCTTTTATCCCTGGAGCTTGTTGGACAGCAAACAGCGACATGTGAACGGAAAACCACAGAAATGAAGCTCACACCACGGAAGCTAAAAACGTTGCCAGAACAAATGTTAATCAACATTTTAAAGGTCAAAGACGTCACGTCTTTATTTCTCTGCCTTCAACTTCTGCTTCTGCTTTGACTCTGACAAACACTCACAAAAACCTGTTCACACATGTTCACGACCACATTTGATATTTGGTTTTAGGCCTAGTGTTTTATTTTATTCAGCTTCAGCCACACATTTTTATTTTGGTGCATCCCCACTGCAAAGTGTTATCAGTAATAAATTATAGGAAGAGAAGTTTAGATAATGATAATAATCATAATAATAAAAACTAACTCAGTCCACTATTGATGCACCTGATGCACAACTAACTCATGCACATTTTTTGCACATATTGCAATTTAAAAGTTTCTTAGTGTGCATAATGTGACCATAATAATAATAATAATATAATGATGATGCTTTCTAATAATATAGGCTAGCCCTTCATTCATTCACTATTTGTTTAATAATAAAAAGAAATGTGACCTATTATCAAATGCAAACCTTGTTTTAGGCCTAGCATTTAATTTTATTCAGCTTTGGCCACAGGATTTTCATTTAGCTGCATCCCTACTGCAAAGTAATTAGTAATAAATCATTGAAAGAGAGGTTTAGATACTACTACTAATACTACTACTATGAATAATAATGATGATAATAAAAACTAATTCAATCCACAAATGATGCACCTGATTCAAAAGTAATTCACAGTTTTTTTGCAAATATATACTCACAACATAAGCTTTCAATGCACATCTTAATGCACAGCTATGTGAGCATAATAATAATAATAATAAAATAATTGATAATGCTTTCAATTTATATATTGACCAGGACACGCTGACAGAAGCTGGTATGAGGCTCAGCGCGTTGTTGGTTTCACACGTGTTTACAGCAAACAGCCGATCCCATGTCGATCAGGTCTGAGGTTTTCTGCAGAGATAAAGTTATTTACAGTATCCTGCATCACGCCGTTCACTGGCCCCAACGTTGTTTAGAGCAAAAACACACACACAAAGCAGAGAATGCAAGTGTGTTCTAGTCTGAAAACTGACATTCTGTTGTTTGAACAATGATTATTCGCAGGAAACATGATTTAAATTAGAGATGATGCACAAAATGTGCAGATCAAAACTCTATTTTTGCCTAATAAATCAGTGTTTTCTGTGTTTGGGTTCATCCAGGTAATATTTACCTGCTAGACCTGATGCCTCACGCTGTAAGCTTCGTAAGGATTATAATTTATCGCCTGCTTAATTGTTTGCAGCAGATACTTTATCTACGTTATCGTCAATCAAGCGATGAGGTTAAAAAAAAAAAAAGAAAAGAAACGGCGATAACCTGCTGGACTTTGGATGGCCTTGTTTGTGAGGGAGCCGCTTCCTGTCAGCTCCACACCTCGCCGGCTGGAAACAGAAGTTGACATTCAGATGTGGTTTCGCTGACATTTGTCGACCCGCCAGAACAAAGGCCTCATTCTCCGAAGCGTTTTTTCCCTTTTGTCCCGCGTCGTGCTGTTTCTTCTCGCCATGTTCACTTAAATGTACATTTAAATGTTTTTACGTCCACGTACCGGAACGTTTCTAACGTTCCTACAACTCACAACGTCTGTATCTGCAGGTAAATGTTAGGAAACATCTGGAAGCACTGACATGGTTTATTCGATAAATCGTCTAATCTTTACATATTCTAACAGTGTCCATCAGTCATCAGCTGCAATTAACTTGAATTTTTCAGTTTACCACCAAACCATCATATGACCATAAAAACACGTTTTAAATAGGATTAAAAACAGATGTTATCAGATGGTTTTATGTTCTAGGTGGATAAACTATTTAAATTTGTCATTTGTCAAGATAAGATAAGATAAGACTTTATTGATCCCATAACGGGGAAATTTCTTTGTTACTGCAGCGTACAGAGTAAAGACATGAAAATAAAATAAAAAGCTAAAGAAAATAAAAGCTATAAAAAATAAAAATACACAACACGAATGTACAAATTCATAGAATTTGTTGATCAGCATACACAGTATGCATTATGGACATAAGAATGGAGAAAAAATACTAATAAATAGCAAGAAAAAAATATGAATAAGCAAAGCATATATACATACATACATACATGTACACACATATTTACATATTTATACGCACATACACACATGTACACATACACAGCTAATGCATACTTAAGGTGCAGGGTGTGTGTGTAGAGAAAAGTGACTACAGTGAGTTATAAGTATGGCACAAATAGACTTTTAAATGACAAGAAACCAACATGGACACAAAATGTGCATCTTAATTATGTGGCTGCAGCCACATGATGCTTTTTAATTTTTATTTTTAATGACTTTTATGTGACAATTAATCACAAATAATCCATAACAGGAGTTCAGGGTTTATCTTATTATGGATCAAAAGTGCATTTTCATCTCCTCTATGATGGATTTGTGTGAGACTAAAACATGATGTTCATCGTTTAGCCTTTTATGTTTTCAGGTTTTAAACTTGCAAAGAAAAACAGAATCAAACTTGTATAGAAACGATGATAATTTTAAAAAGTTTTCTCTTTTTCTTACACAGGTGATAAAAGACACTCTCAATATGATCTGATGATATAATAAATGACCTAATTTAACTGTGATGTGGTGTTTTACTCACAGTTTGTATATTTTATTCCTAAAACTTTATTTCAGCGTTGAATTGGTCAAACTCCAGCGGCCGACCTGTTGGAGATTACAGGGATTAGTTGGGAAAACGTCAGTGAACGTTCCACGGCTGATAAAGTACCTTTGGTTCTGTTTTCTCAGATAAGGCAGAAAAATGTTGTGACTTCGGAGGTTCAAGACTCTCACATGACCCCCGTAGAACAAGATAATATTCAAACCTTCTCAACACATTTACAACTTCCTTTTTTTCTGGTACATGATAAAAGAAAATAGCGTGCAGAGCATTGTTGCTCTGTTCTGCTTTTTGTTCATTTTTTTTTTTATAACTAGTCACATGTTTAAACTTATCAGGTAAATTTTGATGATATATTTGTGGTGTGAGGAAAAAACAGGTCATTTTTGATGTGTCTCATTAATAATCATCTAGAGATGTTAGATATCAGCTGTTTTGTGCAGGAATCTGAACTGGAACTTAATTTTATTTATACAAAAAAGCATGTTATTTGTACATGCATCTGTCAATTAACATATTAAAGCAATTCTTTCTTTAAGGTGTTTTGTCACGATTTAATATTTGGTGTCAAAGAGTAGATTTTTGCAAAAAGAATGTTACAAATAGACTTTTAAATGACAAGAAACCACCATGGACACAAAATGTGCATTTTAATTTTGTGGCTGCAGCCACATGATGCTTTTAATTTTTATTTTTAATGACTTTTATATGACAGTTAATCACAAATAATCCATAACAGGAATCTAAACTGAACTTAATTTTATTTATACAAAAATGCATGTTATTTGTACATGCATCTGTCAATTAACATATTAAAGCAAATCTTTCTTTAAGGTGTTTTGTGGGTACTACAGTCACTATGAAATAATATTGAACATATCAGCAGAGTAGCTCTCAGACGTTTTTATGATGTGGTCGTTTTGAGGAAGTTAGTGAAGTAATCCACATTTCAGCGTTTCTAAAGTTCCATGTTTTATGAAAGCGTCACGTCTGAAGAACAGGAAGCTGTGCCTCATGCACTGATGTTACATTACCCCAAAAAAAAAAAAAAAAAAAAGCTTGGAAAGGCTCGTTCCTGCAGAAACTCACTCAGAATGTTGACCTCGCTCAGCGGTAAAACGCTAAAGCGCCTGCACATGTGATGTAAGGAATTAGCAAAATCTCTGTTTTCTGACTCGCCTTAAAGCTCTGATCGTCGGCCATGTGCAAACTTATTCTACTTTGTAATGATCAAAATAAGGTTACCATGGAAATACAAGACATAATCAAAAATTTCTTATGAAAACCCTTTGTCTGTAAATACATGTAGTCTGAAAAGTCCTGATGATGCTGAACACGCGTCTGAACGCAGCATCACTAACTAACTACACTGCAGAACATGCACGATCAACATATAAGATCAACAAATGGAGCCGATATCCTCCAAGATACAAATCAGACGTTAATCCTAAAGTTGCACAACTCAAAATCCTAAAATATAAAGAGAATTCAGTGACTGTAGATGGTGAAGAATGCCTTCAAACAATATTTCCATGTCTGGACTGGGAGACATTTATAATGTAATGATATATGAAATAGCTATCCTGGATGACGTCTCCCTGGCCTCTAGCTCCACGGTGAAAAACCTGGGAGTCATTTTCTACCAAGACTTGTCATTCTCTGCCCACATTAAACATATTTCCAGGACTGCCTTCATTCACCTACGCAACAAAGCAAAGGTCAGACACTTCCTGTCTCTGAAAGATGCGGAAAAACGTATCCATGCATTTATTACTTCCAGGCTTGACTACTGCAACTCTTTACTGTACGGTTGCACCAGAAAGTCTCTAAGGACTCTTCCGCTGCACGTTTATTAACTGGCACTAGAAGAAGGAGCATGTCTCACCTGTATTAGCCGCTCTACACTGGCTTCCTGTGAAATATCGTATAGAATTGAAAATCCTGCTCCTCACCTATAAAGCTCAGCGGTCAGGCTCCATCCTACCTTAGGGATCTTTTAGTCCCATATCACCATCAAGAACATTACGCTCCCAATATGCAGCTTATTGGAGGTTCCCAGAATCTCGAGAATTAAAACAGGAGGCAGAGCCTTCAACTATCAGGCTCCTCTCCTGTGGAACCGTCTTCCTATATTTAAGAACAGGTTAAACGTTCCTGTTAAAGAAGCGTATAGTTAGGGCTGGCCCTGGCTGGCCTAGTCATAGTGATGCTGAGATAGGTTAGTCTGGTCCTCATGAGATGCTCTGAGCTTCTTTTTATGCTGATGATCCAATTGGACTTTTAAATCTGCTGTGTTTCCTGTGTTTTCTCATCCACAGAGCATGCTGCAGTGCAGCCACTGAGGGATCTACGGATGTTGGAGGGTCTGATGCTGTCCTGGTGAAACCTGGAAGCTGTGATGGATCCTGCTCCTCATCCTCCACTTACACCAATATTCATTACATTTCTGTTTGTCTGTTTGTAATGTTTCCACCTGCACACATCATCTACTTTTACCTTGTACGATGTGAGGGTCTAAGGACAGGAGATGTTGTGTTGCTTTTGTACAAACTGTAAAACTCGTTGGGGCAAATCTGATTTGTGATTCTGGGCTATACAAATAAATTGAATTGAATTAAATATATGCATAAAGCTGCATTAAAGGCAACAGGGGAATGTTTTTTTTATCTTTAGCACCTGCTACACCTCAGAATTATTGGAAAGCGACGGGTGTGTTTAACTCTGCAGTTGGTGAGACAAAAAGAAACCTAACTCCTGAAACTCCTCAAAGCCAAACCCGAATGTCGGCTTTTTTAAACTGTTTGGATTGGGATCCATCTGTGTGTGTGTGTGTGTGTGTGTGTGTGTGTGTGTGTGTGTGTGTTCTGCAAGCACAAACATGTTTGCTGAGGTTTTCCTCTGGTGTTTCAGTGTGTTTAGAAAGAGGTTAAACTGTCAGTCATAAAAGAGAAAAAGACACCATCCTTACATTAATCTGACTTTTATTGAAATATTCAGCGTGTTGGAAATTCAAGCACTGTGTTGGAATTAACACCAAAAGAAGCAAAACACCTATCGAGACAAAAAAAAGAAATATTACATTTATTTATCCACATAAACGTCTGAGTTCACATCCTGCTGAACTGGAAATAAACATCCTACAACTACAACTGATCATGTTCTTCCCTAGGGTATGAAATCCTTTAACACACACACACACACACACACACACACACACACACACACACACACACACACACACTCACACACACACACACACACACACACTAGACAGGTCATATATGACATATATATATATAAAAGATACAAAAACGCTAGTAACTAAGACACAGTGCAAAGATATTCAAACACCACGCGTTTTATAAGTGTTGTATTACAAATACATTTATTACAGGAATATAAAATAAACCAAAAAAATAAAAGTGTTCCAACTGAAACTGTCTCTTCTTTGTCCTCAAACAGAAAAACTGTGCGGAAGAAGATAAAGTTGTTACCCGGGGCCATACTGTATCATGGATCCATCTTCAGTTTCAGCAGAAACTCTCCTAAGCAAATATCACATGCAAAACACACACACACACACACACACACACACACACACACACACATGCACACACACGCACGCTGAACAATCACACAACCAAATCCATGTAAAACGAGAGCTGGCTCTTTCCTTGTTGTCATTATAACTAAACTTCTGTGAAACGCGACACCAGCTCGCCAACAGCTAATCACACACACACACACACACACACACACACACACACACGCACAAACGCAGGTGTTTTCAAGGTCACATAATGCCACGGAAAGATATGAGTTTAACATTTCCTCAGAGACTCGGAGAAAAACAGCTTCTCATCTTCTGAGCTACAAGATTTGTACAAACGTCCCTTCATGTCGGAGTCTTTACTTTAAGGGATTTACCCTTTTTTTTTTTTTTTTTCTTTAGACGATAAGCGACAGTAAAAACACTCGAGCCCAACCCGTTTCCGCCGTCACACGTAGTCCTTCCTGTCGTAGCCGCCCCCCCCGGCGCTGGCGCTGCGCGGGGCCGAGTACGCCATCCTGGGCGGCTTGTACTTCTCCTCCTTGGGCGGGCAGCTGCTGCACAGCATGGCGCCGCCGATCAGCAGCAGGGCGGCGCCCCCCCAGCCGATGTAGAGCGAGGCGCCCAGCTCGCGCCGCTGGGCGGCGATGAGCAGCGGGTTGTAGAAGTCGCGGATGACCACGCTGGCCGTCCACGACACGGGGATGAGCACCAGCAGCCCGCCCAGCAGGAAGAAGATCCCCGCGATGATCATCACCTTGGCCTTGGACGGCTCGTCCTCGATGCAGTTGGTGCACTTGGCGCCGACGATGGAGACGAGCACGCCCAGCACGCCCAGGATGATGGCGATGACCATCATGGCGCGCGAGGCCTGCAGCTCCTGGGGCAGCGCCAGCAGCGAGTCGTACACCTTGCACTGCATCTGGCCCGTGCTCTGGGTCACGCAGTTCATCCACAGCCCCTCCCAGATGGTCTGCGCCGTGATGATGTTGGCGCCGATGAAGGCCGTGACCTTCCACATGGGCAGGGCGCACGTCACTATGGCGATGATGAACCCGAGGACCCCCAGGGCGATGCCCACGATCTCCATGCCCATCGACATGCTGTCTCTCTCTCTCTCTCTGTGTGTGTCTCTGTGAAAACCCAGTGAAGCAGCCTCCTGGTCTAGATGTGAGATGCTGCCACGGAAACTGATCCTTTATACCTCAGGAGCAGCGAGGAGGAGGAGGAGGAGGAGGCGTCACACTAGGGCTGATGTCAGTGGGAGGCTATTGTCACGCCAAAAAAAAAAAAAAGCACCTGTTCACATGTGGT
>JAYKQN010000007.1:1630000-1762500 GCA_036785175.1 Eupleurogrammus muticus
CTGATCAACAAATTCTATGAATTTTAGTACATAGTGTTGTGTATTTTTATTTTTTATAGCTTTTATTTTCTTTTTCTTTACTCTGTACGCTGCAGTAACAAGCAAATTTCCCCGTTGTGGGATCAATAAAGTCTTATAGTCTCCTAGTCTATATATATATATATATATATATATATATATATATATATATATATATATATATATATTGCTGTATATATTTATATATATTCTATAGACGATTTGACTTGATTTGAGTAAATTCTCCACAGTGTTAATTTAACTTAAAGAGTTAATTAGCTAAACTGATTTTACTATGTAGGAGTTTATTTTACAACCATGGGGCAGAATGAGTGGAGTTTTTCGTAGAGTGAAATAAAGGGAAATCCCTGTTGGGTTTCTTTTTCCGGTTGCGATGCCCGTGTGGTTGATGCAGAGAGGATGTGGTCTGATGAGTCTGGACCGGACCCGTCTGCAGCCTCCTCACCACACTAGATCCTCCCTGTTCGTCCCTCAAACACAGACGTCACTATTCATTCTAGCGCTTCTTGAACTTGGTATATTTGATTAACTAAATAAACAATGAACATCGTTTCTTACCAGGTTCTATGTTCTATGTTCCAACCAGGCAAAAACACACCTGATTCTATTCATCAAATAGTAGAGGCCTCGTTAAGGACGTTAATTAGTAGAATCAGGTGTTACTGCTTCTAACTAAGGTCAGTGACCCCTGTTCTATAGTCACCTTTAATTCTATAAAAAAGATTATTTCTATACATGATCTCCTGAATACGGAACAATATTTTAATTATATTCTGTGAACACCATGATTGATGCATTCTTGTATTTTTGACCTGCTTTAACCAGGCATTCTTAACTACAGCTTACATAAGATAAAATGAAAAATACTGTATATGGGTCAATGACAAATCATTAAGTTTTAAATTTTAGGGTTCCACCCCTCTGTCCCATATAAAGATAGATCTTCGCTGCTGTTTCTTGGCAGCGCGTCATCACAGGTTTACTGATACACAGCCTCCAGCTCCTGGCTGTTATCTCAGCAATGATGTTGATACGAAAACATAAAAAAACAACCAGAAAAAAGGCAGATGATGGGATGACAAACAGAACCTCCCTGTAGCTTCGTGAACACTATTTAGTGCTGATTATTATGTATGAAGACTGATATTTAACCCATAAGAACCCACAGTGACTGGTTCCCCCAGACTCTTCATTATGAGGTTTTATGTCTGAACTTAACTCATTAAGTCCCAAAGTGACATTTACTAATCATCCTGATATGGAATATGTTTACCACTAATGTTAGATATATGTCAACATACTGATCTTTGGCAATAAAAAGTATTATTCTGACTTAATAAATGTGTTCTATGTGGCCCACTTGCTCTGTGGTATATTACACATAATTTTCCTTTAGGATAAATGGGTCCGGGTTCTTATGGGTTAGAGACAACTCATGCTTCTATTTCCATTTTAAGTTTGAGTGTAACTTTCACAGTGAGCTTTGTCCAGAAAGAAAACATCAGATTACTGACCATTAGATATGTTGAAATTTAAAGGATTTTGATTAAAGTCTGCCCTAAACCAAATTAGGATTACACATGTTCATCATAAAGAGAAACCTTAATAATGTACTTCCAATGTAATGATTGGAGATTATAGTATATATATATATATATATATATATATATATATATATATATATATATATATATATATATATATATATATATATATATATAAATGAGAGAATTATATATATAATTTTCTCATTTACATATACTTTCGCTATATATATATATATATATATATATATATATATATATATAATTATTTAACAGAAAAGGTCTTATAATTACTTATATATATGTATATATATATAAATGAAAAAAATATATAATATATATAAATATATAAATAAATATATATATAAATATATAAATATATATATATATATCAATAAAAGAGAAAATTATATATATATATATAAAATTATATATATATAATTGTATCATTTATATATATATATATTTTAAATTAATATATATTTTCTCTATATATATAATTAATATAATTATATATATAAGTGTCTATATATATATACACATACATACATACATATCTTGATGAGAGTCAAAAACTCATTAGAAATGCAGCTCTAAAAGCTTTAATCAGGTGTCTCAAAATGTACATTAAGTCTTTATGTTTGTTTTATGTCATTTGAAATTCCATTTTTACTATCTTTCTTTTACAAAAACACACAATAAACATGTTTTCGGACACAACATGTCAAATAGTGTAACCAAAAAGGAAAGATCAATGCAAGAATATACAACTAGTTGATTTTTAAGACTTTTTAGGGTTAAACCACATGACATTCTTGACATTTTCCCCTACTTGTAAATATTTTGTATTTTGTCCCTCGTACATTATGAGGCTGTTGTAAAGGTCACTACGAACAGCAGGAAAACACGTTCAGTGTTCACCACCTGACTGAGGTTTTGAGACTTCAACTTATGAGTCAAAGTAAATCAGTAACTTCTTCTTCAAATTAAAAGCAATCCTTTCCTAGGATTTCTGCTCTTCATGTCCCTGTATATTTCTTTCCTCCCCAGGAGTTGTTTGGTCAGAGTAATGAGTTTAACCGATACCGATAGCTGTCTGTATGCTGAAGGTGTCTGCCAGCTTTCCTCTGCTCATATTTGCTCTTGGTGCAGTTATTCCGGTCCGCTGCTTCAGGAACAAAAAAAAAAACGTTTCCTCGCCACAGAATCCTGACTGTTTAGGAAACCTACGGGACTGGAACCAGGAAGTAATGAAAGGTCGATGGTGGTGGGGGGGGGGGTCACCCACAGCAAAACTGGAGCTGGTCAATGTAGAGTTTATTATAGCGTTTATATAAAACTAGGGACAAATCATGTTTGACAAGATGGGAAATTCACTTTGTAGAAATACAACATAAAATAACATTAATTAGTCTATGTCTATTTTTTGTTTGTCTTTGGTTCTTGTCATTATATATATATATATATATATATATATATATATATATATATATATATATTTTTTTTTTTTACAAAAATCAACCTTTTTGTTATTTTTGGACAGAAAATAAATTTGACCAGTTTTGACCAATATATTACATATTTAATCCACTTAGAATATAAAAGTAATTACTAATTGTAATGACTTGTAATATATATAAATATATATATATATATATTTACTAATTGTAATGACTTGAGTTTGAGTCATTGATTTATCTGAAAAATTCGTCCCAAATAATATTTCAAAGATCTTATTTATTTTTTTATTAACATATTTCTAATCATCACAAAGTGTCACGTGTTACATTTATTTAATATAAATATCGGAACATTTCTCGTAATTTGGCAAATACATACAATAGTGTGTTGATAAAACAACAAAAGACACATTCATCATTCGTATAAAAGTTTCAACCTTTTCGATATATAGAAAATGTCTAAACACAGTTACATAGAACAGTGTAAAACGTGATGAAATCACACACATATCCACAAATCCAAGAATGCTGATTTGGTAAAACGTATGTTGCTGTGGGTTTCTAAGCTCCATGTTCTTCTGTTGCATAGAAAGTCATACATGATTCCCTCAGAAAAGACAACATCCCCTCAGTCCTGTTTGCTTTACAGTGGGTGACAGTATGAGTACAAAGTACAAAGTGATCAGTACAATGAGGAACATTCACAATGGATTCAAGCAATAAATAATAATATATATAATAATAATCATTTATCGGTTTTACCGCTAAACTATGAACGTGGCGAATTTTCTGTTCACACGATGCGTTATTTCACTTTAATGTGAGTTTCCTCTACATTTAAAACACACTCATGATCCTGAAAGGTTCACACGTAGTCCCTCCTGCTGTAGGAGCTGTGTGCAGTGGGGGGGTACGCCCTGTGGCCCTGTGGGGGGTACGCCCTGTGGCTCTGTGGGGGGTACGCTGCCGGCTTGCCGCCCCCCCGCGGGGGGCAGCTGCAGCAGAGGATGGCGCCGGCGGCCAGTAGCAGGGCGGCGGCGGCCCAGCCCACGTACAGCGCCGCCCCCATCTCCATCTTCTGGCCCTCGGGCACGACGGGGCTGTAGAAGTCGACCACGATGGCGTGCGCCGACCAGGAGACGGGCACCAGCTGGGCCACCGCCGCCGCCACGCACGCCCCCCCCGCGCCCGCCATCACCCGCGCCTTCACGGCCTCCTCCTCAACGCAGTTGGTGCACTTGGCCCCTGCCAGCGAGACGAGGAGCGCCGCCGCCCCCGCCGCCACGGCGGCGACAGTGAGGGCGCGGGCGGCCTGCAGGTCGGCGGGCAGCGCCAGCAGCGAGTCGTACACCTTGCACTGCATCTGGCCCGTGCTCTGGAACACGCAGCTCATCCACAGCCCCTCCCAGAACACCTGGGCCGTCACGATGTTGGCGCCCACGAAGGCGCTGACCCGCCACATGGGCAGGGCGCAGCTGAGCACGCTCAGAACCCAGCCCAGCGCCGCCAGGGCCACGGCGGCCAGCTCCAGGCCCTGAGAAACCATGGTGCGGCCTGGTCCGACGGTGCAGGTACCTGGAGCTCCACTTGACCTCGTCCTCCAAAAATAAAAAATCCAGACGACCTGTTCCGCTCCGAACTTCTTGCCTTTCTGGGTTCTGCTGCTTTTTCAAGGCGCCGTGACCCTTATCTGGTCGTTGTTTTATCGCCGCGTTCAGGCCCTCCTAAGAGATGACGTCACTCGCCTGTCTGAACCAATCAGGTTGACTCTTGGGTTGACCCCCTCGGGTGTCGGTGCCACCTTGTTTGCTTCGTTTTTTTTTTTCAAATAAAAAGTATTTTTATGATTTAAACTTTTGCCCCTCGTAGCCCGTCTGCTTTATTGCTGCAGGCCGGGTAATGAGTGGCCAGGACTCAGCTCGTTACGGGATTGATAGGATTCTGATAAGCGAGTGTGTGTGTGTGTGTGTGTGTGTGTGTGTGTGTGTGTCATCGCATCCAGTGAGTGTGTGTTTGTGTATTTGTATAGTGAGGGAGTGTTTGAAAGAAACAGCAAAAAAGACACTTTTAAATTTTTTTTTAATGTTTTTCCTTAATCCACTCAAGATAAATAATAATAAAACTATTACATATACATATACATATACATATATACATACATACACACAAATATATATATATATATATATATATATATATATATATATATATATATATATATATATATATATATATATAAATATGTGTGTATGTACACACACATACATACATACATATACATGTACATATACACATGCACATTAATATATATGTATACACACACATATATGTACATATAATAAAAACAATAAAACATAAATAAATATATATGTATATATATATATATATATATATATATATATATATATATATATATCTAAACTGCTTATTTTCTTAATGAACAGATTCATTTTAATTTTCTTTCTTCCTCTCTTATAACTATATGAAAACTTTTAGTCATTGATTCATCAGAATAAATTTGTCCTGAATAGGATCTTTTATTACTTTATTATTAACATAATTCTAATAATGTCAACCAATCAACAGATGCAACATTTGCATTCAGTGTGTCACATGTCACATGTATTTTAATGTAATGTAATGTTTTAGTTATGTCATATATACTCTTTTTTTGCCTGGAATAAAACACGATGTTCGAGCTTTTACAGCTGAGACATGTTCCATATCCTCTGGGTCACATAGTCTATAGGTAATAAAATCGGAGTTAATGGCAAACTAGACCCGCTATGTATATATTTTATAGATCTGTCAGGACAGCTTCAGCGAACCGACTGTACTCTTCTTTATCTGCAAAAAAAAAAAAATGGGCCAAACAGTATCTGTGTTGTCATGTCACCGACTATATGCTTCATTCATGACTATTTTCTGCACTACAGTAAATATGTATTACTGACTCATAGTGAACTACAGTACATATTATTTTATAGGTAAAGAACATATTAACTAGCACAACAGTGATTTATTTTCATTATAATTTGACAGCTATGGAAGTGTATGTTACAGCACATGTTACTAGACTGTGACAAGCTTTTCTCCACAGGAATGTGTAACACGAGCCTGGAACCAACGGTGGTTTAACGTGTTTAGTCTCACATTACCGAAGCTAAATCAAACCCGGAAGGTGTGTTTAAGGGTTTTTCCATGAACATGATGAGGCAGAATCATGCCTCTAATGGTAAATCCCAGATTCACGGCATGGTCCGTGTCCATTTATACCAGTTATAGACACATTTGACCTCGGGGAACATGCTTTTTTATTATCATTTTTTTTTACTGTCCTAGAATAAAGTGCAATTGCACCTCCACTACATTAGGGGGCAGCATAGTGTGTGCAGGGAGCATACAGCACAGAGTATGAGTATGAAGTGTAGACACCAGGTGACACCATGAAAACATATTTAACAGGGATGAGAAGACAGGAGGAGAGAGACGGAGATAAAGAGACAAACGAAAGTCTCCCAAAGCTAAGAAGAGGAAATATGACGAAGCGTCTGTAGCGCTTGGTTCACTGTGAAAGACCGGTGTGTTACTGAGTCTGAAATGTTGGAGACAAAGAAATTAAACATATAGTTTAATTAAGGATTTAATTTTATTTTTTCATTTCAGATGCACTTTAAATCCTTTCTGTTAGTTAATAAAGCTATTCTTTGTTGTTAGTCCATATTTCTTTCTTTTTTATTCTCTTATACGTTAATAAGGATTCAGTGTTATGCAGAGGTACTTATAGCAATTTATAGACAAATGATTCTATTTATAGTCATGTAGGGGGCGAGATGTTTATTTCTTCCATGGGGGGGGGTAATTGAGAAGCAGTGGTTTACACCAATAAGTTGGCTCATATAGCTCCTGCTGCCATTATCACAGTCTGACACTTTTATCTGGCACGTGTGACTATTATCACACTTCAATATTAGCCTAACACGTCTGCTTCATAATAACTAACCAAGCACTCAAGATAACACCCGATAATAGAGGCAATTTGTTGAGATTATCTGTGTGTTTAGGAAGGAAATTAATAAAAATCATATCTGAATTCAATATTGTCAATATTGTCTGATTTGCATGTTTAAACAGGACGTGTTGGATGGTGGAAACATTACTTACAGTAAGTTCTGCTCAGGTCTTTATGTTCATTTGGAGTAATTAATAAAAATGTTTTTGTTTTTTTTAAATCTCAACTAACTCATTATATTAGAAAAACAGAAAACAGGCGCCTGCTGCTGAAAGCTCAGTAAATCTGCAGAGCTTTCGGAATCACTGGAGATTCAGAAATAAAAACTTAAAATATGAAACAAATAAAAGCAAACCGGGAGCATGCTTTTTATAGTAGAATAATAATAATAGTGAGTATATTAATTGTGCAAATTTTTTAACCAAAATAACTCCATTAATCTATTAACCCATTAACGCCTGAATTTATATAGCTGTATATAAAAAATGTTTTATGTGTGTTTTTGACTTTTAGTAGATGGTAAATAATGTTGACATTATTCATTTCACTTTTGCACAAAAAATAAATAGAAAATTGGTATAACAGGCATAATGGTCAATAATAAGATAATAATATCATAATAATAATAATCCAGTTATGATGTACAGCACACTCTTCATAATAGATAATAGAAAAACAAGAAACAGGTTTACCTGCATTCAACACAGGATTTACAGCAGGTCACAGCAACAGGAAATAATAAATTCATCTTTTGACAACAGGACTCACAGGTCATTATATGCAGGTTATATGCATGAAATATAAATATAATAAGGCGGTAGCGCTTTTTATATTCATAGGGTAGGGCTTATTACACTTAACTCAAATGAGAGAATAAACCTTTTTAGACAAGTAAGTAGTTAGTGAACACATAAATACTTACACTTAAGTCTAAAAAAGACAAATAAAACTTGGCCTTACCTTCACACCAGCATTAAAATCCAGTGATTCAGGTCAGTTCTCTTGACTTCATGATTTTTTTGCTTTTCCTTATTCCTTGATTTTTAATCCTGAAAGTCAGAGAATGTCTTTAAACACTCGGCCGACACTTTTAGCTGCCTCCTCTTCATCAAATCTCAAGTTTATATATAGTAAGAAGGGTTAAAACTTCTCACTACCACTATTCAGTTGAGTAAAATACTATTTACACAAATAGAAATATCAATAATAAAAAGGAGAAGTATGATAAAGGATGCCGGACATGGGCCCTTATTATGTGTTCAGAGTCAAAACAGTTTATAGTTCATCATCCTAGTTTATTTTCTAACAACAGATTTCACTATGAGGCAGCCTCACTGTATTTGTACATAAATAAAGAATGACAGAAACTAGACAGAAAAGGAAAGAAATCTGTCATTTGTGTATTTTCACTCGGCCGCACACGAGCTGATGAATGAGTTTCACTGAGCAGGAGGATTTGTCATTTCCCTGTTTTGTGCTTTTTCGTTTTTCTTCCTCCTTTTTAAGAGAAAACGCACAAATGATTTATCAAGGAAATCCAGCTACGTGCGGGGATGGTATTACAGGGCAGATCGTGTGAATAACAGCTTATCTATCTGGTTACCTGCCAAGAGAAATTCTGATAACGCAACTATTGCCCAGTCAATGCTCACAGTAACCTAAATACACAATTATGCAACTCCTCCATAAAACTAGTGCCACTGGAGGGGCTGTAACACCCTGAGGAGTGCAACGCACATATCTAGTTGTAAATTATAGTTTCCATTCATTACAATTATAGTTGCTGTAATTTGATGTTAACCAATGTTCAAAAGCTACAGCATTATCGATTAATTATCAGCGTTTTGCCCGTTAAACATTGTTGTCTAATGTTCTGTAGACGACAGCATTATTCATTCTTATATATTTATTTATTTTTCCTAATTTATTCACTCAATACATCATATGTAATTCATTACTCTGGCACTTTACTCCAGAACACATATTTAGATATATCTGTAAAAGTGTACACTACTGTTCACCTTGACCTCTCATTGGAAACACAAAATTGTCTATATATATATATATATATATATATATATATATATATATATATATATATATATATATACACACACAGATGGTTTTATTTTATTTAAAATGATATTTTTCTCCTTCAATCTTTGCTCCTACTAAGCAGATAAACTGTTTTCACCCTTGCTAACATCATTACAACAAGGGTTTTCTAATCATCCATTAGCTTCTAATGCAATTATCACACAATTAGAACACTGGAGAAATCTATTCACCTATTTAGATATTGCATTAAAAAACAGACTTTTCAGCTATAATAGTCATTTAACACATTACCAATGTATAGAGAGGATTTTGGATTAGTTTAATGTTGTCTTCATTGAAAAAAACAGGGCTTTTCTTTCAGAAATAAGGACAATCATTTCTAATATATAATATATTCTATTTATAGAATCTGTATATTTGGGGCATTAAGTGTAACAGTGGTTACAGCAGCAGCTGCTCCATTAGTACTATCAATAAAATGCATAAAAGCTAAAAAAAAATACAAAATTATATATATATACACTTAAAAAAACATGCATTTTTTGCTGAAGTAAAATAGTTGCACAGTTGTGTGTAATGTGCAGGAGATATAGTCAAGTCATAAGTATATAGGAGATATGTAGGAGATATGTGTCGGAGTAGGACATTTATAGG
Organism: Eupleurogrammus muticus; assembly: GCA_036785175.1. Lineage (NCBI taxonomy): Eukaryota > Metazoa > Chordata > Actinopteri > Scombriformes > Trichiuridae > Eupleurogrammus > Eupleurogrammus muticus. The sequence goes on from JAYKQN010000007.1 coordinate 1,639,768, forward strand.
AACAGTAATATTTTGATATTTAAAATAGCAAAAAGGTCAAGTGATAAAAATATTACAAAAGTTTTAATTATGAAAAGGAGAGTTTGATTTGTTTCCAATACTTAATAATACAGTTTGAAACCAATACTTACTGAAATACTGCAAAAAGGAGAATGTCTTACTAACAGGAGCAGAAAATAAAAAGTGGTAGAAATTCTGCACTGGTAAAAAACAAAAAAAAGAAACTATGGTAAGCATGAAAATGACTATAGAAAGCGAAACACCTCCTGTTTGATTGTATGGAGGACAGAAGCTGTTAAACAAGGCAGCACCTGATTCTACTAATTAATTAGAGCCTCGTTAAGGACCTGCATTAGTGGAACCAGGTGTTGCTGCTGGTTGGAGCAAAAACCTGGACCAGAGCGGCCCCCCAGGTCTTAAAATGTCTTTCACTTATGAACCAAACACTATAAAACAATAGAAAACATGAAAGTTATAGGTTTAGATCACCACATACACACCAACAGAAGTATTCTCTCACTGTCTATGAGGAGTGTGTTCATGGGAGTCATTAATAAAAGTGCCTTTTGTGAGGTCACACAGGCATGGGGGAGGAGTTCTGTCTCTCTATGGGGTTGAGGCCGGTCCAGTTCATCCACACCAGACTCTCTCATCCAGATCTTTATGGACCGTGAATCACGCACCGGACACAGGGTCTGAATCAGCGAGCGAACACTTTCGGGAATAAAGTGCCTTGAAATCTATTTTTTCTTTATTATCTGTTAATGAAAAAAATGGCTATTTCATATAAAGAGGGGGATTTCCATTGACGGCCTTTTTTATGAGTCACTGGTCAGCGGCTTTTAGCCGGGGGAGATTTATGGACGTGTTAAAAAACTGGAGTTCAAAGCTCTTTGATGCTGCTGCTTCCACATGGAGTAAACAGACGTTTATACAAAAGATGAGATAAGCAGTGGAGGCAGAAGCTGCTGCCTCCCTTTGGGCAAAAGGAGAATCACAGACCAACATCAGAGACTGGAACTTTCTTTATTCATGTCGCCAGCTCTCACGCTGACTCTGGGGAATGACCCTTCTGGGTTGCCGTCCCCTCTGTTCTCACACACCAGTTTCCCATAAATGTCGAGCACAAGAAAACCTTGTTGTTGAACATGTTCACGTTCACAATCAGCCCTCAGTCTGGTTCAGAGAATGTACACACACACATACACACACACACACACACACACACACACACACACACACACACACACACACACACACACGCACACACACATGCACAGAGGCTAGAACATGAAAGAGCTCAAAGCTGACCTCGGCCTTTATTTCACACAGTTTTCTCCACTTTTCAATTAGACACGTCCCCCCCCCCCCCCCCCCCCCCCAAAAAAAAAAAAAAGTTGTTGTGTTCCTTGGAAAAATTCAAGTCTATTTCCTAAAAGAGAGAAAAGTCGAACAGCAAATCGCGAGGCACGTTTATCACATTTATCACATTTTTACGCGTCTCCTCAATAAAATGTCTTCATGTTGGTTTCTTGTTGTTTAAAAGTCCATTTGTATCGTCTGTTTTTACAAAAATCCTCATTCTGAAAACCCTTTCTTGTTGTTTGAAAATTTATTTTGTTCACAAACATATATTTTTGGAAATTCCTTTTTCTTATAACAAATCCTTGTTTTGTTTGAAAATCTCTTCTTTGCAAATATTTGTTTTTTTTGGTGATTTTTTTTTTTTTAATGTTTGATTTGCTTGCAAATTTAGTGTCTTTTTGCAATTTTTTTTAATTAATCTTTGTTTGAAAATCTATTCTTATTTGTTTGCAAATCTTGTTTAGTTTTTTGTATACATATATATATATGATTGATGTAATTGATGTGGACTGATGATGTAAAAAAACAGAATTTTTAAACAAAAAAAGTTAAGTATGATTGTTTTTTTTTCAAATCCAGACATTTTTATAATGAATAATGACAGAAATTTATATTTTTGAAGAAAAAATGTCTCATGAAAAAGGTGTTTCATGAAGCTGGAGGTTAAACCAGTTAGATGAAGATTAATTATGCCCATTTTTTAATTAATTATAATTGGTACTAGAAATTACCTCATACAATGTGCAGACATGAATCATTATCCTTCATTGGGGAAATAAAGTATGTCATAAAAAATAGCTGATAAACATGTAATTGATAGGACACTTGCATTGACTGTGACAGCATGCCACCAACAGCTTGCGTAGTGTAATACATGAAAAAACACTGTGCACGTTAACTTCCTGTCTCCTTATTAGGCAACAGGAAGTTAATGTCATTTAAAACAGTGTGAGTCATCTCATGACGTAACATCACGAAACTGGAGTTCTTAAATGAGATGCTTATACGATATGCAAATTGTGTGGTTTTAATTTGCTCGCACTTATTTATCAGCACCATAAAATCAAGAAGAAAATCAAGAAAACGAAGAAGCCAGAGTTGTTAGTAACCGTAATGTTCTAATGAAAACACTTGTCTAAGACGTTAATTAAAAAAATTAATTAAAACAAATGAATAGAGTGAATGTGTGCATCAGTGTGTGCCTGGTTTCATTCATTTCAGTTTCACAGGTTTTTCCTTTGTTAGACTGAATAATCATGGGTGGGGGAGGGTGAACAGGTTACAGGTGAGTGTAGGTGGGGGCAGGGGGGGGCGGAGCCAAGGAGCAGGTGAACCCTGCCAATCCTCTATGGCCCCTCCCCCCTCTGAGGGGAAGATCAATATGTACCCGCCTCTCTCCCCTCTGTCTCCCATTCAGAAACACTCATTTGAGCACAGAGGAGAAACACCCACAGCTCCACATCACAGCAGGAGAGCAGCACAAACCATGGTCTCTGCCGGGTTTCAGATCCTGGGCTCGGCCCTGGGGGTGCTGGGCTGGATCGGCGCAATCGTGGTGTGCGCCATGCCCATGTGGAAGGTCACGGCCTTCATCGGCAGCAACATCGTCACGTCGCAGACGTCCTGGGAAGGGATCTGGATGAGCTGCGTGCACCAGAGCACGGGCCAGATGCAGTGCAAGGTGTACGACTCCATGCTGGCGCTGAGCTCCGACCTGCAGGCCGCGCGCGCCCTGACCGTCATCGCCATCGTGGTGGGCGTCATGGCCATCCTGCTGTGCGTGGCCGGCGGGAAGTGCACCAACTGCGTGGAGGACGAGGCGTCCAAGGCCAAGGTGGGGGTGGCGTCCGGCGTCCTGTTCCTCGCCGCCGGCGTCCTCCTCCTGATCCCCGTGTGCTGGACGGCCAACACCATCGTCCGCGACTTCTACAACCCGCTGCTGGTCAGCGCCCAGAAGCGGGAGCTGGGCGGCGCGCTGTACGTGGGCTGGGGGGCGGCTGCCCTCATGCTGATCGGCGGGGGGATGCTCTGCTGCAACTGCCCCGCCAAGAACGAGCCGTCCTACACCACCAGGTACAAGGCCGCTCGCTCGGATACCTCGGCGCCGGTGTCCGGAAAGGACTACGTCTGAAAAACCTCAGTGAGGAAACGTGGGACAACCGGTTGTGAGTTCAGCATTCAGGACACGGGGAAAAAAAAAGGAACCACACCCAATGTGGATTATTGTATTTTAACAGTTACCTATTGTAAAGGGATTTTTGTTTTTAGTAATTGTCATAATTGTGAGTAACCGTGTTAACGATGAAGTTTCTTATGAGAGGATGTGAACTCTGCTCTTTGTGTGGCCATGAGGAAGTTTTCCACGATGATTGTTTGAGTTTGGACAATTGTTCCTTTAAACTAGATAAGAGAACAATGCTACAGTCCTTTACCTACGCTCCGTCTCTGTTGACTCAGGTCACCGCTGATTCATTGTGTGTCTCTGCCACCACAACTATATGTGGTTGTTTTTTTAAATAGTGTCATTTGTATGTACTTTTTTTTTCATTAGTATATTTTATAACCTCAGTCTTATTTTGAAAATGTTCAGGTTTTGCCATTTTTGGGAGGTTGTCGTTTATTATGAAGATTCATGATGTGCCAGTTTCTACTGAAAATAAATATTTTGTTTACAAATCTGAGATCGCCTGTGTTTGCTTTTTTTTTTTATGCTCAGCAGCAGATTCTTTCATTATTACGTGAAAAATATCACTGTATTTACTGTCTATAATAGCATTTTGTGATGCATCTATGATACAGAATGCTGCAGGTGTCCCTTTTGGTTAAAAAAAAAACCTTTCAGAATCTGACTGTTCTTGTATATCAGGTTTAGGTGTGGCAGGAAGAGGCGTCGCGATGGTTGGAAAATTCTTTGTTCCAACCGTGAACCGACAGGCAACAGCAGAGATGTTGATATTCATTTAAATACATGTATTTCCTTCCATTAAGACTCTAATTTGACTCCATTTCTGTAGAATAAGTTTTCCCAGTTCAACACATAAGCCAATACAATACTTTATTTCCTAAATAGTCAGTGTAATCTGTTTAAATGTAGATAATGAAATGTAATTAACCGTAGTTTTACAGTAAGGATCAGATCATCAGATTGAGGAACATTAACCTTTATTTTAAGAAAAAAAAAATCAGCTTCCCTGTCTGTTTGAGCTGAATCCACTGATCCGAACACTTAACAAAAGTAAAGTGTTTGCTCAAGGCTTTACAGTGTGTGTGTGTGTGTGTGTGTGTGTGTGTGTGTGTGTGTGAGGGACCACAGGTGGAATATGGAGGAGCCATTGTTCCCAGTCTCTTGGAGGTAACAAAGCATGAATGCGTGGGAACAATGACCAGGGAGAAAACAAGGCTTGTGGATATCAGGTCTCAGGTGCACCCCCCACCCCCCCACCCCCCTTTTTTTTGTTTGGGAGCACACAAACTCCGCCCTCTGAAAGTTTGAATCACAACAGGAGGTCCTTATCAGCTCACAGCGAGACCTCGGGTGCATCAGAGCGCGGCGAGCGCCGAACACACGGGACAAACCCGAACCCTGTCGCTGCTGCCCCTCCAGCTGTTTCTACGTGTCATGGCGTCCCAGGGCCTGCAGATCATGGGTGTGACGCTGGCCTTCCTCGGCTGGCTGGGCGCCGTCGCCACCTGCGCCATGCCCATGTGGCGGGTCACGGCGTTCGTGGGCGCCAACATCGTGACGGCCCAGACCATCTGGGAGGGGCTGTGGATGAGCTGCGTGGTGCAGAGCACGGGCCAGATGCAGTGCAAGGTGTACGACTCGCTGCTGGCGCTGCCGCGGGACCTGCAGGCCGCGCGCGCCATGCTGGTCGTCTCGCTGCTCGCCGGCGTGGTCGGCGTCCTGGCGGCCGTGGCCGGCGGGAAGTGCACCAACTGCATGGAGGACCAGGCGGCCAAGGCCAAGGCCTGCGTGGCGTCCGGGGCGGCGTTCGTGGTCGCCGCCCTGCTGGTGGCCATCCCCGTGTCCTGGTCAGCCCACGCCGTCGTGCGGGACTTCTACAACCCCATGCTGGTCGCCGCCCAGCGCAGGGAGCTGGGCGCCGCGCTCTATCTGGGCTGGGGCTCCGCCGGGCTGCTGCTGCTGGGCGGGGGCCTGCTCTGCAACAACTGCCCCCCCGGGGACACGCCGGTCAGGTTCGCCCCCGTCAGGACGGCTTCCGCCAACGTGGACTATGTGTGAATGTGTGAGGGCCAGATGGAGCCCTGCAGGGCTTCACTCTCTGTTCAGAAGTTGCACAAAAGGAAGTTTCTTGAAAGGTGCTTAAAACAGTTGATGACATCTAACTGTGTCGTTGGTCGAGAATTATATATTTACACATTTATATATATTAATATGTGTAACATGTTTTGTTAATCTTTTTTGCAAATATCTTTGTTTGAAAATCTATTCTTAGTTGTTTGCTAATCTTTCTTTTCAAATGTTTTTGTTAAATTTTTGTTTAGTTATATACATATATATTGGAACATTTTTAAAACTTATATATATATATATATATATATGTGTGTGTGTAGAAAATTACAGTGGTGAAGAATTACTGTAGTAAATCAGACAGTATATTATAATTCAGTTAATCACCCAATACTGTAAATTTCACAGTATTTTATTGATTTGTAATGTACAATTAATCATCCAATTCTGTAGATATAACTGAAATCAGATTTTTTTTAATAGTAAAAACACAATATTGTGTATAACATAAGTACAGTCTTTATGCTGTTATAGACCTAATTCTACAGGAATGGAGTTTAAATAGAGTCGTAATGGAAGGAAAATGCCTATGTTGATGTATTGACTTTCTTAAGCTGTGTAGTGAAGTACAATCATTCTGTAATTCAATATTGTGCAGGCTGCTGCCAAGAGATTTTGTGATTTAGCTGTATGATTGATGAAAATGTGTGAAGCTCATTATTAAAAATAGGTCACAAAGTGCACTACCAAGAAGCATTCTCCCTTTTTCTTCCTTGTATAATGATAAATGACCCTTCCCTTGACGTCCAGTTCAAATAAAGCCTCTTTGTGCCGTTGGTGACGCCGTCTTTTCTCCCTCACGCCATAATAAAAGTGAAACTGTACATGTGTCACTGACCACTCGTGATGAAGGCATCCAGGAATCCTGGGGCCTGGGCTCTCTCTGGGATGTACTGACACCCGGCTGAGATGTTTGCCGCCCTGTGACGGACTGTCCTTGTATCCCTGACAGTAATTTACCGTTCCTGTTCCTGCTCGGACTCACGCTGCTAAGGAACGGTTTTATTCCCCCGAAGAATGGATATTTACACTTTTCCACATCTGCCAAGCCCTGTCAGGTCGATATATCCTACACCTCTTTAATGCTTCTCTCTTTGTTTTCAGACACGTTCAATTGAAACCGCACAGACAGGCGTAATAATGGGCCCTCTAAGGTTTCACCGCCGTGTCTGTTCTGGGTTTGGCCGCCCAGCTGTTGTCCTCAGCATTCAGGTTGTTTTTCAGCAAAAGCAGCAATAGAACAAACTAATCCTGTACATGTTAAAGGGACAATTAACTAAACATGTGTCGTAAATCAATTTGTGAGCAGCATTCTAATGTGCTGCGAATATTTCACTTACACCAGTGTTCCATAAGTTAGATATGTTCTTAAATTTGAAAGAAAAGAACATTTTTTTAATGAAAATGACAATAAACTCATAAATCCACTCTATACATTGTTAATGTGGTAAATGACTATTGTAGCTGCAAATGTCTACATAGGTGAATAGAGGCCCATTTCTCCTGTGTTCTAATGGTGCATTAAAACCAATGGATGTTAAAAAAAAAAACAGTTGTTGTAATGATGTTAGCACAGATAAAAACAGTTTAGCTGGTTAAATAGAGGAAATTATAATTTCAAATAAAAAAAATCATTATTTCTAACCTTGTCAATGTCTTGACTATATTTTCTATTCATTTTGCAGCTCATCTGATGAATCAAAGGGTGACCTTTCACAATGGAAAAACCCAAAACTACTAAACAGCGGTAAACCTTTGGGTAGTTTAATTTACAAGAATCACTTATTATGAGAGGAGCACGTTAAATGTCATCATTCATAGCTATAACCCTTATAAATAAATGATAAATGTGACTAAAAGGTACAATTTTCTCTCTTAAATGAAGTAAAGTAAAAGTAGAATTAACGTTCCAGTAAATAAAATTAATAGAAGCAATGGTGACAAAAATACAGTTTATTGTCTGAGTGAAAAAAACAACAATTAAATGAAAAATAAATCTCACATGACAAAAAAAAAAGTTACACATACACAATAATGGGGAAAAGTCAAAGACAGGATTAATACTGGAGTTATAAAAAAAAAAATAAAAAAAACTTGATCCTGACCCCATGTTGTGGTGACACATACCTCATGGAGCCCCTCGTGTCTCTCAGTGTGTTAGTGGGGGGTTAGTATCAACGCACAAATCGATAAGCGTCATCGCGTCAGACGAATTCCTTCCCGGGCGTCGTGGATTTGGGCGGCGAGTACTTGGCGCCGCCGTAGCGGTCCCCGCCCCCTGTCGGACACTGGCAGCAGAGCAGCGCCCCGCCGATCAGCAGCAGCCCCGACGCCCCCCAGCCCACGTACAGGCAGGCCCCCAGCTCCCGGCGCTGGGCGTCGGGCACCATGGGGTTGTAGAAGTCCTTGACGATGGTGTTGGCGGGCAGCGACACGGTCACCAGGCACAGGGCGCCGCTCAGCGCGAAGAAGACGCCAGCGGAGACGGCCACGCGGGCCTTGGCCGCCTTGTCCCCCACGCAGGTGGTGCACTTGCCCCCCACCACGGACAGCAGCAGGCCGAACAGGGAGAAGAGGATGGCGATGACCACCATGGCGCGCGCCGCCTGCAGGTCGGGGGGCAGCGCCAGCAGCGAGTCGTACACCTTGCACTGCATCTGGCCGGTGCTCTGCACCACACAGGTCATCCACAGGCCCTCCCAGATGGTCTGGGCCACCACGATGTTGTTGCCGATGAAGGCCGACACCTTCCACATGGGCAGCATGCAGATCAGGATGTTGCCCACCCAGCCCAGCACGGCCAGCCCCACGCCCAGGATCTGCAGCCCCAGAGACGCCATCGCTGCTGCTGCTGCTGCTTCTTCTGCTTTGTAGCTGTCGGGAAGTTTTATATGATGTTGGGACCCCCCCACCACCCCCCCATCCTGTGGGTGGGCTTTGGCTCCTCTTAGGAATAAACATCCATCATGCTGTTCTTTGAGTTCGGAGGCAGAAAGGAAAAAAGAAAAGTTCGAGTTCAGTTCAGCTGCACATAAAAAATAAAACTTTACAGCAATGATGGAATTTATCAAAGCGTTGTACTTTAATACTTGAGATACTTGCACATTTTATATTTTCTATATATACATTTATGGTTACTAGTTACTTCTGAGATTCTATTTTACTATTCAAACTTATGTCATCTATTATTTTCTTAAAAAGTTTACGCATTTTGTGTGAAGGCAAGGCAAGGCAAGGCAAGTTTATTTGTAGAGCACAATTCATACACAGGGCAATTCAAAGTGCTTTACAGTTACACAAAATCACAAAATGAGAGCAAAACATACATAAAATCACAAAAGGAAAATCATAAAACATAGAATTCATCATTAATTTAAAAAAGAGTGAAGAGTGTAGATAAGATACTTTCAGTTTTCATATGCACGGTTAAACAGAACTGTTTTCAGCCTGGTCTTAAACATTGTCAGCGTTGAGGCCTGTCTCACATTCTCTGGAAGACTGTGTCTGGTTAAACATGCATAACTTCTTTTTATAGATCTCTAGATCAACCTGGAGTTTTGATTTTCGCCATTTCCGTTCGGCTCCAGGGCACTCTCTCTTTTGTGCCCTGACTGAGTCATCATTTCAAGTTAGCACGGATGTTAGCACGGATGCTAACAAGTTAGCACGGATGTTAGCACGGATGCTAACAAGTTGGCACGGACGTTAGCACGGATGCTAACAATTTAGCATGGACGTTAGCACGGATGTCAGCACGGATGCTAACAAGTTAGCACGGACGTTAGCACGGATGCTAACAATTTAGCATGGACGTTAGCACGGATGTTAGCACGGATGCTAACAAGTTAGCACGGATGTTAGCACGGATGCTAACAAGTTAGCACGGATGCTAACAAGTTAGCACGGATGTTAGCACGGATGTTAGCACGGATGCTAACAAGTTAGCACTGATGTTGGCACGTATGCTAACAAGTTAGCACGGATGTTAGCACGGATGCTAACAAGTTGGCACGGATGCTAACAAGTTAGCACGGATGCTAACAAGTTAGCACGGATGTTAGCACGGATGTTAGCACAGATGCTAACAAGTTAGCACAGATGCTAACAAGTTAGCACGGATGTTAGCACGATGTTAGGCAAGGCAAGTTTATTTGTAGAACACAATTCATACACAGGGCAATTCAAAGTGCTTTACAGTTACACAAAATCACAAAAGGAGAGCAAAACATACATAAAATCACAAAAGGAAAATCATAAAACATAGAATTCATCATTAATTTAAAAAAGAGTGAAGAGTGTAGATAAGATACTTTCAGTTTTCATATGCACGGTTAAACAGAACTGTTTTCAGCCTGGTCTTAAACATTGTCAGCGTTGAGGCCTGTCTCACATTCTCTGGAAGACTGTGTCTGGTTAAACATGCATAACTTCTTTTTATAGATCTCTAGATCAACCTGGAGTTTTGATTTTCGCCATTTCCGTTCGGCTCCAGGGCACTCTCTCTTTTGTGCCCTGACTGAGTCATCATTTCAAGTTAGCACGGATGTTAGCACGGATGCTAACAAGTTAGCACGGATGTTAGCACGGATGCTAACAATTTAGCATGGACGTTAGCACGGATGTTAGCACGGATGCTAACAAGTTAGCACGGATGTTAGCACGGATGCTAACAAGTTAGCACGGACGTTAGCACGGATGCTAACAATTAAGCATGGACGTTAGCACGGATGTTAGCACGGATGCTAACAAGTTAGCACGGATGTTAGCACGGATGCTAACAAGTTAGCACGGATGCTAACAAGTTAGCACGGATGTTAGCACGGATGTTAGCACGGATGTTAGCACGGATGCTAAAAAGTTAGCACGGATGTTGGCACGTATGCTAACAAGTTAGCACGGATGTTAGCACGGATGCTAACAAGTTGGCACGGATGCTAACAAGTTAGCACGGATGTTAGCACGGATGTTAGCACAGATGCTAACAAGTTAGCACAGATGCTAACAAGTTAGCACGGATGTTAGCACGATGTTAGGCAAGGCAAGTTTATTTGTAGAACACAATTCATACACAGGGCAATTCAAAGTGCTTTACAGTTACACAAAATCACAAAAGGAGAGCAAAACATACATAAAATCACAAAAGGAAAATCATAAAACATAGAATTCATCATTAATTTAAAAAAGAGTGAAGAGTGTAGATAAGATACTTTCAGATTTCATATGCACGGTTAAACAGAACTGTTTTCAGCCTGGTCTTAAACATTGTCAGCGTTGAGGCCTGTCTCACATTCTCTGGAAGACTGTTCCAGATTTTAGCTGCAGAAAACTGGAATGTAGCTTCACCATGTTTAGTCCTGACTCTGGGCACCTGCAGGAGACCAGTTCCTGAGGTTCTCAGGGTCCTAGATGGCTCGTATGGCTCTAACATGTCATAGATGTATTTTGGTGCTAGACCATGAAGAGACTTGTACACAAGTAAAGCTGTTTTAAAGTCTATTCTTTGAGTGACAGGAAGCCAGTGCAGAGACATGAGCACTGGACTAATATGGTCATATTTTCTGGTTCTAGTCAGGACTCGAGCTGCAGCGTTCTGAATGTTCTGTAGTTGTTTAACAGCTTGTTTAGAGAGACCAGTGAGCAGGCCATTGCAGTAGTCTAACCTGCTGGAGACAAATGCATGGATCAGTCTCTCCAAGTCTGGTTTAGACACTATATTTTTGATTTTGGCAATGTTTTTTAGATGGTAAAAGGCTGTTGATAATGTTGACTTTATGTGGCTGTGAAAGTTCAGGTCTGAGTCCATTAGCACCCCTAGATTTCTGAAAGGTATAAGGGGCATTATTATAATTGTTATTATGAAAATATATGACAGATATTATACATTATATAATGTGACGCAGTACTAATAATAAACTAAAAAATAAATAAATAAAATTAGTAATAAAGTATTTAAATATATATATACATATATAAATCTCTAAAAGACACCAAACACCAAAAGGACTTAAGTGCATTTAGCTAATAAATAAATATGTATAATATTAATAACTTGAAGCGCTATTTGGTAAAACAATTAATAATAATTCAGGTCTTTACTTCTATGTCTTTTTTATGAATCTCATTCAATTTTAATATGGATGTTTAGCTCAACACCTCGATTGAAAACGGTCAGATGTTTCCTTATATCTCTGGCTAATAAGAACAGGTAGAATCATTAATCATTGACAACAAGAAATAAGTCTTCAAACATGTTTAGTCTCAATAGTAGAAGATGTCTAATGTGTGGATTGCACATTAACAAAAAATTACCTTACTTAGTGAATATCACATTTGCAGGTGAGTCATTTTACTCAAACCAATTAATGCCATGTCAATCAAACACACACATGTTGGTTCGTTAGCTGCTCAACGACCACAGGTGTTTCCACTTTGACTAATTCCAGAAGAGCCAATCAGGAGAGGCCTGGACCCCCATGTGGGTATAAAAGCTGCAGGTGAGCAGCAGCTCTCACCACTCACCTCTTCACCTGAAACCACCATGGCCTCTGCGGGTATCCAGATCTTCGGCCTCTTCCTGGCGGTCGTGGGCTTCTTCGGCGACATCGTGATCTGCGCCCTGCCCATGTGGAAGGTGTCGGCGTTCATCGGGAACAACATTGTGACGGCGCAGGTCTTCTGGGAGGGGCTGTGGATGAACTGCGTGAAGCAGAGCACCGGCCAGATGCAGTGCAAGGTCTACGACTCCATGCTGGCTCTGCCCCGGGACCTGCAGGCCGCCCGGGCCCTGGTGGTGATCTCCATCCTGGTGGTGTTCCTGGGGGTCCTGCTGGCCGTGGCCGGGGGGAAGTGCACCAACTGCCTGGAGGACGAGGAGGAGAAGAGCAAGGTGGCCGTGGCCGCGGGGGTCTTCTTCATCGTGGGCGGGATCCTGTGCCTGATCCCCGTGTCCTGGTCCGCCCACGAGGTCATCAGGAACTTCTACAGCCCCATGGTGACCGACGCTCAGAGGAGGGAGCTGGGCGCCTCGCTGTTCATCGGCTGGGGGTCGGCGGGGCTCCTGTTCATCGGAGGGGGGCTCCTCTGCTGTCAGTGCCGGCAGCAGAAGGACAGCAGATACTCCGTCAGATATTCTGCCCCTCGCTCAGCGGCTGGAGCCTACGTCTGAGATGTTGGACCTGCTTCCTGTCCATGGACTGAACTATGATTTTTAGGATTGTGTGTTACTGAATTTTAATAAATTTTAAGCTTTTATATAATCTCTGGGTTGTCTTGTTGCTTGATTCATCAGTGAGGATGACAGCGTTTCTAGTTTTGATTTGGTGTCAAATTTATAGATGCATTAACCAGGTCTAAAATTCAAAATGTCAAATGGTGTAACTGAAGTGATATTTTAACTTGATTAAGACCAGGTTTTTAAACTGCTAAGAGGAAAAACTTTATGTATTGCTAGTTTGAAAGACAACCATAATTAACTCGCTCAGCAGCTGGTGGAGGAGGCTATGTCCTAGATGTTTAACCTGCTTCCTTTCCTTGAACTAGGAATTGTCTGATCCTGGACCTGTTGTCCCTGCATTATGAAATCAAAGGGGTTGATTAAAACCTTGGGAATCCTTCAGCTACTAATGACAAACTGCTCATGTTAACACTAAAGCTTCCAAGTATTTGTTTGGATGCAGTTTAACACCAAACTTCCTGAAACCACTACCTGAATCGCCCTTTACCACTTTAGGAACTGACTACTTTAGCATTTTGCTGCCATTCAGTAAAACTTGTGCTTTCTTGAAATGTTCAGACATGAGGGTAAACCGAAAGATCCTGAGCCTATGAATGGAGACACTGCAAAATATTCTTTCCTGAACACAAGTCTGGCTAAAAGAAAATATTAAACAATGAGAAAACACAAGTGTCTTTTGGTGATTTATTAAAAGATCTCTTGCAAGAGAGACGAGACAGCACAGCGCTCAAAATTGGCACGTCCTACTCTCTGTGATAAGTGTTAAAGGCTTTTATAATGGAGTCCTGAGTCTGGAATGCAAGCTTGGCTTCTAGGAGTTTACCACAGGATTTTATGACTTACCAGACGGGCATCGTAACTAAAGATAAGTAAAACCAGCCAAGGGGCCATACATCCTGTTTAAACTGTGATAAGCACTCAAGGAAACGATATGGAGATGTTCATGACTACCAGACGTTTACATTTAGATCAAGGGTCATAAAATCTATACATCTTAGAAATGGAACACTCAGGAAACATTGATATGCATTAAACATTACAATATCATAGTAATTTTCACTTACACAAGTCCGTCACCATTTAAACAAGTGTTAACAGGAAGTCCCTGAGATAAAAGTTATGGTCTTCAAACAATGCAATACATAAAATTCTCAAATGGGGGGGCAGCACATTGCCAGAGCTGTCATCTGGTTTTACACCAAGAATTAGTTTTTCAAACCTGGTTTTAATCAAGGTGGATTTAATCTTTAATACCACTTCAAGATCAAAGTAAAAATTTTAGCCCCGAGTGCATCTTAGAACCATTTATGAATTTGACACCAAATCTTAAACTAGGAACCCTGTCATCATCCTCACTGATGAATCAAGCAACAAGACAACCCAGAGATTATATAAAAGCTTAAAATTTATTAAAATTCAGTAACACCATGAAAGGTTAAGACAATAAAATCATAGTTCAGGCCATGGACAGGAAGCAGGTCCAACATCTCAGACGTAGGCTCCAGCCGCTGAGCGAGGGGCAGAATATCTGACGGAGTATCTGCTGTCCTTCTGCTGCCGGCACTGACAGCAGAGGAGCCCCCCTCCGATGAACAGGAGCCCCGCCGACCCCCAGCCGATGAACAGCGAGGCGCCCAGCTCCCTCCTCTGAGCGTCGGTCACCATGGGGCTGTAGAAGTTCCTGATGACCTCGTGGGCGGACCAGGACACGGGGATCAGGCACAGGATCCCGCCCACGATGAAGAAGACCCCCGCGGCCACGGCCACCTTGCTCTTCTCCTCCTCGTCCTCCAGGCAGTTGGTGCACTTCCCCCCGGCCACGGCCAGCAGGACCCCCAGGAACACCACCAGGATGGAGATCACCACCAGGGCCCGGGCGGCCTGCAGGTCCCGGGGCAGAGCCAGCATGGAGTCGTAGACCTTGCACTGCATCTGGCCGGTGCTCTGCTTCACGCAGTTCATCCACAGCCCCTCCCAGAAGACCTGCGCCGTCACGATGTTGTTCCCGATGAACGCCGACACCTTCCACATGGGCAGGGCGCAGATCACGATGTCGCCGAAGAAGCCCACGACCGCCAGGAAGAGGCCGAAGATCTGGAGACCCGCAGAGGCCATGGTGGTTTCAGGTGAAGAGGTGAGTGGTGAGAGCTGCTGCTCACCTGCAGCTTTTATACTCACATGGGGGTCCAGGCCTCTCCTGATTGGCTCTTCTGGAATTAGTCAAAGTGGAAACACCTGTGGTCGTTAAGCAGCTAACGAACCAACATGTGTGTGTTTGATTGTTGGTGATTGTGTTATTTGTCGACCAGCTGATGGCGAAGGTCACATGATCTTCTGCAAATGTGATATTTAGTTGAACTATGAGAAGTAAAATGATATTTTTTTAATGTGTAATCAATAAAAACCACTAGACATTTTTTCCTATTGAGGCTGAACTTGTTTGAAGACTTATTCCATGTTGTTTCACCATCAATGATGAATTATTTTATCTGTTCTTATTAGCCAGAGATATAAGGAAACACTTGACCTATCAGAAAGGGGTTTATTTCATTTTCAATTTAGATGTTTTTGAGCTAAACATCCATATTGAAAGGAATAAGATTTATAACAAAAGACATTGAAAGTTATTTATGTATTGTATATTCTTTTATTATTAATTCTATTTTTGTGATTATTTGTGAGATTAGTGATGTTTAAATAGTTATATTATGATTAGAAGGGTCGAAATGTCATGCTTCTTCTAAATGCACAATTGCTGTAGTTAATGCTTAGACTATTATAGAAGAAGAAAATAAAAATAAATGAAATGTTTTCGTCTAAATTATACTGGTGACTATTATTTGAATAAGCAAATGTTATTTCCTCATATCAGCATGTTTCCTCTCAGGTGTTCATCGGCTCATTTGCATGTAAAACTTGTTCATGTCTTTACATTTGTGTGCATGGTTTCAGTCAAGTTAAAGTTGTTTTTTTCACAGTTCCGCTTCAGTTAACAGGTTTTTCCTCACAGCACACAGGAATGAGGACGAGCAGGAAACCTGATCCACAAACTATCGAGTCCCCTCCCCGTGGATCCTCCTCCTCCAACCTGCACCTGAATACAACCTGCAGCTGAGCGAAAGTAAAACAGAGAAAAAAAAACGTTCGAGGCTCGACTTCTGTTTTTTTGGAAAACCCGCGTTACCGCATGATCGGGACGCCATGCGGACTCAGCTGGTCGGCGTGTGCCTGGCGACCGTCGGCCTCCTGGGCGTGGTGCTGATCTGCGGGCTGCCCATGTGGAAGGTGACGGCCTTTGTGGGGGCGAACATCGTCACCTCGCAGGTGTTCTGGGAGGGGCTGTGGATGAACTGCGTGATCCAGAGCACGGGCCACTCCCAGTGCAAGGCCCACGACTCGGTGCTGGCGCTGCCCCAGGGCCTGCAGGCCTCCCGGGCCCTGGTCTGCGTGTCCATCGCCGTGGGCGCGGCGGCCATCGCGCTCACTGTGGCGGGGGCCCGCTGCACCAGCTTCCTGAGGGACGACCGGCGCTGCAAGGCCAACGTGGGCCTCTCGGGGGGGGTGGCGTTCGTCGTGGCTGGCGTGCTGTGCCTCGTCCCCGTCAGCTGGACGGCGCACAACATCATCACGGGCTTCTACAACCCGCTGGCCACCGCCGAGAGGAGGGGGGAGCTGGGGGCGTCCGTCTACGTGGGCTGGGCGTCCGGGGCCCTGCTGGTCATCGGGGGGGGGGTCCTGTGCAGCACGTACTCGTGCTGAGGGGAGCGAGGCGGCCTCCAGACGCAGCAGGGACAGCGACGTGTTAACGTTTATTCGCTTTCTGATTAAGGCTCCTTTTCACCATTTCAAGCTTTTTTAATGCACTATACTGACATTTTACAACAAAATGCCAAAAAGCAAAGCATATGAAGAAATTGACTTTTAAGTTTTTAATCTAGTAGTCGTAGTAGTAGATAATAGTTGCATCATGTGATAATGTGATCCAAGTTTATGTATGTACTTTTCACCACAAATCATGAATGAAACAAGATTTTTGTTTTCAATAATGAATGTGACCAGCCAGTTTTGATTGTTTTAATAATAAAAAATATAGAAATACAGAAAAAAAATTGTAAAAATTAAATAAAAATGGCCTTTTTCCTCTTTTAACCTCAATAGTCAATAAATCAACCTTGTATTTTAGGGTTTTTATGCACAAATTTTTAAAAGAACTGACTTTTTTCAATCATATTGCAAATTATAATTTTTTAATGTGAAGAATTTAAAAAATTGTATAATGTATAATGAAATTGAATTAATAAAATATGTTTAATAAAGTCATCTATGTTCATATATTTTTAACATGTATTTTTTAGCACAAATTATGAATGAATTTTTTTTTCACAAATAAACATTAACTTTCTCTTGTATGTGAGAACCCAGTTTTGGATTTTTTTAAAATACAGCAAAAACATCATGTTATAAAATAATTCCTCATCTTTTATCTTTAATTTGCTGAGATTCATGTAAAGGAAACTATGCTTGTATATTTATATCCTAATAAGTCAATAAATCCACCTTTTATATCAGGGTTTTAATGCACAAAAGTGACATTTTTGTGTCTCTTCCACAGTTATTTAATTAAAAAACTGACTTTTTATCATATTGCAAATTTTACATTTTTGATGAATGAGACTGTTAATCAACAAATGATGTTTAATAATAAAGTGATCCAAGTTTATGTATGTACTTTTCACCATAAATCATGAATGAAACAAGATTTTTTTTTCACAAATGAATGTGAAGCCAGTTTTGATTATTTTAATAATAAAAAATATAGAAATACAGAAAAAAATGTAAAAATTAAATAAAAATTAACCTTAATTTGTCTGAGATTCATGTGAAGGAAACTATGCTTGTATATTTATATCCTAACAAGTCAATAAATCAACCTTGTATTTTAGGGTTTTTATGCAATTTTTTTTTTAAAAGAACAGACTTTTTTTAAAATCAGACTTTTAATCATATTGCAAATTATAATTTTTTAATGTGAAGAATTTAAAAAATTGTATAATGTACAATGAAATTGAATTAATAAAATATGTTTAATAAAGTCATCTATGTTCACATATTTTTAACATGTATTTTTTAGCACAAATTGATGAATCAAGACTTTTTTATTCACAAATGAATGTGACAAGCCAGTTTTGATTGTTTTAATAATTAAAAATATAGAAATACAGAAAAACCATTGTAAAAATTACATGAAAATAGCTTTTTTCCTCAGCTCTTGTCCTTATTTGTCTGAGATTCATGTGAAGGAAACTATGCTTGTATATTTATATCCTAATAAGTCAATAAATCAGCCTTGTATTTTAGGGTTTTTTATGCACAAATTTTTATTTTTAAAAGAACAGACTTTTTATCATATAGCAAATTATACGTTTTTAATGTGAAGAATTAAATGCAGATAATAGTTGCATAATGTGATATTGAGATTGTATAATGAAATTTAATGAATAAAATATGTATGATATATATATATATATATATATATATATATATATATATATATATATATATATATATATATATATATTTTATAAAGTCATATCTTATATTTATCTACCTTTTTTAGCACATTATGATGAAACAATAATTGACAGTGTATATTAGGGTTACAGGCTTTTTTTTATCATATTGCAAATTATTTCATTATTAAACGTTTTTTAATGTGAAGAATTAAAAAAATCTAGAAAGTCTAATTACATAATGTGATATTGACATTGAATTAATACAAGATGTTTAATTAAGTCCTTTCAGTTTATATATTTTAATGTGTATTTAACTTTTCACCCTTTTTGTGTCTCTTTCACAGTTATTTCAAACTTTTTTTATCATATTGCAAATTATAAAAATCTTTTCCCAGAGATGATGATCCTGCAAACGTCCAGCGAAGAAGTTTTAACGTATGCACAACACAGACCGTTGCATCTCTCTGGAAAAGAAAAAAAAATTTGCATCTCTCTATTGATCTTTGTCATTTGTCCAATTAACATAACAAACACGACAGTAAAATGTGAACTTCCAGGAGGAAAAGCTCCTTCATTTCAACAGCGACAAGGCAGGAGACTCACACCTTTTATTCCCTTCTCATTCTCTTGCTTTAGATTTTTTCCTGAAACATCGACTCTGGTTTTAACAGGTTTTCCAGATGGGGGGGAAGGGCCTGCAGCTGGGGGGCCTCGTACTGACGGTGATAGGGATTTTAGGCGTGTGTTTGGCCTGTGGACTCCCGATGTGGCGCGAGGCGTCTTTTTTTGGATCCAACATCTTATCTGCACAAATAGTAAGTCGATAATATATTATAGATATTTCATACAGAGACATGGTGTTTGTTCAATAATATAAAATAATAGTAATTCCAGTGTGAAATATCTACAATTTGATTCTAAATAGTTATATCTAATTCAACCACAATTAAAGATATCTGCATGTTAATTTTCAAATATCTTAAATTAAGTTATAACTAGGTGAAATTAAGTTGTAGATATGTATATCTGGAGTTATGACTACACGACATGTAATTGTAGACGTCTATTATCAAGTTGTAGATATCTTGAACTGACTTTGATTAGAGATATCTGAAACAGGATATATATATATTTGGAAATATATATAATTCCAAAGACTTGAATTCTGCATCAACGCAGAGCATAATTAAGCATAAACTGCTTCTCACTATAAAATCAGGAATTTTCAGGTTTGATATGTATAATCTAATAATCTAAAAACCAAATATATGATGCAGCTATCTTTTATTATATCTTTTATTATATATATATATATATATATATATATATATATATATATATATATACATACATAATTATGAACTGCTTCTCGCCTTGCTGAATTAGGAATAGTAGTGTTTCCAATATGTGAAATATCTACAATTTGATTCTAAATAGTTATATCTAATTCAACCACAATTAAAGATATCTGCATGTTTCTTTACATGTATCTGAAATTAAGTTATGAGGTGAAATTAAGTTGTAGATTTCTATATCTGGAGTTATGACTACTCAAGATGTAATTGTAGACGTCTCTCTCTCTATATATGTATATATATTATTAGAGATATCTTGAATTACAGTTTTACTGAGGCGAAATGACAAAGCTGGGAGCATGGTGCATGACTTTTCAGAGATCTCTAACTTTAATTAAAACTGAATTATAGATTTCTGCAACACGTGTGATGATTTTCCCGATGTTTCAGTGGCAGATCTCTGTAATTCTCCACATTGACAGCTGTGGGACGGCCTGTGGTGGCAGTGCATCACCTACGCCTCGGGTCAGATGCAGTGTAAAGGTCAGAAGGGCAACCCCGTGACCCCCCCCCTGCAGGCGCTACGTATCCTCACGCTGCTCTCCATCCTCGCCGGCGTCGTGGGCTTTGTGGTCAGCCTCCTGGGAGGGGGCGTGGCCAACTGCGGCGCGGCGCCGCCCGACCCCCTGCAGCCTGCGTCCGGTTTGTCCACCAGGAAGAAGGTGAGGGGGGGGTTGTTAATGCAATGATATGCAGTAATAAGGAGTTTTAGTAGAGTATCTTTCAGGGGGATCGTCTTGATTTGAGTAAATTTACATTCATTTAGGAATATGCACACATTCAAATTAAAGCAAAACACTCACCCTTTAATAAGCCTTTACTATGGTTTTATATTTTTTGCAGAGTTTGCATAATTATCACATCACCACAAACTAAATTTCCACACAGTGAACCTGCATTTTCCTGCTTTCCAGCCTCAGTTTCTGTGTTTTTTGACCACAGCTCATTCTATCATTTAAAAGGCCACATTTGAACTATCTGGAATTAACGTGGCCGATATCACCGACGTCTTCCTGATTAGTCGCAATTACATCTTTAATAGTTGCATCTTTCATTGAAGTCATCTTAAGACTTTATAACTCACTGTAGTCACTTTTCCTCCACTCATCACTTTTCTCTACACACACATCCTGCATCTTAAGTTTGCATTAGCTATGTATGTGTACATGTGGGTATGTGCGTATATATATGTAAATATGTAAATATGTGTGTATGTGTATATATATGTAAATATGTGTGTACATGCATGTATGTATGTATATATGCTTTGCTTATGCATACTTTTTTTTGCTATTTATTAGTATTTTTTCTCCATTCTATGTCCATAATGCATACTGTGTATGCTGATCAACAATTTCTACAAATTGTGTACATAGTGTTGTGTATTTTTATTTTTTATAGCTTTTATCTTCTTGAGCTTTTATTTTCTTTTCTTCTCTCTATTCTGTACGCTGCAGTAACAGACAAATGTCCCCGTTGTGGGATCAATAAAGTCATATCTTATCTTATCTGTAGCGTAAGTATGACTAATGTAATAATTCATTTTTGACTATAGAGACAAGAGAATTATAAAGATCTGCAATGACGCCATTGAAACATCAAATAAAATTGCACATTTTAAATGTGAATTCCAGAAATCTGTAATTCAGTTTTGTCTATAGGCATAATTAAAGTTAGACATATTAGACACATTTCCAGCTTTGTCATTTCACCTCGGTAAAACTGTAATTCAAGATATCTCTAATAACATTCTGACTAGGAGAAACGAAAGTTACAGATATCTCTAATCAAGTCAGTTCATAGATATCTACAACTTGATAATAGACATCTACAATTACAAACAATGAAAACATGCAGATATCTTTAATTGTGGTTGAATAAGATATAACTATTTAGAATCAAATTGTAGATATTTCACACTGGAATTACTAATTACTACACTGGAATTATTACTATACCTAATTCAGCAAGGCGAGAAGCAGTTAATGATTATATATATATACTATATTATATTTGAGAATTAACATGCAGATATTGTGGTGAATTAGGAAATATAACTTTCTTTACTATAATATAATATAATAGTAATATTATATAAACTATAATATTACTATAATATCTTTAACACACATATAGCAGACATCCCAACGTGAATTGTAGATATCTATATTTCATACACACAAGTGGAAAAAGTAACGTCATAGAAAAACTGTAGTTGTGCATCTGAAGTGACAATTGTGGGTAGGAAGGATAGTTGTGCATATCTGGAATTACAACTGAATTACAGGTAACTGCACCGCATATCCAGACTGACTAGAATGGCTGTGCTATGCTAACCAGAAAATAAATAAATAAATAAATACATATAAGCTGCTGACAGATTGTCACATGTCTGGGTCTCCAGGTGCGCCTGGTGGGCGGGGCTCTGTGCGTCCTGTCCGGCGTCCTGTGCCTGGTTCCCGTCAGCTGGATGGCGGCCGCCACCCTCTTCGTGTCCAACGACCCGCTGATGTCGGCGGCGGTGAAGCGCGACGTGGGCACCTCCATCTACATCGGCTGGGCGTCCTCGCTGCTGCTGCTGCTCGGGGGGGCGCTGACCGCCTACGTCTGCGGGGACAAGGAGGGCCGGCAGGCCTCGTACCTGCAGCGCGGCAGCGACTACACCTCCAACGTGACCTCGATGGGGTCGGAGGCCCTGACCGCCAGCGGGTCCAGGGCGTCTGGTCGCTATGGTGGAAGCATGGAGCAGGAACCGCTGAATGAAGCTCACAGTGGAGCCTAATGAGCCGCTGGAAGGACTGAGCCAATGTCATCACGACACGTCCTCATATGATGACCTCAGGGTCCAGCTCAGAAGTTTTAACACACGCACAACGCAGACAAGTAAAAGAATTAGCATCTCTCTGTTGATCTTTATCATTTGACCAATTAACATAACAAACGCGACAGTAAAATGCGAGCTTCCCAGACGACTCACACCTGTTTTTCCTTTTGTCACAGAGGAACGATTTAGTGAATTTATTCTTGCTTTTTAGGGTTGTGCATGGTTTTCAAAATGAGGGGGTAACACACACACACACACACACACACACACACACACACACACACACACACACACACACACACACACATTGAGCTGATGAACCACATGCTGCTGCTTGTCCTCCAGGTGTGTGTTGTGGGCGGGGCTTAATGCGTCCTCTGTGTTATTTGATCTTTGAACAAATCAATAAAGTTTAATATCATTTCTCTTGATTTCTGTTGTTATATATATAAAGCAGAGGTGACCGATTTTAGTCCAGAAGGGCTGGTGTGGCTGCAGGTTTTTGTTCCATCCAAACAGTAACACCTGATTCTACTAATTAACCAGAGCCCTCGTTAAGGACCTGCATTAGTAGAATCAGGTGATTTACTGCTGGTTGGAACAAAAACCTGCAGCCAGGACCAGAATTGGGCGCCGCTGATGTAAAATAAACTGCAGAAATAAAATATTGCTCAATCAGGGGAGATTCTAGAGATTTAGACTCAGTTTTGTGGAAAATACTGTTTGTATGAAATAAAAAATAAGAGCAGGTGCAAAAGAAATTGCTTTTGTAATCGATATAATGGGATAATGCCAAAACTGTCATGTAGTGTAATCCTAAAAACTTGGTAGCAGATCATTTAATTCTCTTAAATGCTATCAACTAGTTTTATATTCTAAGTGGATTAAATAAAATTATCATTATTTTTCGGTTACACCTTTTGACATCTTGTGTTGCCAAAAAGTCACACAAATCATGTTTTTTGTAAAAATAAATTGGATAAATGGCTAAAAAAAATGCTGAACGGTTCTTAAAACTCTATTTTCTTAAAACACCCATTTACCTGTCAGTGTAAAACAAAACCAAAATGACCGTGACACACACACACACACACACACACACACACACTCATTAAAACCCTAATAAAGCAGAAAACATGACAAAAACTGAACCACAGAACCACTGTACAGAAATCTACTCTTCCAAAATTCTTCACACATTCACATGTATTACACTCAACTCAACAAGTGTCATAAAACACTGACAAAAAAACCCAACATTGCAGTATAACGTATATAAATGACATATGTAATACATGGGTCAGTATTTAATAGAATAATAACACATTTTCATTTTTTATTGGCTCTACCAAAGTATATGAATGAATCATAAATGCATCCTTTATTTTTTTGCAATAATACAATTATTAACAAAAATTATAATT
Source organism: Eupleurogrammus muticus (assembly GCA_036785175.1). Taxonomy (NCBI): domain Eukaryota; kingdom Metazoa; phylum Chordata; class Actinopteri; order Scombriformes; family Trichiuridae; genus Eupleurogrammus; species Eupleurogrammus muticus. Next base: position 1,663,795 of record JAYKQN010000007.1, read on the forward strand.
GCTCATATACAGACTATGAGGTTTACTTCTCTCTCCTGTATTTAGCAGCGATTTCTCATTTCCTTCTTTCATCGGTTTGACAGGTCTAATGGGACTAAAAGCTTCCAGCTGTGTTTGGAATGATCATGAATCAGCCCGCTAGGATTTGCTGTTAATGAAATAAACGCAGGGAATTTGCCATCATTCTCTTTTAAACGTGCGTCTGAAAGATCGTGGTGCTGCAGGTAATTGGTTTGCAGGTTTTAGGGAATGTGAGCACATTCTTAAACGAATTTTACCTGAAAGTTAAAAGCAGCAGACCTGTCAGACGTGGACGTTTGTCTCTGTCTGACTTTTAACCTTCCAGCCTGAGGCGTATATGTTTTGTTAAAGCATATATAAACACTCTGCATGAATAGTGTTATTTTGCAGCTTTGTCTTTCCCGTTTTTAGCCTAAAGGACGTTTTGTTCAATCATAAGCAAACACTATCTTTGCATACCGTCTTTTGTTCTTCGGTGGATCTACTAATCCAGTTGTTCTAGTCCAAGGTTTTTCAGCTAAAAATGGTGAATTCAGAATTTTCTTTTTTTCCACCATGCTGTAATACAGCGTCCAAACCAGGACAAGTCATCACTTTTGCCATATTACGATGTTATAATATCCAAATATGTCAAATATCAGTATTGTCGGTACCATATTGTCATATTATCTCTCCTTCTTCATTTGTTACCTGAAGGCAAAAATGACTCAGGTGAGACCTCGTCAGAAAACCAGTTTCAGGTAATAGTCGGATACCTGCAGAGAGACTCGTGCTCCTCATTTCAACCTGACAGGGACGGAGAAACGTAAATGTTCAGCGTTGCTCTGACGGAATATCACGTCCTGTAGTCACAGAGGACGGTTTTAATCCAACTTTTTTCTTTTGGGCTTTTTCCACTTCTTACAGTGACTGAAGGGACTGAGGAGGTCTAACACATGGGGGGGCAAGGCCAACAGATCGGGGGCCTGGCGCTGTCCCTGATGGGCATACTGGGAGCCTGCTTGACGTGTGGACTTCCCATGTGGCGTGAGTCGCATTTCACCGGAGCCAACATTCTAAGTGCACAATCGGTAAGTCGGTGTGACCTCACAGGGAGAAATCGTTTCTCTGAGTACAGCTGCACAGTTACGAAGGAGGGGGATGCAGATTTTATCTTTTAACACAGAAATAGAAAACCCTGGTCCTGGTGGCTGCAGCTTTTTATTCCACTAAAGCATCTGCACACCTGACTCTACTAATGCTTGTTTAGTGGAATCAGGTATGTTTAAACACTGGCTCTCTGTGGGACCAGCCTAGCCTACTCCTGTTCTAACCTGATGACTGATTCACGGCCAGATTCCAGACTACCTGCCGACTTCAATATGGTTGCATTGTTGAAAGAGCGGTGACAGTGTGTTTTATTGTTGCTGTCGACATCCTCAAACAGAGGGCGTGAAGAGAATTCCCGGCTTTTTTCCTCTTCGTACATTATATTATATTATATTATACTATATTATATTGCAGGGGCCACCAACCTTGGTCCAGGAGGGCGACTGTGTGTCCAGGTTTTTGTTCCAATTAAGCAGCAACACCTGGTTCTACTAATGAAGGTCCTTATGGAGGCTCTAGTGGTTGATTAGAATCAGGTGTTGCTGCCTGGTTGGAACAAAATCCTGCAGCCACAGTAGCACTAGACCAGGGCTGCCTAATCCTATTCTACCTTATCTTCTGTCTGATTACATCGAGATGCTTAGTTTCTAACACCCAAATATGTAATTCCAAAGACTTGAATTCTGCATCAACGCAGAGCATAATTAAGCATAAACTGTGTCTCACTATAAAAGCAGGAAATTTCAGGTTCTATTAGTATAATCTAAGTCTATTTCTAAATCTAATAATCTAAAAACTAAATATATGATGCAGCTATCTTTGTATATATATCTTTGTATATGCTTTATTTATTTTGTTCTGTATGTTTATTTTCTTGCATTTCTCTGCTGTTGCCAATGCAATTTCCCCACTGTGGGACAAATAAAGTATTATCATATATATATATATATATATATATATATTTTCCATCTTTAAAGCAGGGAATCCCAATCATGATCCAGAAGGGCTGGATTAATTTAAAAAATTGAATTAAAAATGAGCAAATCATCAGTTTTTCCAATGCAAAAAGCTCTGGCAAACTTTTACATAGACACATGTACTGTGTATTAGTGTATGATTCCATTCTTGCTAGATAATATAGTTTTGAAAATTCACTTAACAATGACCATAATCATGTTTTGCAGAAATGCTGAGTTTATAATAGGAGCCTATGGGATGGAATGTTGGTGCTTCAGTGGCTTCGGGTTTCTGTTCCGCGTTCTGGTTGGAACAGAAACCTGGACCCACCCTCCACCCGTCCAACCCTCCAGGACCAGGGTTGGACGCGTCTGGTTTGAAGTGTGACTGCAGCATCCCTGTGTCTGTGCCAGGTGTTTGATGGTCTGTGGTGGACCTGCCACCAGCAGGCCACGGGCCACATGCTGTGCAAGAGTCACGCGGCGTCCATGAGCCCCGACATCAAGGCCGGACGCGTCCTCACCGTGTTCTCCATCATCTCCGGCATCCTGGGCTTCGTGGCCAGCCTCGTGGGGGGCGGGGCGGTCAAACGCAAAAGATCTCCCCCCGACCAGAAAGGACCTCCGTCTGTTCCCCTCAACGGCAAGAAGGTGTGGGCTGAGTAAACTGTAATGTGGTGTAACCCTGAAAACTAGGTACCAGATTAGTTTAATTTAAATTTTAATAACTACCGTCTGGAGATCAGCTCCAGAACCTTCATGGGATGCGTTTCCATGGCGATCAGCTGCATCCCACATCCACACATCACCAGGGTGGATGCAAAGAGGAGTAAAACACACCACCACTGGACTCAGGGCAGTGGAGGCTGGAATTCTCCATCTGCTGATCTGATGGACGGGTCTGGGTTTGGTGGTTACCATGACAACGAGACCTGTTATGGTCTGGTTATGGTGTGAGGTGTTTTCCTAGGAGCTGGACCTGGATTCTCAGTTCCAGTAAAGTGTGAATGAGTGTGAATGCTGCAGCGAACCAGGACATACGTCATAATGAACCCTGTCACTTTAATTCATAAGAAAATCAAATGAGTGAATACGAGTGAATACACCAAAACTGTTATGTGGTGTAATCCTAAAAACTTGGCACTAGATAGTTTAACTCTATTAAAAAGGTTCTCAAGAACTCATGCTAGCAACTAGTTTTTATCACATAGGTGGATTAAATACTTTAAATTTGTCGATCTTTTTTAGCTTAGACAAAAAAAAATCATAAAATCATCCAGATTTTTGCAAAAAATAAATGGTACAAATGGACTTTTAAATGACAATGAATGCTGAGGGATTCTTAAATCTGTATTTAAAAAAGACTAAATTACACACACATCACACATGCTATCAACTAGTTTATATATATATGTATATATATATACATATATATAATAATTTATTTTATTTATTTCATTTATACTAAGCGTTAATGATTAACTTGATAGTTTCTGCGTTATTATTCTTTTTCAGAATGTGGACAAGTGAACTAATATTTATAACATATAAAATAAAATAGCTTGAATTGGATTAATACAGAACAATCTTATGTAAATGGAAAAATAAACACAGAAACACAGAAGTGCTTTATTTTAGCACTAAAGCCAGGTTCATCATCATTAGCTTGAATACAGTTAATGCATTAACTCTTTATTATGACAAAGCTAAATAATTAATTTGTGATATATATATATATATATTTTTTTTTGGGGGGGGGGACATTTTGTGTAAAAAATAGCACAAAATAGTGATTTTTGTGAAAATAAATGGTACAAATGCACTTTTAAATGACATGAAACCAACATGAACACAAACTGTACATTGATGAATGCATTTCTAACTTTATTTAAAAACAGTTCTCTTGCTGAACACGATGAGTGACGTTAACACATGAGTGGTTGGTTTGTGTTTCCCCAGGTGAAGCTGCTGGGGGGGTCCCTCTCCGGCCTCTCTGGCGTCTTCTGCCTGGTTTCCGTCGGCCTGTCGGCGGCCACCACCGTCTCCAACGCCAGGGACCCCTGCGTGGACGCGGCCCAGAAGAGGGAGGTGGGCTCAGCCATCTACGTGGGGGGGGGCTCCTCCCTGCTGCTGCTGCTCAGCGGGGCCCTGTCCTCCTGCTCCTGCGGCGAGGCGGGGGTCCCGCGGCCCCCCGCCCGCGACAAACGCTCCTCCGCCCGCCGCCGCCCCAACAAGAGATCCAGCAGCCTCCCGTCCAACGTGACCCTGCTGAGATCTGACGTCGCCAGGTCCAACCACTCGAGGATGTTCGACCGCCGTGCTCCGTACTGGAGGGTGGAGGCTCCAGCACCCGTGCACCCCCCCCTGAATAAAGCTCAGGGTGGGGCTCCTGTTTAATTTACCTGCTTCAAACAGAACCAGACACAGGAAAATGAAGACTGAACTGAGCATGCCCAGAAGCCCCGATCTGGATTCATCTGCATAGTAGAGACTGAACACAGGAATGACTGTAGTCTGGTTTGCATGTTAATTATTAATCAATGCAATGTTAAACAAACCAATAAAATCTGATATCAGTGTTACCCTCACTCCTGAATGACTCCTGTTTCTGCTTCAACGTCAGAAAAATGAACACAACCGATTATTGAGTGACTAGAATAAATAATATATTTTGAGTCAGGGAATAGGATTTCATTGTTAAAATATTTCCTCTTCTTCCTCCAGAGATGTTTTGTCGAGTGTGTCATGCATTCACACACCTGCTTATTTATACTCATCATTTCCGCTGTGCACCACTGGTTTCGACTGCGTGGGAACTGTTGTGTTGTGTCGTATAATATACAGCAAAATGATAAACAACAGTTTTTTGAGTGTCGCTCACTTAATTAATTAATAACCTCCAAATAAAAAGGTTGCTGAAAATTCCTGAATTTGCATCTTAAATGACAGAGCAGCCTGAGCCTGTATGGTAATGATGGCGTGAACTATTCCTGCGCTTCTCAGAAACTCCGCTTTACTTTCTATCAGTCTTGAGGAGCGAGCCGTTCCAGCGGCACTTCCTCACAAACCAGTTTGGGCTGGAAAACTCCTCCTCTGACTTCTTGTTTTACACCAGAGCCTCTGAAGTGAGGATGCCATTGTCGAGCGAGCACTGACAACCACTCCAACGCGCTTCACTCCAGCCGCCAGCTTCTACCCCCGTCCTCTCGCAGGGATTCAGCATGACGTCTGGCTGCTGCCAGATGCTGGGGACCTTCCTGGCCTTGGTGGGCTTCCTGGGGAGCATCGTGGTGTGCGCCCTGCCCACCTGGAAGGTCACGGCCTTCATCGGCTCCAACATCGTGACGGCGCAGGTGATCTGGGAGGGGCTGTGGATGAACTGCGTGACCCAGAGCACGGGCCAGATGCAGTGCAAGGTGTACGACTCGCTGCTGGCGCTGCCCCAGGACCTGCAGGCCGCGCGCGCACTGACCGTCCTGGCCATCGTCGCCGGCGCGCTGGGCATCCTCCTCGCCGTCGTCGGGGGCAAGTGCACCAACTTCGTGGAGGACGAGAGGCAGAAGGCGTGGGTGGCGGTGGCCGCGGGGGTGGTGTTCGCCGTGGCCGGCCTGCTGGTGCTCGTCCCCGTCTGCTGGTCCGCCAACACCATCATCCGGGACTTCTACAACCCGCTGCTGGTGAGCGCCCAGAAGCGGGAGCTGGGGGCGTCGCTGTACATCGGCTGGGGCGCCGCGGGGCTGCTGTTCCTGGGCGGGGGGCTCCTCTGCAGCTCCTGCCCCCCCAAGGATGAGAGCAACTACGACGTGAAGTACTCGAAGGCTCGCTCCGTGGAGAGCAGCCGGGCCTACGTCTAGAAAAGAGAGTTCCACCTTCATGTTGCACCAATTGTAGTAATTATGTCTTTAATGTGAGTAGCTGAGGGGACCTTTTCAGTGTTTTTTGATTTTCTACATGTGAACGTGTTTTCTACAGATTTCCCCTGATTTTGTCGTATATGTTTTTTATAATGTGAGATTCAGAATGTGTGTTAAAAGTTTCTGTGTAGAAAATACTTTTAATAATAATGTGAAATGAGCTTTGCTCTCAAACTCGCTGATTTAAAGCTGTGATTCAGTTTTTCTCTGTGATCTGTGTCACTCAATCTTTTTTTTTCCATCTCATCGTATTTCTTCACAATATGATACGGTGAAAGTGATGAAAGAAAAAATAAGCCAAATGACTCGTAGAACGTCGGATCTGGTTTTTCTAGTGCAGCTGGAGCCGTTGTTAAAAACTGGTTGTGTGACAATGAGGATGGAGAATTCCTGTGTTTGTGTGTCATTGTGTTTTCAGCTGGATTGAGTTCCTTTTGCATAATGATATGAAATAAATGAAGATGAATAAAACATGCTTTATATAAATCACTTAAACAACCCTTTGTGTTGTGTGGTGTGTTTTTATTGCTGCTTTTTTTTCTGCTGCAGAGACATTCTCCCAGATTGTGTTGCTCTGCATTAATGTCCTGTCACACTGAACTGAACACACACACACACACACACACACACACACACACAAACACACATTTCAATTTGAGATTCAATTCAGTTTTACTCAGTGATGCTTGACGAACCTGAACACTTGAATAAAGGAGCAGATATCAGACCATGTGATAAATGTTAGACACCTATTCAGAAGTTAATGCTGTTAATAAAATGGAAAGAAGAATTATAAAGATTATTATATAGTGAATGTTTGTTCATCACTGGAAGTTTCCGGTTTCCACACAAAATTTAAATTTTAAACCAGAGAGAACAGTTGTGATGTCACAAGGTCATTCGCAGAATTTATTTGAATTTAAAAACTTTTTAAAAAACTAAGAAAGTGTTATAACTTTATTGCATTGCAGCAGCGGTTGGTGAACAGAGCTGCTCCTCTTCCTGAAAGCGCTCCGTGCAGAGAGGCCTATCATTCTTCCTGCTCATCCATCTCTTATTGTTTCCAAAATAATCTCATCAGACACGGATAATGAGGGGACGGAAGAGATGATGTCACAGCCTCCCTCTCTCTCTCTCTCTTTCTCTCTCTCTCTGTTTTTCTATCAACCTCCTCCCCTTTCTTCTCCCAGTAGAGTAGGTGTGTCGCACCTCCACCCGACCAGTCGCTCACAGGCAGCCGCTCAGGTGACAGGAAAGAGAGAAAGAGAGAAAGAGAGAAAGAGACGGTCGAGTGTAGAGGAAACAGAGAGAGGCGACAGGAGGGGGAAGTGAACAGATGAAGTGAACACCTGTAGTCAAACAGAAGCTACAGGAGGCTGGACTGAGCTCTGCAAGTCTGCAAAAGATAAAAGGAAAAAGAACCAACGAGGTATCAGAAGAGCGGCGAGACCAGGAGAGAAAAGAGGCCGCCATGGCGTCGTTGGGGATGCAGATGCTGGCGAGCGCCCTGTGCCTGCTGGGCTGGGTGGGGGTGGTGGTGTGCTGCGTGCTGCCCATGTGGCGCGTCACGGCGTTCGTGGGCAGCACCATTGTCACCTCGCAGACCATCTGGGAGGGCATCTGGATGACCTGCGTGGTGCAGAGCACGGGGCAGATCCAGTGCAAGCCGTACGACTCGCTGCTCGCCCTGGGCGCCGACCTGCAGGCCGCCAGGGCCCTCACGGTCCTCGCCGCGGCCACGGGCGCCGTGGGCCTGGTCCTGGCCTTCGTCGGGGGGAAGTGCACCCGCTTCCTGGACGGGGCAGGGGGCGGGGCGAAGGGCAAGGTGGCGGTGGCGGCGGGGGCCGTGCTGATCGTCACGGGGCTGCTGTGTCTGATCCCCACGTCGTGGACGGCGGGGGCGGTGGTGCGGCGGTTCTACAGCGCCGCCGTGGACGCCCAGCGGCGGGAGATCGGGGCGTGCCTCTACATCGGCTGGGGGGCGTCCATCCTGCTCATCCTGGGGGGGGGGCTGTTCATCAGCTCGGCGTGCCCCATCAGAGCCCACAGCGCCGACAAGAACCCCTCTGTCCGCTACCTGGTGGTCCGCTCCCCCAACGGGTCCAGCCAGGGGGGGTCCAGCCAGGGGGGGTCCCACCGCGGCAGGGCGAGGGCCCAGCCCGTCGGCGCTGCGTTCTCCAGGTCTCAGAGCTGCGAGGGGGCGTCCACCACGTCCCACACAAAGACCCCCTGGGGGGACGCGGCCGGGCCGGGGTCGGAGAGGTCGTGGGCGCCGTCCACGAAGTCTCAGATGAAGGGGGCGGGGTCGACGAGGTCAGACGAGAGCGAAGCCGTGTCCACGAAGTCCCAGCTGAGGCGGGCGGAAACGACGGAGACGCTACCGGACGCCGTCAGGAGCGAGAACGAGGACGCGGCCGCTAATGCAGCAAAAACATACCTATGATACGCACACACACACACACACACGCACACACACACACACACACTTTCATTCTGAGGTCAATATGGAAAACGAGTCACAGACACTAAACGTGAACTAACGCCGTGTAGTTTGACATTTTCAACAACTTTATTTTCTCACACTGACTGAGAAAGGAAGTTCACCTCAGACGTTTTAGCTTCCGTTGGAAAACACAGCGACTCGAGTAATGAAGCAACTCTGAGCTAAAATAAAATGTTAATTCATTTTTTGTACTGTTACTTTACTTTTTTTTTATTTTTATAGTGTGAACTTTCCAAACTTTTAAAACTGTTCTCAGCGTGTTTGGCTTTGTTATAACTGTGAAATGTGATTTTGTACAGACAGAATATTGACAGAAATTTGTAATAGACATGTATATTTGCTTTTCAATAAATGACTACCAAATACGCCACAGCCTTTTTTTTATTTATCTGAATGTATTATGCATGCTATGGTGAGTTAACATGTTAGACGTGACGTCCCCCTGGACTCTCAGCCTTCTTTCTAGTTATTAAAATCCACAGGACAAACTGGTTTGACAGAAAGTGTCTTTACACCAGTGTGTGTGTGTGTGTGTGTGTGTGTGCGTGTGTGTGTGTGTGTGTGTGTGTGTGTGTGTGTGTGTGTGAGAGAGAGAAACACACACAATCTATTTGTAGAGGATTCAATCGTGGTTTCAGTGACGCATCTTTAGAGAACAGGCACCTTTTGGTTTTGCTTATTCAAATGTTGAGTAGCTTCGTTATCTAATTAAAATATATGTTCCCAACGTTCCAAAACACATACAATACACAGAACTGGTTTTCTTTAGAGAAGACTTTGTCATGACTTAAGGCCACAAAATATAATATTCCTGTTATTGTGAATGCATGACTTCATGTAATATGTGTAGCTAGTATAGAACTTTAAACTATATCAACTTTAAACATCCATCCATCCATTTTCTATCCCGCTTATTCCCTTTCGGGGTCGCAGGGGTCTGCTGGAGCCTATCCCAGCGCATTTTATGGCGAGAGGCAGGGGGATACACCCCAGATGGTCGCCAGCCAATCGTGGGGCACACACACCATTCACACACCATTCACACACACACTCACACCTATGGGCAATTTAGATTTGCCAATTAACCTGAGCATGTTTTGTATTGTGGGAGGAAGCCGGAGTACCCGGGGAAAACCCACGCAGACACGGGGAGAACATGCAAACTCCACACAGAAAGGTCCCAGACCCAGGCCCAAGGCGGTCTTGAACCTGCGACCTTCTTGCTGTGAGGCAACAGTGCTACCCACTGCTCCACCGTGTCGCCCCAACTTTAAACAATATATAGTAATATGAGGCAGAAATCCAACACTGGATTTCTGCACAGATGACATGATTTAGGACTCAGCATCACCTCAGAGCATCCATCAGGTCAGAGACTCCTCAGCTTATAAAACACTGACATCTTGTGGCCATTAGACCCTGATATCTCAGAATGAGTTGGACTCCCAAACTCTATAGCTGCAATAATACCTTGAAACCATCAAATAACACTGAGGTAAAGATGGATCTCTACCGTTATTATCTTCACCTGTCTATGAATGAATCATCCAGGTTTCTTTATCTTGCAGAAAAGCAACTATCAGGCATCCACAGTAATTTTTTTTTGGAGGGGCAGGTGCTCAGTAAGAAATACATGCACTTTATGCACATGTGCAACTGCCAGCTGTCTTAATATAGAAGTGTGAGGTTTAAAAAAATAATTCATTAATAAACATTATAGGGGACATGTGGGGTAAGCCTTGAAATTGGTACCAGAACTCGCTTATAATTAAAAAAAAAACATGCTATTAACTAGTTTTTTGACATTTCAAAAACATGTAATATAAATAAGTGAATGATGCAAATGGACTTTTAAATGACAAGAAACCAACATGAACATGGAATTCATGAAATTCTACTAAAATGAGAGGAACGGTTCAATATCAATATCCACACACACACATACACACACACACACACATGGGAACCACCTTTTCTAAAGGAGAAACAGGCTTAGTTCTGTTAGAATGATGTGTATAAGATTATCCCATGTTTTACTAATTTCTACTTTTCTATTCGTTGTTCTGTAGTAAGTTGTGTGTGTGTGTCCTTTTCTGAGTCATCTTCTAGGTGGACAATGGAGATGTTGCAGCTGTTGACTTGACCAAGATCTGAACTTCCTTCTAATTGTTAAATGATTTTCCCAGGCTCCTGTCTAAGGATGGGAGAGTTGTAAAACTGTTGTGAGAAAATACTTAACTTGTGAAAGTAGCTGACATGTTTACATTCTAGATAAGACCATCTGTTAGTTAGGTATTTACAAAAGTTTAGGTTGTTGCTGACCTTTCCCCCTCCCCTTAGAAGCAACAACCCTTTGTCATTAGGGAAGCCCTTAATAAATAGCAGGAGAGCAGGAGATGGAATCGGAGTAGGTAGGAGAATTGTAACTGTGCACATCTCCATCTGCTCTCCTTGCAAGTAAAACTTAATTCTGTTGTCTTCTCTCCTCTTTGTGTTTGTGTATTTAATATTTTAGGTTGTTTGAACCTGACATTTCATTGGTCCTTCGAGCCGGATTCCAATAGACCTGAGGATTCCAGTGGGTGAGAGGAATACCGGAAAGCCCGTGGCCACGGCAGGCCAGCCTAGGAGCTGCCTTTTAGATCCTTTCAAGGACCGGACTTCAACTCACCGACTGGGATCCAATGGTTGACGGGAATCCGAGAGAGGAGATATAGACAACAGTGGTGAGTAAAATTTTTGGTTAAAAGAAAAAAGAATGAGAGTGATAGGATGCCGGAGTCCTGCTAAAATAGGCTTAAATTCCGTGAATATATGCACAGAATGATAAGGATGGCGGAGTCCTGCTAATATAGGCTTAAATTCCGTGGTTGATTGTGCAGAGAGCAAGCCCTGTGAATACTAGTCAATGGCAGGTAAATAGGAAAAATAAATTTGGTTGGCGACGGAAAGCCGGAATTTCCGTGTTAAATTGGATGGCGGAGTCCTGTGTACACTTAAATTCCGTGTATGAGTGAAAGGCCTTAAAAGTGAGAGAGTGAGAGTGTGAATGGAAGTAAAATACCACTAGGTATTTTACTTCATACCAAAACAGTAGGAGTGTAAGCAGTAAACTGTTGTGGATGCAGAGGCAAGAATTCTCCGCTCTCAATCAAGTGCATTAGAGAGTCGAAAGGAGAATTACCACAACAGAAAATTTAATTACTGCCCTACTGATACAAAACCAGTTTTTAGAACACCCTAGGTGTTAAACTGGATAAATTTTTCAAAATGGGGAAAGGATTGAGTAAATTGAAACCTAAAGATACACTGCAGTGTAAGGATTGGAAAATCATTGAAAAACAGGATGCTAAAAAAGTTAAAAATTTAGATAGATGGATAATTGAATATGGCTTTGGAGGCCAACTAAACACACAAAAAATTACTGTCTTACAAGATTTAATTGTTCAAAAAACCAAAAATGATTCAAAGAAAATGAAAAAACATGGTTATGATGACACTGAATATTGGATGAGAGTAGCAAGCAGGAGAGAAGAAGGAGAGAGGAAGCGTAGACAGAGAGAAATTGAAGGGAGGAAAAGAAGGGGTGAAGAAAAGCAGAAACAGTTATTGTTTCATAATAAGGAAGATGATGAAACAGGAGCAGTAGCAAGGCGAATAAATAGAAATGAAGATCCTCAAGGAGCTGTAGGTGGAGTTGGTGTTGGACAGAGAGATGAAGATGAAGATGAAGATTTAGACCCACTGACATCAGTGCCATCCATATATCCAAATTTGGCAGATTTGCCACAACCACCCGCCTATGAGGTAGAACCTTCTCAGGATGACAGACCAAACAGGTTAAAAACTAGGTCAAAATCACAATGTAAACTTAAGTGGTCAAAATCAATGGGGAAAGTACTTTCCACCGGTTCATCTGAGACTGATGAAGATGAACCGCTCTGTGACCCAGCGGATTCATTTCCAATGATTCAAGTAGCTAATCCACACTTTGATCCTAACAATCCTAATGCTGATCAGACTATTTTAGTTTACAGGACTTGGACTATGGACGATGTTAAAAAAGCTGTAGAAGGACTGACTTCCCATAAAGTAGACATAAACCAATTTATTGATGACATTCAAAATCTGAGACGGTCTTACAATTTGAATGGAAATGAGGTTCAGCAGGTGTGGATGGCAGCCATGGGATCAGATTGGCATAGTGTAAGAGGAGATTGGAGTCCAGTACAGGGTGGTCGACCCCTAGCCCACAATGCAAATGAATTGGATGTTAGAGTGACTGCTCTGGCAGGCAGAGCAAGAATGCGTTTTAGGCATAGAGCAAATTATACTGAAATTGGACGATGCAAACAAAAGGATGAAGAACCATTTGAAGAGTATAAAATTAGAATGTCAACAATCTTCAAAATTCATAGTGGGCTGGAGGAAGATGCAAATGTTAATGGTCCATTCCAACAACAATTAAAAAATGCCCTCCATGCAGGCTCAAAAGATGCCATCCGTGCATGGGTTAATAAACATTATATTGGAATGTCCACAGGGACTTTGGAAGAATATGTCAATCATGCCCTACATGCAGAGAAGGTAGTAAAAGAAAAAAACAGGAAACCTATAGGTGCATTCTATCAAGAAGAAAAGGAAGAATTACTTTATCAGGGAGGTTTCAGAGGCAGAGGTGGTTTTAGAGGAAGAGGAAACTCTAGAGCGAGAGGTTTTGGAGGCAGAGGAAAGAGAAGAGATGGATTTAGATCAAATATGCCAGTATGTTGGGCTTGTGGAAAGGAAGGACACATAGCTAGGGATTGTCCTGATAGGAAAGGAACAGACCGTGAATGACTAACCTGTGAGAAGGAAGAGGAAGTGAAGCAGGGAGTCGCAGAAAATGAGGAAGGAGATGCAATAGAATTTGAGATAGAAGAGGTATTAAACCTTCAGGATTTGTTATTAATGGATGGAGTAAAACCAGAAATAACCTTATTGGTAAATGGAAAACCTGTGACTTTTCTGTGTGACACCGGGGCATGTCGAACAACATGCAAAGAAATTATTCCAGACTCAAGAATAAGCAACCAGAGTGTAATGGTGAGATCTGCTAATGGCAAAATGTCTGCTGTTGTACAATCTGAACCTGTTTGGTTGAGAGATCCTCAAGGACAGTCATGTCAACTATCTATTTTGATGTTCTCTGACTGTCCTGTAAATCTTTTAGGTCGAGATGGATTGCTATTGTTAGAACTAGCATTAGTCCCAAATTCCAAAGGAAACATTGCTGTTAAAAGAAAAGCAGAATTGCAAAAAGGAGATATTTTCATTCTTTATGGACAAGGTGAACCATTCTATTGTTACAGCCTTGATGTTCCAAATAAAATGCCTCATCAGACAGCAACAGCTTTAATGGCTGAAGGGAAAAAATTGATAACCAAACAGCAGGATGAAATGTCAGAAGAAAATCTACATGTTACACTCTGGTTCAAAACATCATCAGGCCCTGACAAATATTATGAAGCGGCATTGACTAAAGCCACCCCAGCTAGAGTGACTGTAACTTATATCTATTCAGACAGAGACAATAATTGTGCTGCAGCAGTAAAATTACTTACAACAGAATTGGTAAAGCTGTTCAAGATGTGGACAGTACCGCACATTTCGTTGTGTAAAAGCCCAGAACAACAGTGGAAAGAATTAGGAAACATGGTAATGAGAGGGGAAAATGCTTGTGATTGGATACAAACTTCAGATACTGAGGCTACTAGCGCCTCTACTGGATTGACAAGAAAATCATTGTTCTGGACAATCCAAGTGCAAAAAGGTATTCATCTGCATCCTGAAGATCAGCAAAAAAATCAATGAGTCTATGTTCTTACTGAGGAAGAAGAAGAGTGGTTAAAAGAAGTACCAGTAAAATTATGGTCAAGTGGTTCCACCGATGTTGGATTAATAAAAGGAACCCTACCCGTGCAGATTCGGCCTAAAACTGAGCATAGACCATGTGTAAGACAATATCCGCTGAAACAGGATGCATATGAAGGCATAAAACCAGTAATTGATGATTTAATCACAGCAGGAGTGATAATACCATGTAATGATTCACCATGTAATACTCCAATATTCCCAGTAAGAAAGCAAGCACCATCTGTAGGATGGCGCATGGTGCAAGATCTGCAAGCAGTAAATAATGCAGTTATACAAAGAGCTCCTTGTGTCCCCGATCCTTACACTCTGCTCAATACGCTAAGACCTGATGCTAAAGTATTTACTGTAGTTGATATCAGTAATGCATTTTTCTCCATACCAATTGATAAAAAAAGTCAATTTTGGTTTGCATTCACTTTTGGGGGTCAGAGGTACACTTACACTCGACTACCCCAGGGTTATTGCGAAAGCCCAACTATCTATTCCCAAATAATGAGTGCCAGCATGGCAAAATTCCAACCTCCAGGGAATAGTCAAATCCTGATTTATGTCGATGACGTGTTGTTAGCATCTCCAGATATGGAGACCTGTAAAAGGGACTCATTAGCCTTGTTAAAACATTTGGCTGAAGAAGGTCACAAAGTGAGTAAAAATAAATTACAAATGTGTAAACAGCAAGTAAAGTATCTGGGACACAATTTGAGTGCAGGAGGAAGAACAATAGTGGAGGACAGGAAAACTGCAATTCTTCAAGCACCTAAACCAGTAACCAAAAAACAGATGATGTCATTTTTAGGCTTAACTAACTATTGTAGAAGTTGGGTACCAAATTATGCAGAAATAACCTCACCTTTGAGTAAAATGATGTATAGTGAAGACCTGAAAATGACATCACCTTTAATATGGACGGCAGAAGCAGAAGATGCTTTCTGTAAAATAAAACAGACTTTAGTATCTAGCACTGCATTAGCGTTACCAGACTACAGCAAACCCTTTATTCAAATGGTTGATTGCAAAGGTTATTTCATGACCTCAGTTTTGACTCAGCAGCATGGGGATAAAATGAAACCTATAGCATATTTTTCATCTAAATTAGATAGCGTAGCATGTGCATTACCACACTGCGTAAAAGCAGTCATTGCAGCATCAATGGCTGTAGAAATAAGTGCCACTATAGTCTTATTCCATCCATTGATCCTTAGAGTTCCCCATGCTGTCTCTGCTCTTTTGCTGCAAACAAATCTGACATTTCTATCACCTGCAAGGCACCTATCCTGTATGGCGACTCTCCTTTCACAACCTCATTTAACTATTGAAAGATGTACAACACTAAATCCAGCCACACTCCTACCACTTCCCAAAGACGGCACTAAGCATGACTGTCAGGAAGTGGCAGAGAAATCAGCAAAAAGCAGAAGTGATTTAAAGGATCAGCCACTTGAAAAAGGGGAAGTTTTATTTGTAGATGGTTCATCTAAAAAGAATGAACTAGGTAAAACACAAACGGGTTATGCAGTTGTCACACATAAAACCGTAGTAAAAGCTGAATCCTTACCATCTAATTATTCAGCTCAAGCAGCTGAATTAGTAGCATTAACTGAAGCATGCAAAGTAATGAAAAATAAGGATGTAACAATTTATACTGACAGTCAATACGCCTTCGCTACAGTACACACATTTGCACAATATTGGAAAAATAGAGGCATGATAACTTCCACAGGTAAACCAGTTACACATGCAGAGCTCTTATCTGACCTTCTAAAAGCAGTACAATTGCCAAAAACTGTAGCCATTTGTAAATGTGCAGCACATACAACAGGGACGGACAGTGTGTCCCTGGGTAATGCGTTCGCAGACAAAACAGCTAAAGCGGCAGCAGCAAAAGAGATACATGTGTTAACTGTAGAAGAAAAATCAGACCTAGATGATCTAACCCTAAAAGAAATGCAGCAACAAAGCTCTGAATCTGAAAAAGATATTTGGAAGAAAAATAGTGCAAAATTAAAAAATGACATCTATGTATGACCCAACAATAAACCTATCCTACCAAAAAACCTATATAAATGGGCAGCAATATTGAGCCATGGTGTTACACATGTCTCAACAGGAGGGATGGTAGGACAGGTACACCAACAATATACAACATATGGATTTAACTCTTATGCAAAAAATTTTTGTAGAGCGTGTTTAACATGTGCTAGACATAATCCACAAGGTAATTTGAGACCTCGTAGGGGAAAATTTCCTACACCTAAATATCCATTTCAAGTTATCCATATGGATTTTATAGAGTTAAACCAAAGTGAAGGTAAGAAGTATTGTTTGGTCATAATAGATGCATTTTCAAAATGGATTGAACTCTTTCCTACTAAACATCCAGACGCATTGACGGTGGCAAAAGCGCTTTGTAAAGACATTATTCCTAGATATGGAATTCCAGAGAAAATATACAGTGATAATGGTGCCCATTTTGTAAACCAAATTATAAAAAAGATTGGAGTAATGTTTCACATTGATCTAAAAAATCACTGTGCATACCACCCTCAAAGTGCTGGATTAGTGGAAAGAATGAATGGAACAATAAAAAATAGATTGAAAAAGTGTATTGCAGAAACAGGAAGACCATGGACACAGTGCGTTGATTTAGTAAAATTATATATAAATATTACATGTACATCAGGCTTAACACCTTATGAAACATTATTTGGCAGACCTTATAGATTACCTCAATTTAAAAATCAATGGGAACCAGATGATGAAGCTAACTTAGCTGATTACATAAGAATGGTACTAGAAAAACAAAAACAAAAACAAACTGATGAAAATCCTTTTGTCTCCCAGCAGGAAGTCCAATTAGTTGAGCCCGGAGATTGGGTGTTGATAAGAAGTGTAAAGAAGAAGCACTGGTATTCACCTAAGTGGGAAGGACCGTATCAGGTACTGCTAACAACTCCCACTGCTGTGAAAATAGCAGAAAGATCAACTTGGGTCCACTTGACACACTGTAAAAGGCTCATTTCGGTTGAAAGTTCCGACAGGAGTGGTGAGCCAAAGACTGATAATAGGGTGGATCCAGACATTTAGAGACTGGTGAGATCCAAAAGTCAGCGAAGTTTTTACAAGACACCATGACAAGTAGAGGACATTTTCAACCAAAATGACCCACAAATGGTTAAAGGATGCTATAAAATGTTGGGCAGTGACTCTCTTCCTAGTAGTAACTTTTCTATTTGTGTGGTACTTGTGGGAGTTACCTAAGCAACGACAAGATTATACTTTAGGTAATGGTTCTGAGGTGAAGCAACCCACAGCTGATACATCTCTAACACACAGGTATAAAAGACAAATTGACTTTCAGGAGCAATGTGCACTAAACAGAGCGAAACTGGCAGAAATTGATCATTGCAGTAGCTCTGATCTAGTTCCCAAAATTAAGTTTTGTTTTGGTCATAGTTCAGACTATCTATTTAAAATTCCATTCTCTGCTCTAGAGAGTTTGGAAAGTAGCTATGATGGGAATTACTACAGATGGCATGAGTGGTATTTAGCTGAAGATTATTTTGATTCTCCATCATGGGGAACAGTAGTGGCATACACAGGGGATGATTGGAAGCCGCAGCCTGCCACAGATATGGCAAAATTCCACTCAAAAGCATTCAAATTGTCGACGTATAATCTTAATGGCCAAAGGTTAGGATTACTTTTAACGATGAATGAAAACTTTACAGGGTGCTGGGCGGATGACTGTTGGACCATGCATTTGTATCCATATGTTGTAGGGAAAGACCCACCATTCACTCTGACCCTTTGTAAAGCGTACAAAAATGCCACCACACTGCTTCGGAAAACAAACCCACAGGCACCTGAAATGTCTGTGGGGATGTTCGCCAAAAAGAACGGAGCACGAATTTATACGCCACAGAATATGACCATGGAGCAACAAATTACTCTATTGACTGGAATATCAGGGATGATTAATAATTGGCTGTTAATGACCGAGCAGGCTGCTAATATGACAAAAAGCGATTGTGTTGTGTGTATGGGACCAAGACCCATATTACAAGTGATTCCTGCAATAATTCCTAAAGATTGTTTGATGGAAGTAATGAGAAAAACAAATCCTAGCACGAACTGCAACGAATGGGACAGAGTTTTTCCAGTCACTACTGGGAATATAAAGAAACCATTATTTTCTAATAAAGTTGCACCAGGTAATTTTACCTGCGTAAACCTGACAGGAACTGGACAAAAACTAGGAAATCTTTCTCAAACTTTGTGTAAAGACATGGTTACAGCACCTGATAAATTCAGTCCGATAGCCAGGGCTGATGTGTGGTGGTGGTGTGGTGATGATAGGTTATTTGATAGATTGCCTAATGATGTTACTGGGGTTTGTGCTCTGGTTACATTACTATTGCCGGTATCAATATATCAAATGTCAGTTGACAGTATCACTGAATTGGTGGAATTAGCTGATTTTCCGATCTTACATAAACAAAAACGCTCCATTACAGGCCCTGACCCGACTTATATAGATGCAATTGGGATACCACGTGGTGTTCCAGATGAGTATAAATTAGCTGATCAAGTAACAGCAGGATTTGAATCAACAATTTGTTGGTGGTGTACGATTAACAAGAACGTAGACAGAATCAACTACATCCACTACAATGTACAAAGATTGGGAAATTGGACACAGAGTGGATTTGAGGCAGTTCACAATCAATTATCAGCAACCTCCCTTATGGCGTTCCAGAATAGAATAGCCGTCGACATGCTGTTGGCAGAGAAGGGAGGGGTGTGTGCGATGTTTGGAGAAAAGTGTTGTACTTTTATCCCTAATAATACAGCTGCTGATGGAAGCCTCACCCATGCTATAGAGGGACTTAAAACTCTCAATAGCAAGATGAAGGAACACTCTGGGGTCGACACATCCATGTGGGACACTTGGATGAATGTGTTTGGAAGGTATAAGGCCTTAGTGGCCTCCATGCTAGTATCAATTGCAGTTTTTGCTGCAATCCTGACATTGTGTGGATGTTGTTGTATACCATGCCTGCGTTCTCTTGTTAACCGTTTGATTACAACAGCTATTACTCCAGTGGAAGACCGTGTGGCCCAAATGTATCCTTTACTCGCTGGTGATCTTTATCATGACAATGACAGTGAGGATTCTGAAACAGATAGTTAAACATGATTTCTGGGTGTAAGTATGTTTGTACTCATGAAAATGACCTGTCAGTTAAAAATCTTAGTGAAGAAACTGTACAGTGATGTGAGAATTTGAGCAAACATGTGATAAACAGGAGGGAAATGTTAGAATGATGTGTATAAGATTATCCCATGTTTTACTAATTTCTACTTTTCTATTCGTTGTTCTGTAGTAAGTTGTGTGTGTGTGTCCTTTTCTGAGTCATCTTCTAGGTGGACAATGGAGATGTTGCAGCTGTTGACTTGACCAAGATCTGAACTTCCTTCTAATTGTTAAATGATTTTCCCAGGCTCCTGTCTAAGGATGGGAGAGTTGTAAAACTGTTGTGAGAAAATACTTAACTTGTGAAAGTAGCTGACATGTTTACATTCTAGATAAGACCATCTGTTAGTTAGGTATTTACAAAAGTTTAGGTTGTTGCTGACCTTTCCCCCTCCCCTTAGAAGCAACAACCCTTTGTCATTAGGGAAGCCCTTAATAAATAGCAGGAGAGCAGGAGATGGAATCGGAGTAGGTAGGAGAATTGTAACTGTGCACATCTCCATCTGCTCTCCTTGCAAGTAAAACTTAATTCTGTTGTCTTCTCTCCTCTTTGTGTTTGTGTATTTAATATTTTAGGTTGTTTGAACCTGACAAGTTCCCCATTTTTTTATTTTAGATAGCAAAAAATGCCTTGAAATATCAATGTTTCTCATTCTGTTTGGGGACTGTTCCCACACGCTGGGGGCTCAGGTGATCGTGTCAGGCGAGTGTGAGGATTCACTTGGTGCTTTTAAGGGGAAAAGTCAGCAGCTATTCTCTCTACAGGGGCCTTCACTCCACCAGAGTTGCTCATCAGGATTTGTCCCCACTGCTGTTCATCACTGCTTCACATTAAAATTACTATTAATGTGCTTTTCTTCTGATTGGCTGATGTTAGCCTTGCCCCGGGTTTACTGGATTACTGCAACCTGTCACCACAGATCAGGTGATATCACAGTGTTACCGTGCTAACATTAGCTTGCTTGTGCCCATCAACCCCTGTTTGCTGCCCTTATGTTGAAATACTGCACAGTACATGTTGGCATTCCTGGTTCTTTCAATGAGCTGCAGCTTCTCAATGCCAGTAGCACCTATGCAGCCCTATACCACGAACCTGCACCCGATCAACAACCCTGCAGAGTCCTTTTTTTTTAAATTGTTTTATTTATTATTATTCTTTACATTATTGCCAATGAATGCATTTGCATGCAAATATAAGACACATGAGACAAGCTTTGTAGCCTCTGCAGGTTTCTGCTGGTTTGACATGAGGTCTCCACATAAAGTTGTGCATCCTGCTACAGTTTCTTGTATAAATACACACTACCAGATATGTAACCATCCTGCTGTCCTGACGCGTCTTTCTCCCAGTCTTCCACCTCAGTGACAGCTACACAAGCCCAGAGTTTCTCCTCCTCCATCTGCTTCAGCTCACGCTCCAGAGCTGCTTTGTATTCCAGGTTGTCATCGCCACATCTGCAGGTCATGCAGACATAACCACCTGGAGGGGAACGGGCGAAGGTGGAGAGGTGTTCTATTAACGTGTGGCATGGAGTAAAACCAAGCAATATTAAGCAGAATGTCCAATGAAATAATGAGCAAAAAGTGAAGCAGACTTTACCTGGTTTGCAGGCGTTGTACAACTCCCTCACTGCACTAACGGGAACATGATTGAAGCTTAGAGCTCCGGAAATCACGACGATGTCAAACGATCCTGGATGGGAGGAACACACACACACACACACACAGACACACACACACACATTGACATTTACAAACTGTGCCTCCTTAAATGTCTCTCAAATGCACAGTGACACATAATTTTTTTTTTCAACAGAAATGTGGTGCATTTACCTGTTAGTACAGGAAGTGGCTGCTTTCCCACAAGGCATTGCTTCAAGTCCCGGTAGAGCCCGGACTTTTTGGCCAACTCCATCATAGCCTGGCACACATCAATCCCCACGAAGTGTCTAAAACCAGCGGCCGTCAGCTGCGACACACACACACACACACACACACACACACACACACACACACACACACACAGTTCGTTTGATGCAGGTTCTAGAGGTAAAACTCTAAAACGTGGAGGGAGACAAGAGAAGACTTTCTCCGTTCTAAACTACAAATTTAGTCAAAGTCAGAGTCAGTTTTAATGTCAATTTCTTCACATGTACATACAAAGGAACTTCTCACTATCCCTCTGTCCTACGCGTTTACATGTGCAACAACATTAAAGTGCAAGTGTGCAAGACGAGACAATCCTACAATGAACAATTAATAAAGTGCAGTAGCTTGAGGCTTCTTTTACCTCGTGTTGCTAAAAAAAAAAACAGGTATGACAAGACAGCTGTCCCAGCTGTGTGCATTTAAATTAGTGTGTGTGTGTGTCTGTGTGTGTGTGTGTGTGTGTGTGTGTGTGTGTGTGTGTGTGTGTGTTTCCTATGTGAGTGAATTAAGAGCCCAAATAAACAGTCCCATCCTCCACCCAACTAATGAGTCCAGTTGCTTTTTCTCGACAACTCTATAATGATGATAACGATGACGCAGTGATTGAGTGTGTGTTTGTGTGTGTGTGAGCAATTTGTGGACAAAAGGATGTGTTTACCAGCTTGGACACCTGTCCCGTCCCACAGGCCACGTCCAGCACGGCGGCTGCTGCACGGTCGCCGCTGAAATGGGACGTGATGATCTTGGCGGATTGAGACGGACTTTGGTAGTGCATTAAAGCCACATCCTGAAACAGATGCACACGTCTCATCATGTGCATTTAACTCCCGATCCAAAGGTGGGAGCATCACCACTGACATATGTTCAGAGCATGAGAGTTGTTACACTGGAAGGACAACTCCTATGGATCCTTAGAATGCACTTAACGTGACTAAAAGCAGCAGAGCCCCTCATTTAAACAACTTTTATGGTGTTAACACATCCCTTTCTGCGACTTCAGCTCCTCTATTATAGTGTTTCACTCACTCGCTTTAGCTTCTTCCGTATCTCTACTTTCTTTATCTTTGTCAGTGTTTGTTTGCTTTACCAGAAATGTGGTGCATCAGCGGTTTTAACCAAAAAAATCGTTGTCCTCCTTGAACACAAGTGTTAGGAGAATATTTTCCTGTCTCTTCTTTCAAACATTTTCTACTCAAGAAACTCATGTAAATCCTAAAAATCCTCCTTCCTGTTCTTAGCCTATTTTTAGTAAAAGCTTTTACTTTTTACTAGGATTTAGTCCCAACTTTTAAGGAGAAATTCTAAGAGAACTCTTAATGCAAAGAAGTAATTTGTGTGGTGAAGAATCCACAAAAAGTCCAAAAGGTCCCTCACCTGATCATAATGCTCTGCCCAGGTTTGGTAGAAGCTGATTTTTTCCTCAGGTGTAGTTATCTGGTGAACTGCTCGAAACAACTCTTTCACTGTTTCAGTCGTCCTTTCCATTCTTCCAGTTTTTGCTCACAGTTTGCAATTCTCTCCTTCCTCTCCCCTCATCCGTGATGGATGCATCTTGCAGAGTTGTAGGTGTGTCCATTGGGATTGGCTTAGAGGCTTGAACATCACCTGGAGGTGAAACCAGTCTAGTCTGACCAGTTGGGGGAATTTCATGCATCACAATGAAAGATATTTGCATGTCCCCTTTCAGAGAGAAGATCTTAAAATAACTTGCAGTTAGGCGAAATCAAGCTGTGAACATCTACATCTCAAAGTGGAGTTACGACTATTAAAAACGTCTATTATCAAGTTGTAGATATGTTGAACTGATGACGCAAATTTAAAGGGTAATGGTGTTGATGTGCAGGATGCACGTCCATGTCGTATTTCCTTTGTGCATGATTCACATTTGTTGTTTGTTGTTTGTTTGTTTGATGAATATGTGAGAGGCAAGAACGTACGAAAACAGAAATTTAACATCACAGCTTCATTTATTACAACATTTTCTATACCTAAGCATGTCACATGGACATTGGTGAACATGCTACAAGAGAATATTTCAAGTCAATTCAGGAGAAAACGATTAAAACTCACCTCAGATCAGATAACACAGGATGAGATAGTAAAAACACAGGGTCTCTTAAAAGCACATTTTGGTTTCCTGTCATTTAAAAGTCCATTTTTTAACATCTGTTTTTACAAAAATCACAATTTGTGACAAAAAAAAATTGGTTTCAAGGTTACATCACATGGGAATTTTGCCATTCTCCATTTATATTTATGTGAGGAGCGATTCTCTCTCTCTCTCTATATGTATATATATATATATATAGTCTAATCTGACTAGTTGTTAAAGGGATATTTCGCTCATCACATTTAAAGATATTTGCATGTCCCCTTACAAAAAAAAGTTTTTTAAATTAACTTTCACTTAGGCCAAATCAACCTGTAAACATCAGTATCTCATAGTGGAGTAACGATGGCTAATGGAGTTCTCTCATTGTTCTGTTGGACTGCACCGTGTTAGCTTCGCTCTGCCTGGGGCTGCTTAATGTTTCCTGTAGAGGTACACGGAGCCCGGGATGTGTCCGTCCTCCCGCTCCGACACCGCTCGCTCCCAGGCGTCCACCACGCTGACCTCCACGCCGCTCCACAGCCCTTCTTCCTCCATCTGCTGCAGCTCCCGCTCCAGAGCCGCTTTGTATTCCAGGTTGTCCAGGTTTCCTCTGGTGGTCATGCAGACCAAGCCTCCTGATGGAGAGCAATTAAACTCACCTCAGATCAGAAAGTCAAAAACTTTCTAAGGTACAGTCAAAAGAAGCGTTCACAGTGTGTCTTAAATGCACATTTTATATATATATATATATATATATATATATATATATATATATATATATATATATATAAGACAAGATGAGATGTAACTTTATTGATCCCACAACAGGGAAATTTGTCTGTTACTGCAGCGTACATAGTAAAGACACGAAAATAAAAACTAAAGAAGATAAAAGCTATAAAAATACACAACACTGTGTACAAAATTCGTAGAATTTGTTGATGATCTACATACACAGTATGCATTATGGACATAGAATGGAAAAAATACTGAGTTGTAAAGTTGCAAAAGAAAAAAAGTATGCATAAGCAAAGCATATATACATACATACATGCACGTACATACCTACATACATACACACATATTTGCATAAATATATACACACATACATACCCACGCACATACACACATGTACACATACATAGCTAATGCATACTTAAGGTGCAGGGTGTGTGTGTAGAGAAAAGTGACGAGTGACGGAGAAGTGACTACAGTAGATTCATGTTTATGTTATGTTATGTTATAAAGTCTTATTGCTGTCGGAATGAATGATCTGCGATATATATATATATATATACACACACACACACACAGTTAGAGGAAGGTCTCTTAAATGCACATTTTGGTTTCCTGTCATTTAAAAGTCCATTTACTTTTACATCTGTTTTTACAAAAATCACAGGTTTGTGTATCTGGGACCAAGTTTTTGGGTTACATCACATGGAAAATTTTGCCAATGTTCCATTTATAATTATGTTGGTACGCACATTTTGGTTTCTTGTCATTCAAAATTCCATTCTTAACGTCTGTTTTTACAAAAATCACAGTTTTGTGTGATTTTTCTTTTGCACAAAATGTCAAATGGTGTAATTGAAAATATTCCAAAACCTTTTCATGAGAATTAAACTATGTGGGACCAAGTTTTTAAGGTTATATCACATGGAAAATGTTGCCATTGTTCCATTTATATTTATCTTAGGAGATGTCATTCATTACATATAATCACTATATATATATATATATATATATATATATATATATATATATATATATATATATATATATACAGTACTACTCGGACAATTAGAATATCGTGTAAAAGTTGTTTTATTCGGGCAATTTAACATAAAAGGTGAAACTAATACATTTTATAGTATTATTAAATGCAAAGTCAGATATTTCAAGCTTTTATTTGTTTTGATTTTGCTCATTAGAACTTACAGCTTCAGAAACCTGAAATTCAAAAACTCAGAAAATTAGAATATTGCTTGAAATCAATTTAAAAAAGGGATTTTAAATACAAAAATGTCAGGCCTCTGAAAATAAAATGTTGCATCTGTACTTAGTACTTGGTTGGGGCCCCTTTTGAACGAATGACTGCCTTAATCCTGCGCGGCATGGATGCTACCAGGTTGTGGCACATCTCCGGTGTTATGGAAGACCAACATGCTTCAATCGCGGCCTTGAGCTCTTCTTTATTGTTTGGTCTCTTCCCGTTCAGCTTTCTCTTGGCAATGCCCCACAGATTTTCTATGGGGTTCAGGTCAGGTGAGTTTGCGGGCCAATCAAGCACAGTAATCCCATGGTTGTTGAACCAGGATTTTGTACTTTTGGCAGTGTGGGCAGGTGCCAAGTCCTGCTGGAAGATGAAATCTGCATCCCCATAAAGCTGGTCCGCTGAAGCAAGCATGAAGTGCTCTAAAATGTCCTGGTAGACAGCTGCGTTTATGCTGGACTTGATAAAGCACAGAGGACCAACACCAGCAGCTGACATGGATCCCCAAGTCATCACAGCCTGGGGAAACTTAACACTGGACTTCATGCATCTTCCATTTTGCGCCTCTCCGGTCTTCCTCCAGACTCTGGGACCTTTGTTGCCAAATCAGATGCAAAACTTGCTCTCATCAGAAAAGAGGACTTTGGACCACTGGGCAACAGTCCAGTCTTTCTTTTCTCTAGCCCAGCTAAGGCGCCTCTGGCGTTGCTTGCTCGTGAGGAGCGGCTTGACAACAGGAATACGACATTTGAAGCCCATGTCCAGCATCCTCCTGCGTGTCGTTTCTCTTGAAGCAGCAACTCCAGCTTGAGTCCACTCCTTATGAAGTTCCCCCACACTTTTGAATGGCCCTTTCCTGACCATCTTCTCCAGGCTGCGGTCATCCCTCCGGCTTGTACACCGTTTTCTTCCACACTTCTGCCTTCCACTTAACTGTCCATTAATGTGCTTTGACACAGCACTCTGAGAACATCCAGCTTCTTTTGCGATCACTTTTTGTGTCTTACCCACCTTGTGCAGGGAGTCAATGATGGTTTTCTGCACAACTGTCAGATCTGCAGTCTTCCCCATGATTGTGAATTCTTCTAAACCAAAGACACAGGCTTTTTAAAGGCTCGGGACCCTTTTGCAGGTGTTTTGGATTACTTACCTGATTAGTGTGTGACACTTTGAGCCTTCAATACTGAAGCTTTTAACAGTATTCTAATTTTCTGAGTTTTTGAATTTGAGGTTTTCTGAAGCTGCAAGTCCTAATGAGCAAAATCAAAACAAATAAAAGCTTGAACTATCTCACTTTGCTTGTAATGAGTCTATAAAATGTATTGGTTTCACCTTTTATGTTGAATTGCATGAATAAAACAACTTTTACACGATATTCTAATTTTCCGAGTAGTACTGTATATACAGTTACATCATATGTTTTTACAAAATGTATAGTTTTGCGTGATTTTTCTTTTGCACAAAATGTCAAATCGTGTGACTATAAATATTAATATTTAACAATATTTATATTATATATTATATTTATATATATAAACTACGTGGGACCAAGTTTTTAAGGTTACATGGTGGAACACATGGAAAATTTTGCCATTGTTCCATTTCTATTTATGTTAGGAGTTGCGATTCATTCATATATTTATAAATTCATTTATATATTTTTATATATATATCCTTACATTATAATGCATTTGCTTATGCATACTTTTTTCTTGCTATTTATTAGTATTTTTCTCCATTCTATGTCCATAATGCATACTGTGTATGCAGATCAACAAATTCTACGAATTTTGTACATAGTGTTGTGTATTTTTATTTTTTATAGCTTTATAGCTTTTATTTTCTTTTTTTTTTTCTTTACTCTGTACGCTGCAGTAACAGACAAATTTCCCCGTTGTGGGATCAATCAAGTCTTATCTTATCTTAACAAATAATAATATCTTATATGATCCGACTAAGTCAGACTTGGACATTTTCTCACCTGGTTTGGTGGATTTGCAGAGTTCTCTGACCACATCAACTGGAACCTGACCAACACTGAGAGCTCCAACAATCACAGTCACATCGAACAAGCCTGCAGGAGGAAGAAGAAGAGGAGGAGAAGAGAGAGGGAAGAGGGAAGATGAAAAAAGGAAATAGTTTGAAAAGTGATGCTTACAAAGATGAATAATATGCACATGCAATAAAACACCTGGAACTCTTAACAGCACTTAAATGCATCTGTAACGTGTATTGAAGAATCAATCTAATGATCACAGTGCTGAGCGGCCTGTGTGACTGGTGAAGCAGTGAATCACCAAGCTGGACGGGCAGCGGCTCCTCTCCCACACCCAGTAGGAGCTGCTGCAGCTCCTGGTACAACCCGGTCTCTCTGGCTCGCTCCAACATCGCCTGACTTCCATCCACACCCACAAAATGTCCAAATCCCTGTTTTTTCATCTGCACAACAGACGTGCAGGAAACAGGAGATCAGGTACACATAAAAACTCAAAAACTAATCACACTGCTCTAAATAAATAAATACAAGTGTTTAAGAAAACAAGTAAAACAGACATGCAAACTGTGTGTCGCCAAAATGACAGTTTTGCCCGTAGACATTTACAAGGCAAATGTTTTGGACTTTCTCATCTTGCCTTCACTTATATACACTATCTTATAAAAGGAACAGACACACATTCATAATATATAGTATATATATATATATATATAAGAATGACTTTGGAATATTTCCCTGTCAAATCATGATTGTCAATGTGAGAGAAACCCAAATCTTTTTACAATACACTTTTAATTCGCATTTTTGTGGCGGTTGCTTGTCATTCAAAAGTCCATTCGTACCATTTATTTTCACAAAAATCATGATTTTGTGCTATTTTTTTCCACAAAAAATGTCAAATGCTGTAACTACAATAAATTATAAATGTTATATATTTTATCCACCTAGAATAACATGTTTTATATATATATATATATATATATATATATATATATATATATATATATATATATATATATATAATGTGGAAATAAATGGAGTGAAAACCAAAAATCACATCTAATAAATGACTATGATATAGAACGCTCCTGGCAGGGCATGCTGTGTGAGGGAAATCTTTATATATATATATATATATATACATTATAGTTGAAAGACTTTCTTTTGTGTCTTATTTAAGTAAAGTAAAAACTGAGGTGAAATACATGAAAAAAAATCAAGAAATCCCTTGTATATGATAGGGGTATGAATAATTTTGGGCTCAAGTATGTATATATATATATATATATATATATATATATATAAATATATATATAAATATATATATATATATATAAATATATATATATATATATATATATATAGAGAGAGAGAGGGAGAGCAAATATTATTATTTCAAATATTGTTATGTATATTGAGTATGAATTTACTCCTTTCTATACAACTTGACTACACAATAAATGATGAAATGCTGCAGGTGTGTGTGGTTCCACCACTCGAGGTCGTACCTGTCTGGCCACCAGTCCCGTACCGCAGGCCACGTCCAGCACCACAGCCGCCGCTCGGTCGCCGCTGAAATGGGTCGAGATGCAGCTCGCTGCCAGACCCGGAGCTCGGTATTCCAGCAGCGCCACATCCTATTCAGACAGGTTTAGAGGCAAAGTTGAGTGGCGTGCTAAGGACATGCAGACATAAACCTCACGGCCCCTTCCACATTCTGTATGTCTTTGTCTGTTTCATTCATCAGTGCCTCAACCTAAATATAGAATATATTTAGTATATCTGGTAGGAAAAGCTTCAATGCACACACTGCAGCATATAATTCTTGCACTTTATTTCCTAACATGATGCTCCATGTACAGAATCTCATTCTCCTATTATATAATTCCACATATATGTGACAATGTGGACTACACATTCATTCACATTCATTATCAATGCAATTTTCTTATCTGTAGGCTTTGGTCTAAACCTGTTGTATTAAAGTGAACTGTTAACACTGAAATAAATCTTCCCACCCGCAGGGGTCAGTAATAACACAAAACTATAATGCAAATAGAGGATTTTTCTCAGCATTATCATTGGGTTTACATGCAGATCTATCACTGATCACAAGGCAGACAGATTTTTCAATGTGGATAAAGTGAATTATAGACTCATAAACAACATTCCCATAGAAAATAAATGAATTACTACTCATCAACTCACAATATTTAATATTTAACCCACTCAAACAGGCATTTTGTCCGTTTATTAAACATTTGCACAATAATGCAGCATCAAAAAATTTGCTTCATCAATTTATTTGAACCACATGGTCAATCCTTATATAAAAAGTTTCCTGATGATATATTCATTTCACCTCATCGTAATTCTCTGCCCAGGTGTTGTAGAAGTTGACCTTGTCTGTCAATGTCGTGCCCTCGTGTGCAGATAAAATAACCTCTTTCACCTTTTCAAATGTTTTATTAACAGCAGACATCATATGAACCTGTTGGAAGTAGCAAAGAACCAAAGAAAATGCATTCAATTCAGATACATCATTTATTATTAACTGCAAATTTAAGTATGCATGAAAAAAACTATCAGGGCTGACCTGTCATAGTCAATTAATCAATTAATCAGGATCAGTTAGGGGATTAATTAGGATTTGTTCGAGGATTAGGTGATATCTCCCCATTTTGCTGCTGAATTAGATAAATCCTGAAAAATTTATTATTGCTTGTGAAAAATAGAAAACGTATAATGCATTTGTCAATAAAAACATCACACAAATAAGGTGATTACTTGTATTCTAACTGGTGATCTTGGTGTTTTGCTCCTTCCTTGTGGCCTACGGCTATGCAGCGTAGAGACGAAGTTACTCACAGTTGCGTCGCTTATTTAAAATCAAAATATTCTGATAGTTTCTTCATAAATTCACAATCAGACACCAAGTTTGCAGCTGCTTCCCAAATACTACGGTGCAACATGGACGACTTTCTGCAAACACCAGGAAGCACCGGTACGCGACTTGGGCTTTTTTCCCCTCAGTTCAGACTGGAGGTGAAGGGACATTCATGATACATTTCTATTTTTTCTGCTAAAAAACGTATTTTTATTATTAGTAGGCTTTTGAGACCTCCAGAAAGTGTTATAGCTGAACGCAAAACTACTGTAAATCCACGTGTGCTGCATTTGAGGTATAAAAACGCAAATTTCCAGACAGCCCGTGAAGGAGGCATTCGGTTTTTCCCTAATTTCCCGCGCATGCGCAGCAGCGCTGCTGTTCCTGTTCCCACCTGTAGAGAGACTGGGAGTCAAAACAAAAAAACTTCTGGAAAGTCCTCCTGGGTTTTAATAGCAGGCTAACTAGCTACAACACGTAGCTTCCGATTACTTAGGACAGGAATAAAAACAAAAAGTTGCTCCTACGTGTTATTTCAGCTGTAAAGTGTTCCCGTTGTTTAAACTTCGCCATGGAAACCTCCGAGAAGTTCCGCTCTTCCTACAACTTGTTCTGGTCCGTTTTCGTGGCATAGCACCGTTAGCTTAGCATCTGCTAGCATCGGTCTCCCCAGAAAAAGCCTCTGCTGAGCCCCGTTGGACGGCTGAAGTCTGAAACTTTACTCCCTGGTAAACGGGCCTCATTCTATATTTCAAATGCATGTTTTTTTCTATTATTATTTAATTTCTGAACTTGAAATTGTACGTTCTTGTTAAAAAGGAAAAATGTTGAGACAGACGAAGCATTAACTGTAAACACATGACAGACAGGATGGTGGCGTGTTGTTGGATTCTGTAATTGCTTTAAAATGTTCTGTTTGAGGCAAAGCTTGTAAGAAATACAATTTATGTTTTACATTCATATATATGTGTATAGTACATTTTATAGCATATAGAAAAATAAGGTTTAGCAAGATGAAAAAGTCAAAAACTACAGTAAAGTACAGTTTTAATGAGCATTAATCAAGTCATGTTGTGTTCCTGTTTGTTTCTTGTCAAGTCCGTTTCTACCATTTATATTTATGTTTATATATTTATATTTTTTGACACGTAATACCATAATAGCAAATGGTGTAACTGAATTAAGAATGATAAATGTTAAATATTTAATCCACCTACAATTTAAAACTAATGGATAGCAAGTGTTTTTAATTTTTAAGAACGTTTTAAGAATAGTTAAGCTATCTAAAATATATATTTATATATAGACAAATAATGTTTGGCAAGATTAAATAATTAAAAAAACAAACAAACATTATAGTGCAATTCTAAGAAACATTGTTCTAAGAAACATTCATCAGGTCATGTTGTGTTAATGTTGGTATATATATATATATATATATATATATATATATATATATATATATATATATAAAATAGCTACCAGAACTACTACTAATTTAATGTATATGATGTCTATATGTAGATTGAATTCAAATGTCTTTGTATTTTTTTGTATTTACAAGTCATATTTTCACTTTTACTTCATTACTGAAGTGCTTAAAAATTGTTTTGTTTTTTTCCCCCCCTCCACAGGTTTTGTTCATAGAAGACCCTCAACATGTCTATTTTAGGATTAAAAAAGAAGCAGCCGAAGACTTTCAAAGTCAAAGTGATCACCATGGATGCTGAGATGGAGTTCAGCTGTGAGGTTTGGGCTTTAATCAACCTGCTGAATCTGACATGATGAGTCTGTCCAGGTCCATCTATAACCAGATAGGATATTTAAATTTATATTCACTCGCATGGAATTTGCTGTCTCAGATCGCACTGTCTACTTTTCTCTTTATATATTCATTTTATTTCATGGCATGCACACTTTGCAGATGCCTCATGATTCAAGATGTTGCATCCGTTTAGAAATAAGGATAAAAACGTCTATCTTGTGTCGCCTCGTATAATCGTTTATTGTTTTCATCTAAGACACATAAGCAGATTTATCCCTTAGAGGTGTATTGACTTTCTTGGTGATGTTATTCCAGAGCAGCTCCTATAAAATAATGCAGCAAACCGTGTAATTAAATCAGTTAAATCAACGTTTTACTAAAATGTATAAAGTAGTATTCCAATTTATGGGTCATTGACAAATCATGGTTGGCAAAATGCAGTTCAAAGAAGCATTCATCAGGTCCAATTTATGTTCATGTTGGTTTCTTGTACCATTTACTTTTTAACAAAATCACAATTTTGTGCAATTTTTTTTCCCCCTGCAGGTGAAGTGGAAAGGCAAAGACCTGTTTGACCTGGTGTGTCGCACTGTTGGTTTGAGGGAGACCTGGTTCTTTGGGCTCAGGTACATAATCAAGGACACCTACGCCTGGCTGAAACAGGAGAAACGGGTGAGTGGATGACATTAGATCAATTTAGAAGATGATAAAGATTTTTATTGTGTGTGTATGTATGTAGGAATATAATATAGGATAGATGCATTACATTGAATAGGATAGAATATTGTACAATAACTATAGTAGAGTAGATTATTGCACATGATAAATTATTGTTCACCAGCAGTAACTGAATATTATTTAATATTATATAATGTTATTTGCTATCCATAATTTAGAAGGTAAGGAATAATCTGTGCTATAGGGCAGCTAATTTATAATCGGTTCATTACTTTTTAAATAGTCTATAATAGAATTAAAAAATACTTTATTTTAGAATCCAAGATAACTTTTCAAACTGCTTGTTTTGACAGTCCTAACCCTAGACACAGTTGACTATTATATAACAATCTAAATCAAGCAGAAACCACCTGATGTTTTTTTGATAAAGGATTTTTAGAAATCCACAATTAAAGTTGATGCCACACAGCAATGATCAGATAAACACAATAATTGTGCGCGTTTTGTTTTTTTATTTTTCTTCACTAAGGTATTGGATCAAGAGGTTCCCAAGGACTCTCCTATAACATTTCATTTCCTGGCTAAGTTCTTCCCAGAGAAAGTAGAAGAAGAGTTGGTCCAAGAAATCACTCAGCATCTCTTCTTCTTACAGGTAATCTAGCAGATTTGGACATTTGGCTAGTATTTTTTTAATGTATTTAGAGTTTAGTTCCAATTCTGTAATGAAATATGTTTGCTTTTGTCGTTTAATCTTCATATGTGTCTTCAAACTTGTTCAGGTGAAAAAACAGATATTAGATGAAGAGATTTTTTGCTCCCCTGAAGCCTCTGTTCTGCTGGCGTCATACGCTGTTCAAGCTAAGGTAAGAAGTTAAATCTAAAATACATTCTGTATATATCTATATTTCATTTTAGGGTGAATATTTTTCTTATTTGTATCCTTCCCTCAATTTTATTTTCAGTACGGTGACTATGACCCAAACTTTCACAAGCCAGGCTTCTTGGCACAAGATGAGCTTTTGCCAAAAAGAGTGAGTAAAGCCAGCGTTTGTGTGTTTGTGTGCACAGTATATTTTATTTTATTATTTTCCTCTGATCCTGGTGTGTGTGTGTGTGTGTCTCAGGTTCTGATGCAATATCAAATGACAGCTGACATGTGGGAGGAGAAGATCACAGCTTGGTACGCGGAGCACAGAGGCATCGCCAGGTAAGACCGGACCCAGGAGGCCGTCTGAAAATCCAGCAAAAAAAAAAAACCAGGAAATAAAACACTTACACAGAAGGTGTCCTCCAGGATTCTGTAGTTGAAGTGTGATAATTGCATCGTGGTTTAAAACGTTGCCTTTTATTTATCACGTCGTCCACACAGGGACGAGGCGGAGATGGAATACCTGAAGATTGCTCAGGACCTTGAGATGTATGGTGTCAGCTACTTTGCCATCACTGTGAGTGTAAAACACTTTTGCTTTTTTATTATGGGATTATAAAATAAGAAGCAGCTTCATATACCGTATCACAGAGCAGATACAGAGCAGAGCAGATACGGAAAGAGTCACTTTCCTCTAAATGATGCGTTATAATCCGTTGGAAGTTGCTGCGCTACTGTAGTCCTGGTCTGGATGGAGAAATGGCACCGAAACGAAAGCACCAAGACGGAAATGTTCAATTTTCATTTCTTCTGCTGCTTTAAGTCGAATGGTGACCGTTAAAACGCTTCTCCCACTCGTTCTCTGCTCTGTGATCCACTGATTGAGTCTTTGCTCTGTGATCCACTGATCCAGTCTCTGCTCTGTGATCCACTGATCCAGTCTCTGCTCTGTGATCCACTGATCCAGTCTCTGCTCTGTGATCCACTGATCCAGTCTCTGCTCTGTGATCCACTGATCCAGTCTTTCCTCCAACTCGTACCACCTGTCTTATGTCTTAAACTCAGCTGTGTAGCTGATTTCCTTCAGTTTAAACTGTGCTTTATCAGCGTGTCTCTTTACCACTTTCAGGTTGTTAAAACAACAATGTTCTGCATAATGCACATCCCTGTTATTTTATCTACAATCCATGCCCACACTTCCCCTACATACATACATAGAGCTCACCACACACTTTGAAGAAAATATAAGACTTTAATGTGCGCCTTATAGTTGTGAAAATACGGTAGGTTTTTCGTCACCGTTTTTCCTCTATTAAATTCACAGCAAAACAAGAGGGACACGGACCTGTTGCTGGGAGTGGATGCTCAGGGGCTCCACATCTACAGCCCCAACAGCAAACTCAACCCCAACAAGTCGTTTCCTTGGAGCGGAATCCGTAACATCTCGTACAGCGAAAAGGAGGTAAACACAACTCCCACAGTCTGCGTTTTTACGTCACATGAAAATGTTTTCCAGTTAACTTGATGAACAATTTTGCTGAGAAAGTACAGTATGTGAAATGAAACCAGTAAATGACATTTCTGGGGGAGATTGCTGACGGATAATTTCATTGCTGGAAGCTGGAAAAGCTCAGAGCCAACGTGTCCCACAGCAACCAAAAAAAGCAAGATCGGGTTTTAGTTTTTAGGACTTTTATTGCATGAATCGATAAGGGTGGTTTGCACTTGTGGCATTTTTATAATACAAAAAAGGAGAACCCTTTCTGTTTTTTTCATGTCATAGTTCACTATCAAACCTCTCGACAAGAAGAAAGATGTTTTCAAGTTCTACTCGTCTCAGCTGCGTGTCAACAAGCTGGTTGGTTTCCTCAGTTCGTCCACATAATTATTCCATTATTAAAACAATTCAATGACAATAATAAGAAGCAGAATACTTCTGATTCGTCACCTGTGTGCTCAGATCCTGCAGCTGTGCATCGGGAACCACGATCTGTTCATGAGGAGGAGGAAGGTGGACTCCATTGAAGTCCAGCAGATGAAGGCACAGGCTAAGGAGGAGAAGGCCCGCAAGAAGGCGAGATCCGCTTTTATTTGGAGTTTAGATTCTTTGACATTCAAGGAACCAGTTTTTGGTTTAACTAAATAAAGGGTATAATGAAACAATTAAATAAATAACAGCGTGATTAAAATTTAGCATTGAGCATTTTGTAGCCTAGACTATCATAAAAAAGACAAATCCATCATCGGATGAAATTACTTGCTCTGAGCTTTTCAGGATCATTTCAATTATGCATCCCCATGAGTAACCATTCAAGCATTGTATGTAAGCTAGTGGGGAAATTCTTATTAATTGGAAATGTTAAGCCAGGCTATTATTAACGCTCATATGAATTCTGGTGGGACAGAATGCTCTGATGCAACAAGGCAGGTTCCTCGCTATGCATCAGCACTTTAACGTCTTGTTTTAAGCACTAGAGATGTTAGTTTTACAAAAGCAAATTAGGCGGTGATTGAGCTATTCATAAGCAGCACCTGTATATTTTAAATTAAGCAGGTCGGGAAGGATATCTGGTGGATTATTTTAATATTAATTTAAGGCCTGAGCATAAAAAAAAAATGCATCAATTTGTGGTGCTGTGCCACAAATTGTTTTATGTGTAGGAAACACTGTAGGTGTAAATGACAATAGAAAATACACACATTAAATCCTGATACTTTTACAGTATAAATTCTTATTTTAGGAATAAGCATCTAGTGTCTGCAGGACTGTCTTTCCAGACATATTTTAACAAAGCATTTTAAGTCTTTTAAAGTGTTCTAGCCTTAAATCAAATCCTGCAGGGTTTTCCACAACGGTGGATTGAAATTCGGGCGACACGGTGGTGCGGTGGGTAGCACTGTTGCCTCACAGCAAGAAGGTCGCAGGTTCAAGACCGCCTTGGGGCCTGGGTCTGGGGCCTTTCTGTGTGGAGTTTGCATGTTCTCCCCGTGTCTGCGTGGGTTTTCACCGGGTACTCCGGTTTCCTCCCACAATACAAAACACATGCTCAGGTTAATTGGTAAACTCTAAATTGCCCATAGGTGTGAGTGTGAGAGTGAATGGTGTGTGAATGGTGTGTGTGCCCCACGATTGGCTGGCGACCATCTGGGGTGTATCCCTGCCTCTCGCCTTAACGCGCTGGGATAGGCTCCAGCAGACCCCTGCGACCCCGAAAGGGAATAAGCGGGATAGACAATGGATGGATGGATGGATTGAAATTTAACACAGCAGTCCCCTCTAGTGGAGACTTGCTCCTGTTGTAATTAGTCATGAATGGATTTAAAAAAAAAAGGTGGTGGAGCAAGACCCTGCAAGTCAGGATTCTGTTTATTGCAAAGTGGCTGCATAGTTGTAATAGTTGCCTGAGATCCGGTTGTGACATCTTACAGGAAATGAGATAATTCTGCTGCTTCAGTTGCTTTCTTTCTGTTTGACTGCCCTGTGTCCCTCATCATCGTGGGTTTATCGTGCAGATGGAACGTCAAATCCTGGCACGGGAGAAGCAGATGCGGGAGGAGGCGGAACGAGCAAAAGAGGAGATGGAACGAAGACTCTTCCAGTTGCAGGACGAGGCGCGACTGGCCAACGAGGCGCTGGTGAGAACCTCCTCGACACGGGATAGACTCTTAAATGAGCTCCTGTACGGCTGATCTAAATGAATAAATTGATAAAAGAAAAAACATGCGTCGTGTGTCCAGCTCCGCTCCGAGGAGACGGCCGACCTGCTGGCGGAGAAGGCCCAGATCGCCGAGGAGGAGGCCAAGCTGCTGGCCCACAAGGCGGCCGAGGCCGAGCAGGACCGGCAGAGGTTCGAGGTCACGGCCATGAAGTCCAAGGAGGAGAGGAGGCTGATGGAGCAGAAGATGCGGGAGGCGGAGCAGCTGGCCGTCAAACTGGTGGAGCAGTCGGAGCGGAGGTGCGGAATTCTCCTCGTGAACTTTGATTCATGCATTATTGGATGTTTCATCCTCTACAACAGGGGTCAGCAACCCCTAATCAAGCAGCAACACACCTGGTTCTACTGATGCAGGTCCTTAACGAGGGCTCTAGAGGTTGATTAGAATCAGGTGTTACTGCTTGATTGGTACAAAAACCCCTGGTCTATAACAAATGCCCCCTGTCTCACTTTATCTTAATCTAATAAATAAATAAAAGGGGAAAAAATCCACGTTTCTGCATGCATAGTAGCGTAATGTCGCTCAAAAACTACATGCTAAGATGTTTATTCCTCATTTTAGCTCTAAAAAAAAAAACTTGGTAAGATAGTTCTTCAAAGTGCTGCCTTTTCTTTAATATATAAAATATAATTTATATATTAAATACATTTATAATTTATTTAATTATTATATAATATAACCTCATTTCACTTGTGAAACATTGTCATACTCAAAGATGCGTTCACAGACCCTCAGGAAACCCTAGCGCTACCAATCTGTCCTAAAATCTTTTATTTTATAAAGTGTTCTTCTTAATTTATACCAATAAATTGTTCCCCTGTCACCGCCTCGCCTAGCAAATTCTTGATTATGTATTCTATTTTTTCCATTTTAAAGTGGTGGCATTGTGTTTCTCTCAATTTCCCCTTTTAATAACTGTGTGTGACAGCGTCCGATAGCATCACATTAACTAACGGAAACGCTGTTCATGGCAGTTTAAGAGGTTTCATGTGAAATAACCATTATAAACCAGGCTCAGGGAATTATGTGCTAGTAAATAAAAAGGATCAAAATCAATGCAGCTGAAACGGATATTACTTTATTTTATTTTACTGCTAGGTTGAAGGAGGCGGATCACCTGAAACAGGACCTGACGGAGGCCAAGGACGCCGAGCGGAGAGCCAAACAGAAGCTGCTGGAGATCACGAAGACGACA
Organism: Eupleurogrammus muticus; assembly: GCA_036785175.1. Taxonomy (NCBI): domain Eukaryota; kingdom Metazoa; phylum Chordata; class Actinopteri; order Scombriformes; family Trichiuridae; genus Eupleurogrammus; species Eupleurogrammus muticus. The sequence continues at coordinate 1,702,571 of JAYKQN010000007.1, forward strand.
TATCCTGTACGCAGGCAACACGTCAAGTCAATTCTATTTTATTCAACCCAACATCCCTTATTATTAGAAGGAAACGCTCCCAATGCTCCCATGTGCTCTCTTCAATGCATTTGTTGTAGTTTGTCTTTCTGAATGAACCTAAAAAGGTTTTATTTCACATTTTTTGAAAATGGTTATTTCAGTGCAGTAATTGTATTAACTAAAGCCATTTTATATTAGCAGCTGTCCCTAAAGGTAATTTAACTTTGATATTTCCACGCTGTGTGATGTTCAGTGCATTTCAGTTTCTTTTTATTCTCGTTATTCCTACGATCTACTGATCTGTGATTCCACTGATGCATTTTAAATGTCAGATTAGCATTGGATTGCATTAAAACCAGCCAATTCTTTTATTTTTTGAACACTAGATTGAAGAACAAATTACTTTCCATTTCTGTACCCCAAGAAAACAGGCAAGAGAAATACAACAAACAAGAATTAAATAGGTTTGATATAGTTGGATAAGAATGGTTTGTCTTCATTTTTGTGATGTGTAGTGAAAAGGGTAGAAAATTAGTCAAAAAAAGTTCGACTTGTGCTGATAATTTAGTGTTTTTTCGGCTCATAGCAATGCCTCTACAGTGCTTTATCTCCGTGATTTATCGCCTTGTTTGTGCAGCTCATAGCGGCCTACTCCACTCCCCCCGCTCCGCCCGAAGCCGCCGACTTTGCCTACGAATCGGCGTCCACGCGCCACGACTTCAAGGACTCCGACATGAAGAGGCTGTCTATGGAGATCGAGAGGGAGCGGTGAGGCGGAGTATTTAAAAAAAAAACACCTGTGACGGTGCGACTTGTTTATGGTTGACTACTAACTCCCACCTGCTGTATCTGTGCATCCTCCTCCTCCTCTTCCAGGCTGGAGTACATGGAGAAGAGCAAACACCTGCAGGACCAGCTGAAGGAGCTCAAGTCCGAGATCGAGTCGCTGAAGCTGGAGGAGCAGCAGCAACAGGCTGGAGTCTACGGCCTGCACGGCGAAGCCCGGGGATACGTCCAGGAGCCCGTCTACATACCTCACAGCAACGTACGGGTTAACGCTACACACCACCTTCTCTTTAGTGTTAATATTAACATCCCCTACTGGAAAGATTTTGGTTAAGAATTCTTAAAATGACAGCCTACAGGTATATACATACTGTATTTACACGACCATAAGGTGAACCATACTCAGTTCTGTGTGTCATTACTGTATTTAACACACACATAAAGCACCTGACTATAGGGCGCAGGTTTTATATACAGAAATAGATATATACAAAAATAGAGCAGGAGCTAAACTGAGTTTGGTTGTGCTTTATTTAAGTATTAATTACTAAGTACTAACATTTTTTATTCATCGTGGGCATGGTAAAACACACAGATAAAACAAGCACAAGTGTGTGTATTTAAAAATAGAGCGGAGTAATGTCACAATCAAACCATTAAAATCCTCGTCCTCTGTTTCTGATTCCAACAGCAGCTAAATCTCCATCAAACATGCCCATTTCTTATGCAATCCACTCAGTTCTCTACTACGTCCACCTTACTACAACAACATACATAGAGCGCACTGCACATTTTGAAGAAAATATATGATTTTTATGTGCGCCTTATAGTCATGAAAATACAGTAATGTACGATATGTTCACGATAATAGCAGTGTGTTTAAAAACATATTAAATAGTGGCGATTTTTATTTTTTATTTTAATTTCTTTACAGAAAATGAATATAAGGCTGTTCAAAGAAATGGCAGCTTCTGCGTTTTTCTTTGCAAACTCAAATATTCAGTGCATAAACATATCAGTCCTGTGAATCGCTAAACTAATATTTATGTGCATAACCTCCGTTTCTGAGATCTGCTTCACATCTGTGTTGCATGGAGTCGACCAGAAGTTTCAACTTCTGCAATTTCTGAGATTTTGCCTCAGAAATTCAGAAACAGCGTTTTTGACGTTTTTCAATAGGATTAAGGTCCACAGATTGGTCTGACCACTCCAGAACTGTAATTTAGTTGGTTTGGTACCAACATGCTGCTGCTGGTTTACTGGAGTAAAACTCCCTTTTTAAAGGCATTTCCTCTTTAGCATGAGGAACCTCTTCAAGTATTTTTATATAGTCAAACTGATCCATGATCCGCTGACTTGATGCTAAAGACATCATTTTACTTCAATTTCTGTAACCTAATAATAAAATTGACACATTTTTCTTCACAAATCTAGGATTAGATTTGCACCTTCCATCATTCTGCACAGTGAAGGTTAAACGTTCAACCAAAGTATCAAGAAAAACAATTTTTTTTAAACATTTTTTTTAGGAAATTTAATATTTCAATGATTATCATCAGTTAGTTTATTTGTGAAGGGACCATGTGATGCATTGTAGAGCCAGAATTAGCTCAGAGCTAGTTTACATCTGCAGGTCACAAGGCAGACATTTGTTAAAAAGACAGAAAAACATTAGAAATAAGACAAGAGACTTTGCATCTTTACAGTTAAGCTGTGTGTGTGTGTGTGTGTGTGTGTGTGTGTGTGCATGTGCGTGTGCGCATATGCATATGTGTGTGTGCGTGCATATATGCATATATGTGTGTGTGTGTGTGTGTGTGTGTGTGTGCGTGCATATGTGTTTGTGTGCGCGCGTGCATATGTGTGTGTGTGTGTGCATGCGTGGGTTACTGTGTGTGTGTGCGTGTATATGCATATGTGTGTGTGTGCGTGTATATGCATATGTGTGTGTGTGTGTGTGTATGCATATGTGTATATATATATATTTATGTATATGTGTGTGTTTTTATACATTTAAAATCAGTCATTACAATTTTCAAGTAGATTTTCAAACGTAGTCTCAAAGCTTCCTATAGAGTGATGATTGTTTTTTTTTGTCATAATGTGTAATTGACTTTCTCCTCCCACCATGAATGCACCATGTCAATCATACGTATTTCATCCACCTGTTGTTTCTGCCTCTTAACTTCTTCTATTTGTCCCGTTTTGCAGCGGAACTCTGCGTACATGTCTCAGATGGCCTATTTTGAGGAAGTGTGACCCTGTTTTCTGCAAGAAGAAGAAGAAGAAGGAGAAGAAAGGCTGTTGTTTTACTGAGACGGCCTCTAAATGTTTGGTTGATATTTTACTGGCTGATCCCACCAGACAGACACATACATACACCATGACTGTGTGCTTTGGAACGCCGCCTGCACGGGCTCTAATACGCTGTCTCGCCTGTTACACTACAGCACCTTCCACATGTCTTCTCCTATGTAACGAACACACTAGCGTGTGCCGTGTCTCTAACCCTGATTCAGGACGAGGTGCTGGCGTTGGAGGCATGGATGGGTTTGGATTTGCTGATGTTTTATGTGGTTTTAAGGGACACGTGGCTGTAAAATGGGGAGATGTAGAGTAATGCCTTAACGACGAGTTAATAGATTATTGCATTTACAATATTTCCGGGACACGGATTGAGTTCAAAATTGCCTAAAACTGACTCACGACAACAGATGGTATTAGTTTAATTATATATTTCAGACAGGTGATAGTTCATTTGCGTTTTTTTTTATTTTTTGTCAAACCAGCAAAGTGTTTCTCAAACTTGGCTTTTGAAAGCAGCACATGAAAGACCCACATGTCCAAATTTCCGATTATACGCTAACCAAGCTGTCTGCCTCTACTTTGAACCCAACAAATACACTGAAGAAAACTCCTGATCACAGACTTTTAATGTGAAAAACTACCATTGATCTAAAAGTAAAAGTCCAAATTCAACACTCAAGACATGTGCAGGGACATTGTCTACACCTGACACTCCATAAAAGTGTAATATTATTTCCCTTTTTTTGCATTTGCTTGCTGTTTTTATTGCTCTGTTCATATGAATCGATGCTAATGGCTCATCATGACGGTTTCAATAGAAAATGCAGTATATATATATATATATAGTTTCATGCTTGAGCTCGGCCATTTCAAGTGTTTGTATTTTTTTACTGTAATCTAGACCGTTGGTGTGCCTTGGAAGTTTTATTTTTTACCATTTTTGTTTGAGTTACTAAGGTTTTATTAGTTTTTTTTTTGGTCTTTAGCTGTAGGGTTACTACAACAGATTGGTGGCTTTTTGCTGATTTCTCTTTGCTTGTGTATTTCTCAGGGTTAGTGTTGGAGAGACAATCACTGCAGGTAGATTTTTAATCCCCTGAGATATACAGAACGATATCCATTAATGTTTACCTTCATTTAAACAGGCGAGTTTTAATTGAACTTGATAGTAATTCACGTGATGCTCCTACAGAAGTGGGTGAACTTTTATTTTTGCAGCACTCCTCATATAATTTTTCTTTTTTATTCTTAAGGACTGAACAGCTCTGGTTTGCATCTTTCATCATTATTTATTTGTGCCTTAAATAAACACCCGTCGCCCGACACGTTTTCTTGAGGTGTTGAAATTGAGGGAGGACTTTATTGTATTTTTAATGTATGATTTTTTTTTTTTTTTTTTTTTTATAATGGGATATTCCTGCCAATGAAAATTCAAAGTCCAGTGTTAAACTTAATTTCACATCTAGAAAATGTTGTATTAGAAACTCTACAATTTCACATGTACAGCGAGTACCTTGTAACCTCAGTTTTTTTTTTTTTTTGTGTGGGTATTTTCATTTCATTACAACGGTGATCATACAGCAGCGTGTCTGTGTAACTCATGTATGTGTCTGACAGATTGTGTTTGAATCGTAAAATTCATCTTACGTTAAATATCGAGAATATTATTAAAAAGTTCTGAATCAGCATCCATATGTATTTTACAGACGAGTCTCTGATTGGCTAGTGGTGCTTATCTTTTTTTGCCTAATTGGACAAAAATGAACTTATTACATTTGTCATGTTGCTGTAATTTAATTAAAAGATTAATTGGCGTCATGTTTTTCAGAATTACTCACATGTTCTGTTAAGACCAAATTAAAATTTGTGTGTTTTTCTCAAGCCGCAAATGAATTTACTTAAAATTCTGTTCCTATTTATGCTTTTTAAATACAGTTCATGCAAGTACGGGACCGTTGGTTGTTGCTCAGGTACAAACTTTGACGTCAGAACATTTACATCCGTTAAAAACTTTAGTCACTAAATGGGACATTGGTTTACAGAGATGTGCTATAACAGTCATTAAATCTGCAGCTGGCTTCAGATATATTCATATAACAATATAAAATAAGAGTTGCACTTTGTGTTTGTGACGTTACTCGGAACTTTCTCATGTGCTCATTGCATCTCATTTAACGTCAAAGTCAGGCGTGTAGATGGAAAAAAAAAAAATGGAAGTCATGGCTTATTATCTGGCGACTGATGAAGAATAAATTGAAATTGAAATCTTCACGAGATTTAAACAGAATCTGGAGGATTAACCTTCCTGTTGCCACCAGAGGGCGAATCGGAACAAACGCTGAGTGATCTTCATGCTGTGATTTAGAGGAATGAAACAGAGAGTAATGAGATGTGTGTTAATACATTTATTAACTTATGCAGTAGAAGTGTGGCTGCAGGTTTTTATTCTGTTCCAGCAGCACAGAGACACTGGAACATTTTAGACCTTGGGTCATATTCAAACTGACAAACAAAACAAAACCTTGTTTTTTCCAGCCGGTTTTAAGTTTTTAACATCAAATCTGCCGCTGTGAGTTTGTGCTTGGACGACAACTGGAATCTGAGGTTTTTAAAGGTCCAGGAAGACCTGAGACACAAGCTGCAATTCTGATAAAAATAAAATAAAATAAAACTGCTGGTTTTCCCTGTTGAGTGTTAAAACTCCACCCGGCAGATTGAAAGCATCGATTTAAATCATTCTTTGATTGAGTCTCGCCGACATACTAATGCACTTGTTTTAAACTTTACAAAGAACAGCGGAAATCAATACAAAAAAAAGTTAAGATAAGTGATGAAACAGTGAGGTTGTGAATGCGTTTTGACTTTAATTACTGAAACTGTGTCCTCAGTGAACTGCCAACGAGAATTTTTGTTTTTTTTTTTGTTGTTGTTGCTGCTGTATTTCTGTTTTATCCAATATAATGTCTGAGAAGGTCATCTTTGTGTTATAGACTTGTCCAGGAAAAAGCAGCTGAATTTATTATTGGAAGAAGTTGCTTTTCTCTAAAAAGGTAAAAAAAAAAAAATCACCCATATGGAAAGAACCTATATAAACTAATAGTTTAATACAGGTTTTAAATGTATATGACATGATGCATATAAAATCATACGCACATATAAGTTATATATAGCTATAGGTACATTTATATGTATTGGATATAAAATGCTGCTGAGTTATCATCTATGCAACATTTCACAAAATGAATTACTGCATTACTTTTTTCCTGCACGGGACTTAAGACAAATATGCAGTAATTACCTTAATAATGAAGAATTTATGAACTAGGCTGCAGTCACTTTGTGTTTAAATATTATATTGTATTTAATAATCTTATATGTGGATATAAAGAAGCAGCACAGGAGACCTTTATATGCACCATATGCATATAAGATATATATATATATGTGACATATATTAACATATGTGCATATTTGCTGGATATTTGCAGCAGATAAACTGCATAAAGGTTCCATATATGAACATACAGTGGCTTGCGAAACTATTTGGCTCACTTGAACTTTGTGACCTCTTGCCACATTTCAGGCTTCAAACATAAAGATATAAAACTGTAATTTCTTGTGAAGAATCAACAACAAGTGGGACACAATCATGTAGTGGAACACACTTTATTGGATATTTTAAACTTTTTTAACAAATAAAAAACGAATAAATGGGGTGTGTAAAATCATTCAGCCCCATTGAGTTTACTTTGTAAATAAATCATCTGACCAGAGCACCTTCTTTCACATGTTTGGTGTGTCTCCCAGGTGGCTTGTGGCAAACTTTAAACAACACTTTTTATGGATATCTTTAAGAAATGGCTTCCTTCTTGCCACTCTTCCATAAAGGCCAGATTTGTGCAGATTTGTTCTAGGGTTAAGTTCTAGGGTTTAGGGTTAGGGTTACGTTCTAGGGTTTAGGGTTAGGGTTTAGGGTTTAGGGTTAGGGTTAGGGTTAGCAGTTGGCAGTTAACCCCAGATTTGTGCAATATACGACTGCAGTATACGACTGAGTGCTGAGATTCTCCCACCTCAGCTGTAGACCTCTGCAGTTCATCCAGAGTGATCATGGGCCTCTTGGCTGCATCTCTGATCAGTCTTCTCCTTGTATGAGCTGAAACTTTAGGGGGACGGACAGATCTTGGTAGATTTACAGTGGTCTGATACTCCTTCCATTTCAATATTATTGCTTGCACAGTGCTCCTCGGGATGTTTAAAGCTTGGGAAATCTTTTTGTATCCAAATCCAGCTTTAACCTTCTCCACAACAGTATCTCGGACCTGCCTGGTGTGTTCCTTGTTCTTCATGATGCTCTCTGCACTTAAACAGACCTCTGAGACTATCACAGTGCAGGTGCATTTATACAGAGACTTGATTACACACAGGTGGATTCCATTTATCATCGTTAGTCATTTAGGTCAACATTGAATCATTCAGAGATCCTCACTGAACTTCTGGACAGAGTTTATTGCACTGAAAGTAAAGGGGCTGAATGATTTTGCACGCCCAATTTTTCGTTTTTTATTTGTTAAAAAAGTTTAAAATATCCAATAAAGTGTGTTCCACTTCATGATTGTGTCCCACTTGTTGTTCATTCTTCACATAATTACAGTTTTATATCTTTATGTGGCAAAAGGTCACAAAGTTCAAGGAAGCCACATAGTTTCGCAAGCCACTGTATAGGGTACACACAGAGAGGTTTACTCGATGCCGGTGGAAAAAATAAAATACACAAGAAATTGCACATGATATCATTAAAAGCAGGTTTGGGGGTTCACTGCTTCTGAAACGGCTCTCGTGGCTGCAGTAAAACTTGGGGTGATTATGCAGTGGAGGAGAGGAAACGGTCATTTTGGAGATTGAAGCGAAGCCGCGATGGCTGAAGACACTTTTGTAATGAAAGCAGGTTGAAGCGTCAGACGGGATAATGGAGAAATGGAAGCTTCCAGTAGGAACTATTAAGGTGATATGTGTAAGTCTGCTGCCCCCCCACTGAGCTAGAGCCCATGTGTCTGCAGCACCACTGACAATATATATATATATATATATATATATATATATATATGAGAAAATACCCTCATAGAACCTATTTATTGGACAATTCACCAAAGCTGCAAAATCCCTCATATCCATCAGAATACGGCAGTGCAACCACAACCACATGCAGCATTGTCAAACGTTCACAAGAAATGACTCACACTTCCCTCATATTATCAGAGTTTATTCTAACCGACTACACACTCGTCTTCAGTACGCTGCACCGTAACAGTAAAGAACATTTGCTGGTTCACATGCACATAAATAATCATATATATACACACACACGATTTACTTTTACAGTGCAACATATGCACAGCACATATATATTCACAAAAAAAGTAAACTGAAAAAGAAAAATGCAGAAAAATATATTGAAGAAGAACTGACTGTAATTGGGCATGAACTCTTCAACCAGATCTTCCTCCATCTCTTCTTCTCATTCTCGCCCTTCTTCTTCCTCCTCTTTATCTTTTGCATTGGAGTCGATGAGGAGCAGAATCAGACGTGGCCGCTGTCAGATGCTGCTCATTAGAATTCAGTAAAATCTCTACGATAGTTTGAGCGCATTGTGAGAATCAGAACAAGTTGCTTTAAAAAAATGTGTGTTTTATAAATTGTGGCTGGAAAAAGAGCGGAAATAGAAAAATTCTCCTACTATCTAAACACGGGGTAGGGAACCAGGCCGTCACACACCTGATTCTACTGATGAAGGTAAGAATTCTGATGGTTGATTAGTAGAATCAGGTGTGTGACTGCTGCAGCTGCTGAAAACATGGAATCATACGATGTAACACAGGACACGTGTCTACAGGTTAAAGCTTAAATAGAGTCTCTAGGTTAGAGTTCGCCTGTTTGTGCTGCAAAAACTGGTGATTTGTTGTTTTTTAACCTCATCTGATTCATTCTCTATGAGAAATCTAATGCAGGTTTTCTTTTTTTTGGCAGATAAAATAAATTAATAGCACATCATTCCATATCAAGATGCACATGCAGAAGAGGAATAAGGAAAAAAAACATGGTATAGCAATAGGTGCTAAATTGTATCGTTAAAAATGAGGTTAAAAACCAACAGGACTAAGACTCTTCAGCAGCAGCTCAGAGAACCAACAACCAGGACTTTCCCAAAGCCAGAAAAACACTTTGCAGGATCTACACAAGGTAAGACTAAAAAAGTAATTTTAATTAATAAATAAACATACAAACTAGTATATTTGTGTTTGCTTATACTTATATTTGTTTCTTATTGAGTTTGATATATATATTTATCCTGTATTTTTGTTAATATTAGAAAGCATGTTTGCTTAATTGTGTGTGTGTGTGTGTGTGTGTGTGTGTGTGCGTCCATTATCCTACTATCTCTGAAGTGAAGGTCAACACCCCCGCACACACACTTGTCATTTTTAAACAATCCCAATCGATCAGTATTGATCTTGTGTGTATTTCTGCGCTGCAGCAGCCATTAAAAGCATCTTTGTGTGTGTGTGTGTGTGTGTGTGTGTGTGTGTTCCTCTTCCCATTGTTCCTCTTCCCGAGGATGATTTATAGGTCACAGGTGTGACTTATTACGCCGCTTCACAAACCCCATTGTTCTCTTTGAATAACTGCGATGCATCGGAAAACGCAGATTTATATTCCAAAGACTCCAAAGATGAATTCCTGTGTATTTACTGCACAATCCTGAATTTCACTTCACGATTGACCAAACTCACACAGACATTTAGTGACTTTACATGAGATGATTGAATTAACGACAACATTTCCTGTGAAATCTGATTTCCACATGTTTTCTAAACCAGTAAAATCTCACGTAGCCATCAAAATAAGTCAATCACTTATACGAATTTGGTCTTTTTAACGCATAATTTAATTTATTATTGTATCTTAAACGTCTATTTAAAGATGCAGGAATTGTTTAATAGAAGATTAGGTGGCTAGCACTTTCTGTGTTGCACTAAATAACACATCAGCTGTAAATCTACGTCCTACAAGGCAAAATTAAGCTTAAGTTTTGGTGTTTTAATATAATAACAAAACACATCATCATACTGACGGTATATTATTTAAAGATTTATCAGTGAAAACCGTTTAATGATGCAGTGAGTAAATCTAAAAATGCGCCACTTCAAGGGCCCGTTGCCGAATGAAACGTCTCATCGTTGGAACCAGTCCGACGAGATTACGATTACACACAAAAAAAGGATTTTCCAAGAACTAAAGACGAGCGAGCGAGATAAGTGGATGAGGGAGGGTTCCCCTCACATGGGGGGGGGCACACTCAGGAGAACCGGTATCAGCTCTCGCTCGCTCTGTAACTCTGGGGAGAAAAAAAACAAAAACCCGAGACGCCTCTTTAAAGCAGAGCTCCGTCCCGTGGCGTTTGGCTCACAGATTAGAGTAATGGGACAGAAGGGGCAGAGGGGGGGGGGGCGACTGGAGAAAAGCTGCAGAGACACAGAGAAGTGGAATCACATCCAGGGAGAAGCACAGAGAAAAGGCTTGTGGAGGCTTTTGAAGCAGTGAGATAATTGGAGCTGGAGGCTTCTCCTCTTCTTCTTCTTCTGCAAACCTCGTTGTTATGGAGTCAGGTGACGTCCAGTAGAACCACGATCAAGGACACCCCACGTCGTACATTCCATATAAACTAAATGACCCCCCCGCCCTTTGCAGAATTGTATCATGGGAAGAAGCCAAGTTCTACACAGGTATCAGGGGATCTGACTGTGCTGCTTCTTCACAGATATTGATCCTTTCATGGCTGCTCTGCTGCTCTGCTGCTCTGCTGCTCTGCAGAGGGAAGCGATCTGCTCCCCTGCTTAGTTTTAGCTGGGCCAGGAATGAATGAATGAATGAATGCATGAATGAATAAATGAATGAATGCATGAATGAATGAAGGCATGCATGAATGCATGAATGCATGAATGAATGAATGAATGAATGAATAAATGCATGAATGAATGCATGAATGAATGCATGAATGAATGAATGCATGAATGAATGCATGGATGAATGAATGGATGAATGGAGGCATGAATGAATAAATAAATGACTAAATGAATGCATGAATGCATAAATGCATAAATGAATGAATGCATGAATAAATGCATGAATGCATGAATGAATGAATGAATGCATGAATGAATGCATGGATGAATGAATGAATGAATGCATGGATGAATGAATGAATGAATGAATGAATGGATGAATGAATGCATAAATGAATGCATGAATGAATAAATAAATGACTAAATGAGTGAATGAATGCATGAATGCATGAATGCATGAATGAATGCATGAATAAATAAATGAATGAATAAATGAATGAATGAATGAATGAATGAATGAATGAAGGAACGTCAGTTTTACGTTAATCGCCTGAGGCCGAGTTAAGGTAATAATCTGTGATTCATGTGAACCTGTGTTTGTGTTAAACATATCCACATCATGCATCTGTACTTCCTGTTGTCTTCTCTTTCTTTCTTTCAAACCTCTTCACATTTCCCCTGAGCGAACGAGTAGAAAACTGAGGTAAATTCTCTGCAGTGTGCAGATTTGTGCAGATTTTATATCTGAAATGCATCATATTTGGGCTCCAATACTTGAATACATCCACAATGCATTCATGTTGGAAGATATCATTCACCTTCTTTACTAAACTGGCTCTAAGACATTTCCAACATCTGTCTAACTCCAGCAATGTAACTTTGGGGGGGTGAAGACCAGGAACCCAGTGGGGCGAGTAGCACAGAAGTGCAGCATGTATCTGTCATGCTGCTGCTGAGGTGAGAGCGGAAGGGAAGCGGTGAAGCGAATTTATCGAAAAATAAAGCCAAACACAAGCAGGCAGAAACACACACACGTCTACAGACAACTGGGCAAAGCAGAACTTAAATACATGAAAAACTAACCTGTTTTCTATCTCTGCAATATTCAGTAATTGCTGTGATACGTGTGAATCAGGATGTAAAGATAATGCAAAGCAAATATGGTGAACGATAATATTCAGCTGGAAAAAAACAGGTTTTGTAGTCGGAAATGATGAAAATGAAAATCCTCCTTGTTCTCTTTTCTTGTAGTGAACACAGCTGAGGTTACCTGAGGTCAGATTTCTTTCCCTTTTTTTTTTATTCTTTGACACATGATTGAAGTGTTTTGCCAACGGAGTCTGAAGTGAATAAGAACAATGGAATTGTGCTCGGAATTCTGAAATAAAAAATATATGGAGCTGATACGTTGAATTAAAGTTTTCAGAATGGTCTGTACAGTAGGATTCACAGGTTTTTTTCAATGCTTTCAGTTTCGCTCATCAAGCGTTAAAGACGTTAACTGTGCATCACAGAAGAGAGAAAACGTGTTAATGATACAGCCCACTTAGACTGACGTGCTAAAAAAAAAAAAAAAAGGTAATTAGACTGATCCAGCTTTCATTAGATATAAAAAAAAAAAACGACGACCTATAATTAATTTGCTCTTTTTTTCACAGGTATACGATCCAGCATTTAGATTAGGATGATTATGATGTTAAAAAACGATCATATCTGACCTTTAACCTGTGTTTTATGGTTTGCTGATGGTGTGCTCAGATGATTTATGTGTATATCTATCGATGATAATTTGTCTCACACAAGTGCGACTGATGCTTGTCTGTGTTTTACGTGAAGCCGTTGACTCGAGGCCTCTGACGCTCGCTGACGTGATTCCGCTGGCTCTGAGGCCCGGCTCCGTCCCAAGGTGAATAATGAAGCTCGACACATGACCTTTAATGTGTTTCCTGTAGTGTTACAAAAGAGGAGGAAAAAAGAAGAAATCTGTTATTGGAGCGGACGCGCGTGTTTTTACTTTGACCTTCAGACTCCAGGAGGTTTTAAACGAAGTTACTTTACCACGTTTCTATGCAGCAGAAGGCCCGTTCCATGTTTCCCTGTGGGACGCTTCTCTATCCGCTCTATCGGTATTAGACGTTTCCTCAAAAATGCATGATGATGATGTGTGAAACGTCATCTTTTATGGCTTAACGTATTCCTACAACTACGCTTTTATTTTGTGCGTTTCAGAAGGGGACAGTTTTCCGAGGCTTTTTGTTTGCAACCCAGCAACAAGAGCGATAAAACTCCGTAAATGAGATGCAAATCCATGCAGACGAGAGAGGGGGAGAAAGCCATGGGAACCAGGTTATCACACACACACACACACACACACACACACGTCACATTAAAAACGACGCTGCTGCAGAACGCGGTGCTGAGACTTTTTCTGATAAACACTCTGCTTCTTTCTGAATAACGACACCAGCCCATTCGTTATGAGGTTTAATTAAATATTCTATTGATTACTTCTATTGAATGAACATCCACAAGTGAACAGGAAGGACCACAGGCAGATATCGACTAACAGTTTTACACTATATATAGATCATTCATCCTGACAGCAATAAGACTTTATAACATAACATAAACCTCACTGTAGTCACTTTTCTCTACACACACACTCTGCACCTTAAGTTTGCATTAGCTATGTGTGTGTACATGTGTGTATGTGCGTATATATATGTAAATATGTGTGTACGTGCATGTATGTAGGTATAAATGCTTTGCTTATGCATACTTTTTTCTTGCTATTTATTAGTATTTTTTCTCCATTCTATGTCCATAATGCATACTGTGTATGCTGATCAACAAATTCTACAATTTTGTACATAGTGTTGTGTATTTTTATTTTTTATAGCTTTTATTTTCTTGTCTTTACTCTGTACGCTGCAGTAACAAGCAAATTTCCCCGTTGTGGGATCAATAAATCTTATCTTATCTTATCTTATATATGAAGACTGAGTGAAGTTATTTATGCGTTTGTACATCACTGAATGTCAGATTATTAAAGAGGGAAAGGAAAGAAGTGAATAATAATAATAATTATAATAAATAAATAAAAACAGGCCTCAGGTTTTCATATAAACATCCTCTTTATCTATTATTCTATAGCACAGCCTCTCATTAAACTATTCAACCATTGATACAGCTACGTGTTTTCATTTTTTTTAATGGTACAAATGGACTTTCAGATGTCGTGAAACACAGAATGAGTGAAGTTTGACAGGATGAGGAAGTAAAAAACTCAAAATCCAGTTTTAAGAAGCATTCGTCAGGTCTTTATGTTGTTTTCCTGTCATTTAAAAGTCTATTAATATCATTCTTTTTTACAAAAATCATGATTTGAATATACAACCAGTTGATAGGACGTGGTTTCAATTTTTTAAATCTATATATAAAGAGTGAGTTTTTATATATGTTTTTTATGCGTTTGTACATCACTGAATGTCAGATTATTAAAGAGGGAAAGGAAAGAAGTGAATAATAATAATCTGACTTCATTTATACATTTCAGAACTTTTTTTTTCTGTACAAAAATCCTCAGATCAGGGAACCAAATATTAAAATTCAGATGGTTCATGCAGAGGAAGATCATGCTTTTACTTCTCTGTTCTCTATCTCTGCACAAATATTGTATTCTGTGAAGCCCCTTGTAGAAATACAGATTATTCTTATTATTACAATAACCTCCTGAAATGCTTCAAACGTGCATGTGTTTGCTGAGACGGCGCGCGGTAAAATCCTCCTGATAGTCGCTTAGAGCTTCACACTCTGTGAGTCTGGGCGATTCCTGAGCACAAACTGCATCAAGCCAATCATCCCCTGCAAAATCAAATCATTCTGCAATACAGGTCTTTCCACGAGGAGCTTTATTCAATCGCAGAATAATTGTATTCTAAAACATCATCTATCCATCTCAGCCCTGGAAATATATATCATAAGCAATATTCCAATTTTGGGCTGCCACGCTGGGATTGAAATAAATGGGCTTTAGTTTGGAAATGTATGATTTTCACCAGTAAATGTTATATACAGACTTTTTTTTAAGTGATAAGTAGTAAATAATCAGCATCTTCAGTTTTATTGTCTCATCCATGAATCTGTGTCAGTTTAATCGAGTTTGGAAAGATGCACGGTTTATATCAGTGATCGTCACATGAGTAAAAACCTCAGTTTGGGACCTCGTTGTTTTAGGGGGAAAAAGTAGATATGGTTGTCAGAAGGAACAACTTAATTTTTGAGGGTGTTTTCATCCTCCGTGTGCACGCAGTTTAAAACAAAAGGGCCTCCGCTTTACTGCATATGCATTGCTGACGTGCAAATGTGTTTTCTGATAGAATGTTCAGAGCTGATATTAATGTCTCCTGTCACAGTGCACGTTATGTAAATGTATAGAAACGTGTAGGGAAGGAGGTGACTCAGCTCGCTGCAGAATGACAGATGTTCGCTGCTCTGATGCTGTTTGACGTGTGAAGGATCAGTCCACGTTCTTGTGTTTTCAAATCCACAAAATGTGCTGCTAGAGAACGAGAAGTGACTTTAACCCTTTATTTTTCCTCCTCTTTGGGGAGCATAGGTCATTTGTGAGCGTTACCTTAATGGTTTGGAGTTATATGGTGAATATGCATATTCAATTTTATTTGTAAAGCCCAGAATCACAAATCACAGTTTGTACAAAAGCAGCAGCACAACATCCCCCCCTCCTCTGTTTTACCCCAAGGTAAAACAGAGGAGGATCCCTCTTCCAGGACGGACAGGCTGCAGTAGATGATGTGTGCAGGTGGAAACATTACAAACAGACAAACAGAAATGTAATGAATGTTGGTGTAAGTGGAGGATGAGGAGCAGGATCCATCACAGCTTCCAGGTTTCACCAGGACAGCATCAGACCCTCCAACATCCGTAGATCCCTCAGTGGCTGCACTGCAGCATGCTCTGTGGATGAGGAAACACAGGAAACACAGCAGATTTAAAAGTACAATAGTGGATCATCAGCATAAAAAGAAGCTCAGAGCATCTCATGAGGACCAGACTAACCTATCACAGCATCACTATGACTAGGCCAGCCAGGGCCAGCCCTAACTATATGCTTCTTCAACATATTTTTAACCTGTTCTTAAATATAGGAAGGGTGTCTGCCCCCCAGACTGAAACTGGAAGACGATTCCACAGGAGAGGAGCCTGGAAGTTGAAGGCTCTGCCTCCTGTTTTAATTCCAGAAATTCTGGGAACCTCCAATAAGCTGCATATTGGGAGCGTAATGTTCTTGATGATGATATGGGACTAAGAGATCCCTAAGGTAGGATGGAGCCTGACCGCTGAGCTTTATAGGTGAGGAGCAGGATTCTATTAATATATGATATATATGATGCAACTTTAAAGTTGTTATATTTTAGAGTTTAACACTTTATGTTTTCTGGTGTATTTATAGATATTAACATGTTTATTAGACAAAAAACATCCAGTGAGAGCTGCAGCAGCAATGCAGTCACCTTCTCACACACTCAGTCTTTTAATCTCAATTCTTTACATTCCAATATTACTGTATTTTAATGTAAGGCATTCCACTACTATTTCATTACTTTTACTCATTAAAATGAGGTAAATGAGCTTGTAATTGTTGCTGCTAGTCAACAGGATCTTTGCTGACTGGTTTTCTTCTCTTCAACATCTCCTCATCTTTCTTTCAATTATTGAAATGATCAATTAATCAATTAGTTGTTTGCTCTAGAAAATGGTCTCAAATGTCAATTTGAAAAAAAAAAAGGTCTGCAGATTAATTGTTCTGACCTGTGAGTCCTCAGCACTAATATCATATTGTTATAGATGAAATTACTGATGCAACTGATGATTATTCTGACAATCTATCCATCTATATATACATTATTAAATGTCAATAGATTCAAACTAAAATAAATCATCCGTGACAGAAATTTTGACATTTTCTTTTGAAAAAATGACTCAAATTGGTTAATCAATTAGGTGAATATTAATGTAATTGTTGGCAACTAATCAATTTCACTACAATGTTCTTTAATTCCTTATTGTGATCGAGCGTTTTCCCACCTGGAGAATGTGTTCTCTGTGTTATCTGACGTTGCTGCAGCTTCACTCGTCTCCATTTTCTCTCTGATGAGTGAAAAATAAAATAAAAGGGAGGGAAAGATGTAGTGTGGAGGTTTCACTGCTGCTGATCGCGTTGTGATTTTAGTGAATTTGTATTGAGAAAAACCAAAAGGAAAAACACAGAAAGTGTTTCTAACTTGTTACTGATATTTGCACCAAGTAAACCTGTAAATATGACAGCAGGAATTAATTATCCCAACACGGATTGCTGTTAACGTCCACTCCCTTTGTGACATCACAACTAGAGCCACTTCGTCTTCAGCCAGAACACAACAGAAATATCACTGTGTGTGTGTGTGTGTGTGTGTGTGTGTGTGTGTGTGTGTGTGTGTGTGTGTTTGTGTGTGTGTGTGTGTGTATGTGTGTGTGTTTTGGCTGAACCCCCTAAATCCTCATTCATTCTGTTCATCTATCATCTGTAATTTGGCAGCTTCACCCTGTTGTTGTGTATTTATATTTAGATATTAAAACGTGTGTGTGTGTGTGTGTGTGTGTGTGTGTGTGTGTGTGTGTGCTACAGTAATATACAGGAGGTAGATTGTGGTGAAAGTACATTAAAATATCTGGTGCAAGTCTAACGATGCTAATGAGCTTCCTTTTTCTTTTACTCACTCTCTCTCACACACACACACACACACACACACACACACACATAGACACACACACACACACACACACACATAGACACACACTCCACCAGCTCCTCTGTTTTGGCCTACTTCCTCCCCTGGTCACATGACCAGCTTGCAGCAATGGTGATTAAGTGGGCGAACCGCAGGTCCAACGTTGCTGCGGGGCACTACAACTCCCAGAATGCACAGGGGCAGTAATTAGTGAGGATGCTGTGTGTGTGTGTGTGTGTGTGTGTGAGAGAGTGAATTTGTGCAAAATATTTAGATATATTAGATCCACATATAGACCCACTCCTGTCTTTTATGGCGTTTTGAAGAGGCTTATGTCCAATTTAAAAACGTGGCTTCTGTGTTTTTTGATAAAGTGCACTCTGACAGGACTCACACTTTCCAAGGAAGTCAGTGATTTAGGCCCCTGTAAATTAAATCGTTCAGTTTAACACACAGAAATGTTAGGAAATAGAAGTCATGACACTGTGTGGTTTTTGAAGAGCAGCCAATAAACAGATTTAAACAGATCCGCTGCCACAAAAAGGACAAAAAACACTCCCCCCCCCCCCCCCCCCCCCCACAAATTGTCAGCTCGCCTGCAGAGTGCAGCAATCAATTTTCTAAGAGCGATCGGGCGCTATAACGCATTAAAGCTGTTGTACCTGCGAGCGTCATTCCTACAGTCACGGAGCTGTCACGTCCCGCACAGACACAGACAGTGGAGTCAATTATTTGTGCTGAGCGCTGGGCTTAATGGGCCACCTCAGGCAAATCCCTCATGAAGTTTTACAGCGGCCCTCCTGACAGGGCGTCCCCGAGCCAAGTGCCCGGCGGAAATAATGGGACTCGCGGCGAGTTGCTGTATGATATACTGCACAGATTCACTCCACCGACGCCGCTGTGATTCACGGCGGTCGTAGCCCCGGCGTGCGGTTTTAAAAAGAAGAGCTATGAGTTACTGGAGGTCTGTCTTCCTGTTTTATCCTCCCATCAGCTGATGACAGACAAATCACACTGTGAACACTGAGGGATGCCCCGGTGTGTTCAGGCATCACAGTAGGCCCTGACACCGCCCTATAATTAAGCCATTATTAAATTTACTACCCACCCTTCATTGTCTAGTATCACATGCTGTTAGACCTAGTGTATCTGTGGCTCCTGGCAGATTGGGGTGATAACTTGTGGTGGAAAAATACTGTACAGTACAATATTTATGTACTTTACTTTTTCACTGAGTGACTGGTTAAGTTAACGTGTAGCCTGTGTGTATTTAGCGTCACATTACAGGTTGGTTTCATATGTAGTTAATATTAGCCTTTGTTCATATGTAGTTATTATATAGTTCAATGATTATATATAGTACATAACTGGGTTTATATATAGTTCATTAATGTGTTCACTTATAGTTTGATTGTGTTCATATGTAGTTCATATGTTCATATATAGTTGATAAATGTGTCCATGTATAGTTCATCAGTGTGTTCACATGTAGTTCATGATCATATATATAGTCAATGTATAGTTCATGAATGTGTTCACATGTAGTTAATATATATTTCATTAATGTGTTCATATGTAGTTCATATATATACTGTGTTTATATATAGTCAATATATAGTTCATAAATGTGTCCATGTATAGTTCATTAATGTGTTCACATGTAGTTAATATATAACTGATTAATGTGTTCATATGTAGTTCATATGTTCATATATAGTTGATAAATGTGTCCATGTATAGTTCATCTGTGTTTAGATGTAGTTCATTAACGTGTTAATGTGTTCATATATAGTTCATGTTCATATATAATTCATATATATAGTCAATATATAGTTCATGAATGTGTTCATGTATAGTTCATGAATGTGTTAAGTGTGTGTGTGTGTATATATCTATATCTATATCTATATCTATATATATATATATATATATAGTTCATTAATGTGTTCATATGAAGTTCATATGTTCATATCTAGTTGATAAATGTGTCCATGTATAGTTCATCAGTGTGTTCAGATGTAGTTAATATATAATTGATTAATGTGTTCATATGTAGTTCATGTTAATATATAGTTCATATATATATATTGTCAATATATAGTTCAAGAATATATTCACATGTAGTTAATATATAGTTCATTAATGTGTGTTCATTAATATATATAGTTCATTAATGTATAGTTCATAAATGTCTTCATATGTAGGTAATGTATAGTCCATATGTTCCTATATGGTTCTAATACAGTTGATACATGTGTTCATATGTATTTATAATTAACCAGACCTATAAATGAAGCAGTTTTCCTTCTCCAGTTCATATATAATTCATATGTATTAACATATATGAATTAACATATGAACTTGTCAAGCTGTCACTACTTTTTTTTGCAGAGCTAAACCTCCGTTAATGACCCATAGACACTGTGCTGCAGAGTCCTCTCCCATGATGCCCTGGGGCATCCCATCCTGCCCCGGGGTGAAGAAAACCTGCAAATTGTTGGAAAACCTCCCCAATAACTCACCAGGCAAAGAAAAGTCCATAACTTAAAAATATAGAATATCAAGTTTATTGATTACCAGGGTATATCTGGGGGTGTTTCTGAACTTTTTACCGGCTTCTCTTCTACTATCTATGGGAGAATGTATTTTTGGCTCGTATGGGATTTTTCTGACCTCTGGGGGAAAATGGAGCTGTACCCGGGTCTGATAACACATATAATACATCCATCCAGAGCCGGGGAATAAAGTTCACTGCTGCTACGATTTAGAGTAATCTGCTTTTAGAATTTCAAGGATTAAAACATTGATTCCTACACTTTCACTTCTCATGGTATATATTCGTCTCATTGAGATAGATGTATATTGCCATAAGTATGTGGCCACCCATTTAATGATCAGAATCAGGTTTCTCAGCCACAGGTGTTTAAAATCAAGCATTAGACAGTGTGGCACTGTCGTAGGATGCAGTGGTGGAATGGTACATTTTGGACATGCATTGTGCGTGAAATCTGGTGAAGGAGGCCTGAGTGAAAGGAACTTTTGAATTCTCCAGCATCCCCAAACATTCTTGGACAATTCCATGCTGCCAACCTTTTGTGGGAACAGTCTTTTGTGGGAGCTTTTAACATGACTGTGCACAAAGCCGGGTCCATAAAGACCTGGATGAACAGTACTGAACTGAACCTGACAGGGAATGAGACCCAGGACCTCTCCTCCAACATGAATGTGTGACCTCACAAATACACTTGGAAATGCAAATGGAAAATATGGTCGAAAATTCCTATGAACACTCTTCTAAACTAAACCTTGTGGACAGACTTCCCAGACAAGATGAAGCTGTATAGGCTGCAAAAGACGAACAGACTTCATCTCTAACCCTATGTGTTAGAAATGAGACGGCACTGGAGTTCCTATTTAAGTCAAAGCATGTGGCCAATGACTTTTGCTGATACAGTGAATATATATATATATATATATATATATATATATATATATATATATATATATATGTGTGTGTGTGTGTATATATATGTGTGTGTGTATATATGTGTGTATATATATATATATATATATATATATATATATATATATATATATATATATGTGTATGTGTGTGTGTGTATATATGTGTGTATATATATATATATATATGTGTGTGTATATATATTTGAATATGTGTATATATGTGTATATATGTGTGTGTGCATATATATGTATATGTGTATATATGTGTGTGTACATATATATGTATATCTGTATATATGTGTGTGTATATATAAGATAAGATAAGATAAAACTTTATTGATCCCACAACGGGGAAATTTGTCTGTTACTGCAGCGTTACAGATAAAGAGAAGAAAATAAAGTTGAAGAAGATTAGAAAACTATAAAAAAAAATAAAAATAAAAAACACACAACACAATGTACAAATTGGCAGAATTTGTTGATCCGCATACACAGTATGCATTATGGACATAGAATGGAGAGAAAAAGCTAATAAATAGTAAGTATGTACACATATATGTATATGTGTATATATATACGTATATGTGTATATATGTGTGTGTATATATATATATATATATATATATATATATATATATATATATATATATATATAGTGTGTGTGTGTGTATATTTAGTATACATTTATATAGGGAGTATCTCCCTGTGTGTGTTTCTCATCAGTCCCAGCGCTTTAGCTGCTGCTGCTTTATGCTGCTGTTAGAAACAGCTGCAGGACGTTCAGCTCTCATGAACACGTCGCCTCTCAGACAGACAGAAAGGGGGGGGGGGTTGCTAATAATCCTGTTTTTATTGTGTCTACTCATCAGATTTTTATTTATTTATCTTTAAAAATGCGCATGTGATTTTTTTTCCCTAATTTTAACAAGTGAAAATGTCTGGCCGTGATGAATGTTTGCGTAGTCCAAATCCGGCGCAGCTCAGTCATTGTTTAGGAGAAAGCATCAACGCCATCGTTCAAACGTGACACTGAGCTGCACACAGTGTAAATCAGTGTGTAGGGTGGCACCAGTTTACCAGTGCAGGAGGGTCGTAACCCTTCGTTAACCAACTATAGTGAAACAAACAAGGGAAAAAACACTAATGTGAGATGAAACAGCTTTAAGGAAACACAAAGATAATTGCACATTTAATGCATGACCTTTA
The DNA here is from genome assembly GCA_036785175.1 of Eupleurogrammus muticus. Taxonomy (NCBI): domain Eukaryota; kingdom Metazoa; phylum Chordata; class Actinopteri; order Scombriformes; family Trichiuridae; genus Eupleurogrammus; species Eupleurogrammus muticus. Next base: position 1,725,048 of record JAYKQN010000007.1, read on the forward strand.
ATCGACACCCTATAAACCCACGGTGCACGCGGAACCAGCAAAGCAATCAGGGCGCTGTCTGGTTTTTCTGATGAATGATTAGTGTCTGATTTCCTGAGCCAGACGTATGGCAACAACCTGAGATTGCAATCCCTTCAGGAAAGTGTCATGCTAATGGAATGGAGTGCAACTCTCCATATTAAGTACGCCCTTGGTCTCCCTCTGTCCTACTGATGTGGTCCTGAATCACATTATACAAACACACACACACACACACACGCATGCATATAAGCACACAGAGAACTGCACAAGCCTCATTACACTTATTTTATATTTTCCAAAATGCCTCATTCAGTCAAACCCGATCCCATCCGAGCTCTTATCGTTTCCTAATTCTGGCCTCGTTACATCTCCGGCTCGCGCTTCGTCTTTCGTGACGAAGCTAATAAGTACAAAGACAAAGACGGAGGGAGGATGTGAAAAAAACTAGTTTAGACATAACGCTCATTATTTAAATTCATTCACGGAACCGGCGACGTTGTAATTGCAGGAGAAAAAAAAAAAAAACGCTTGCTGTCTCTTCCCCTTCTTCTTCACATGCTCCATTTAAGTCTGAACCCTCGAAAAAAGACTGAGTGATTGATGTCCCCCCATCATTTAATTGTTTGGAGCCGTCTTTCATATTCATCTGCTCCACATGAAAAGAGCAAATGAATATGAAAGAGAAGAGGTAACGTTGGGCAGGAGCCGCAGGCCGGCTGAGTGACACAAATTAGCCTTTTATTGTTCACTACAACATCTTTCCTCCCACGTGCGTTTGATCCTCTTGTTGCAGAATCAATACCGCGTGGACACACACACACACACACACACACACACACATGAACGACAGGCCCGAGCAGACGATCACAAACAGACAAACAAGGACACGAATTATGCAGGAAAAAAAAAAAACACACACACACACACTCTTTGCCTTTCACAAGTGATGCTTTATTCTAGCCGTAACAGGCAAAGACGTTTGGTGTGTGTGTGTGTGTGTGTGTGTGTGTGTGTGTGTGTGATGATGGATGACATTGCTTCTGTTCTGCTCCTCTGCTCCTTGTTTTATTTTTTATTTTTTTTCCTGATCAGCTCTTCAGGACGTTTACAGGTCTTTTTTTTTTTTTTTTTTTTTCTAAAGCCAACACGTTGCAGATGGACACGCCTCCTGGCCTCCCATTGGCTGGCCCCTCCTCAAGGTGAGCCCGTCCCTGAACGCCCCGCCCCCCCCTGTCACCAACAACGACGACGGCGGCGGCGGGAGACAGACGCATGCCGAGAACTCAGTGAGCTCGCTCCTTCTTTTGTCCTTTCATGAGCCGACGGGACGCTTCAGCATCTGATAATTAAATGTGCTTTTAATGTCAAAAAATTAGACAAAAAAACAATAAAACAACCAGATAATAAGTGTGTTTATCTGAAATCACATGGATTTAGAAATGGTTTAATCCAATGTTTCAGTGTGAATGAAAGGCATGCTATTGCTATTAATAATAACTTATTGATTTATCACATTTACGCCTCATGTGTCCGGGCCACCTACGTGCTCCTCTAATTCAGATTAAAGTTCTGATCCCTGGTCTGAGCACGTTCAGATGGAGGAGGAGGGGGCAAAGGTCAACGACGGCTTGACTGTGTTTTACTACCAACATTATGAGCGTCTAATCAGTCTTGGCCCGTCAGACGTTGTTATAGCCGATTGAGGCGAGTCCACTCTGGGCGGGCAGAGGCCAATAAAAGCCGCGTTATGGAGGAGGATGTTGGCCGACGGAGCTGCGGGTTTATTATGGGATGTTAGAGCGGCAGCAGATGGAGGCCGGAGCTGTCCCAGTTCAAACAAGAGAAAATAAAATCACACACTCCTGTTTTTCTTTTTATTCCCTTATCACAGTGATTCCCCCCCAAAGTGTCCAATGGTGTGTGTGTGTGTGTGTGTGTGTGTGTGTGTGAGCCAACATCTGCTCGGTGCCGCTGATCTACACTCGCCTCATTAGTATTAATGAGTCGCTAACTTACATCCCTTTTAATTATCTCTTGCCTCCTTCAGTTCAAAGAGCCCCGCCGTTTTTTTTTGTTTTTTTTCTCGTTTTGTCCAAGAAGAATCTCTGACGACGGGAAACGCGTGAACGCTCTGCGTTTTTTAACAACAACCACCCAGACTGTGGTGGGAGAATCATGTGGATGTGGTGTCAGAGGCTTTATTTATTTTCTTATATTCTATCCTCAGGCTGGACTTGTTGAGTCAGACAGTGAGGCGTATCAGTCAAGAAGACATCAGCGACTTTTAAAGCTGCTGGGACGTTCATTATGACTAATTAATAACAAAGAAATAACATATTAAAATATTAATGCATTTTATTGCCGTTAAAGCTGGATGGGAAAAAAACACCTGATGGAAGTCTTTGCACGAAAGAGTTTGTATTTCACGGAAGAATCGGCGCTGAGACGTCGCAGAAACGTTGCAGCTGTTTGGCTCATCGTGTTGCAGGCGCAGGGTAACGAGGACCAACCTAAGGCCCGTGGGCCGAATCTGGCCGCCTCAGACTAATTAGATGAGAAAGAAAATAAATGTTAAAAATGAACTTCTCTGTAAGACCTCCAGACCCAAAATCAGATTTCAATCACTCACTCAATCACTTAGCCTTAAAAATCATCAAAACTAAATAATTAGAATTGTTAACAGTGGTTACCAGCATATTCCTGCATGAGTTTTGCTGCAGAATTTTTTAATAATTAGATGCTAAAATCAGCATATTTTTCAAATTCTATATAAAAAATCATAGAAAACACCAGCAGCAAATGACTTATCCACTATTAATGGATTCATTATGCGGACACTTTTATGAATGAAGAGGCAATTATGTAATATGATGATAATTATATAATCTTTACAATCAGCCCTTGGAGGGAAACCGTAACGCTGATGTGTCCTGGCGAGAAAATCGTGAACTTTTACCCTCTGTGATTCATTGTGTGAGCAGAAGCTGAATTAACGCAATTAAAAAAAAATCGTACAGTGTATTCAGGCCATTACAGCTCTAATTAACCAAAAAAACACAAAAAGCTATTGAACACGGTGGAGGATTTAATGATAAATAGACGTTTATTTCCCTCAGGTGTTGATGGAGATGCAGTAATCAGAGCTTAAAGGAGAGGGAATACTGGACTTTATATTTATCAGGTGGATGATTCAAATGAATCTGTCTGCTGGATGTGTAATAATAATAATAATAATAATAATAATAAGTATCTGTTTGCAGCAACTCTGTTAAGGAAGTCAAAAGTTGCATCCACAGCTTGTTGTGTTACCTAAAAATAAAGAATAAAAGACGGCATTGGCTTTGCATTCTGGATTTCCTCATTAAAACCAGCATGGCTAGAGTTAGTTCTGTTTAGTGTTTTCCTGCTGTAATTAAGAAGCTGATCTCACATACAGAACAAAATCTGATTAATAAACAGCTTAATGGTTTAAAGTTTCCTCATCACAACGTCACGTTCTACTCACCAAGCTGTTATTTTTTTATTGTAGACATCATGAAACAGCTTCCTATGGACACAGTGATGTTCATCATCTATTGATTATGGTTCAGTAGCACTAAGAACTTGTAGGTGTGTGTCGACTGATGCTCGATGACAGTGAAGTTTTATTTTCTCCAAGAATCAACCAAACAACGTGAAAAACTGAGATGAAATAAATAATATTATCTTAACATTGTTCATCTCTTCTCAACCAATGAAAAATCTTTAGGCCAAAATCCTTTACAGTCCGTTTATGAAGCTTAAATATAAAATCTTAGAAAACATTTAAACATGAGATATACACAGAAATAAACATACAATGCAGCAAAAATACAGTTTTTATACTGATCTTTGAGGCTGTTGCTCCATGAGAAATAAAACATGTCTTCCTGAATTACTCATTAGGTTAATCACATGACTTCCTGTACGTCATTACGTCATTATACACATCACAATGTTAATTCACATTTTAACCATTTACAGAAGAAATATACAAATTTCTAATTTATTTATTTATTTTTTTTTACTAATTTTAGCTGCTATCTTTGCATCACATCAGGTTCTCTCTCTAAATGAAGAAGGTGTTATCCAGGTGTTGAACCAGCTGAGGTAACTAGACAATCAATGGAGGCTGGTCTGTGGCTGTCAGTAACACTTACTAAAATTAATAAAAACACTGTAGCTGTCACTGAAAAGACATTTATTATACTTGTATTCTTTCTATATTTCTTCTGTAAATGGTTAAAATGTGAATTAACATTGTGATGTGTGTAATGACGTAATGACAGACAGGAAGTCATGTGATTCACCTAATGAGTAATTCAGGAAGACGTGTTTTATTTCTCATGGAGCAACAGTTTGTCTGTAAAGCCTCAAAGATCAGTATAAAAACTGTATAAAAACTTATATTTAAGCTTCATGAAGGCCACATGGACGTTCATGGACTGTAGAGGATTTTGGCCTAAAGATATTTCATTGGTTGAGAAGAGATGAACAATGTTAAGATAATATTATTTATTTCATTTCAGTTTTTCGCGTTGTTTGGTTGATTCTTGGAGAAAATAAAACTTCACTGTCATCGAGCATCAGTCGACACACACCAGTTCTTAGTGCTACTGAACCATAATCAATACATGATGAACATCACTTTGTCCATAGGAAGCTGTTTCATGATGTCTTTAAAACACTAAATCTTGTGAAAATAACACCTTGGTGAATAGAACATGACGTTGTGATGTAGAATTAAGGACCTAGTTGATCAAAATAAAAAGGTTTTATCCTTTAAAGTGCTCAGGTCAACTCTCCCACTTATCACAGTAAATCTTGTTTTTGCCGACTCTGCTTTCTTTGCTTCTCTGTGTAAACGGAAAAAAAAAAGCAGAAAACATCCGAACCATCAATCTGACGACGCTGCCGTAATGAAATGTGAACCTGTGTTGTGACAAAGCTGACCTCCTTTTCCTTGTCTCCGGGGATCGGTGAGGATGGGGGGGGGGTACGGTGGTCCACGACGAGCCCACAATTGGGTTGGGGGGGGGGGGGAGGGGTGAGGCGAGGAAATGGAGGAATGAGATGAGAGTTAGGGGACTCGCCAGAGGCAGAGCGGCCGTATGAGAACTGAAGGGAAAAGGGGTAAATTAAGGGGAAGAGGGGGTCATCAGGTGGTGGGTGGTGGGGGGGGCTTCATCACTTTCTCAGGTTTTAGCCTCCAGCCTGAGTTGATTTACTGCCCACCACTGAATGAAGATCCCCCTCCACGCCTGTCTGCCCCCGTCTCCACTTTAGCCCCCCCCCAGCGGTGATATTAATACCTGAGGAAACACACAGCCTCCTCTCACCTGCTGCAGCGAAGTCTTTTATAGGCGCTTCACACCGTCAGCATCACTCACCAAAAAAAGTGTAGTAAAAGAACCTCTGCTTTGCATTAGTGCAGTGCTTTTCAAGTATTTTCTGTTGCACCCCCCATGAAGAAGAAAACATCTTGCGCCCCCGCACAACTATAAATAATATCATTTGTCTATAAAATTGTTAAAATTGGTATAAGTACCTCTGCATAACACTGTATCCTATTAACGTATAAGAGACGAAACAAAGAAGAGCTTTATTAACTAACAGAGAAGAAAAAATAAAATTAAATCCTTAATTAAACATTTGTTGACTGACCATGTTAAACCATATGATACTGAAAAATAAAACTACATAAATGGTCTTATCAGTGATTGTGGTGTAATGTCTTTAATTTCTCTGTCTCCAACATTTCAGACTCAGTAACACACCGGTCTTTCACAGTGAACCAAGCGCTACAGACGCTTCGTCATATTTCCTCGTCTTAGCTTTGGGAGACTTTCGTTTGTCTCTTTATCTCCGTCTCTCTCCGCCTGTCTTCTCATCCCTGTTAAATATGTTTTCATGGTGTCACTTGGTGTCTACACTTCATACTCATACTCTGTGCTGTATGCTCCCTGTGAACACTCTGCTGCCCCCTAATGTAGTGGAGGTGTAATTGCACTTTACTCTAGGACTGTAAAAAAAATAAATAAATAAAAAAGTATGTTCCCCGTGGTCAAACATGCCCCCCTTGATGGAGCCTCACTATTTGAGAACCACTGCATTAGCGACACTCGGCAGCACTGTTACAGCAGGACTTGAACGGGACAAAACGTTTTTTTTGTTGTTGTTTTTTTTTGGTAACACAATCTCTTTAAACAACCTCCTTCCAGGTAAAAATGCTGTTTAACGTTAAAAATAAAAGCTCGCATAAGAAATGAGAAATGTTTTTGGCTCAGTTTTTTTTGGCCTAATGAAGGTGAGGTGTAGAAAGCTAATATGTTGCCATGGCGACTCCCATTGCAGCAGGGTTGTGTGATGGGTTTGGCCACACATGAAACGGAGGGGGGGCTATTTCCATCCGAAATTCCTTTTTTATTCAGATGAGGTTTACTACGGTTGATGATGATGGTGGTGTTGCACAGGTTCGACGTGCACACACACACACACACACACACACACACACACACACACACACACACACACTCATCACCAGTTTAACTGTAACCTTCCCTGCTCTCCTGGCTCCGCCCCTTCCTGCGCTCCTCCATCATTCCCTCTTTCTCCTTAACTTCACCTTTCCCTCTTCCCCTCTCTCTCTTTCCCCCTCACCTGTTTCTCTCTGCATCCTTTCTTTCACCTTCACATCTGCGTAGAAAAACACTTGTGCCCCCTCCCCTCCCTCCCTCCCTCCCTCCCGCTATCCTTGCACAACCCTCAGTGATGTTTCATTTACTTCAATCTAATTTGCTGTTATTTAATTTAGGGAGCCGTGACTTGTGATGGCTCAGCAGGGATTCGAGGGTTTGCTGTGTGTGTGTGTGTGTGTGTGTGTGTGTTGCTCGCGGGTCTGCAGTATGTACACATGCACAGATGTGCCCTTCGGCAGAGCAGGAATGTTTGATTTTTCGCAGCCCGAGAAAAACAAACTAACTTGTGGAGATGGTCATCACTTATTTAGGCGGCCGACTGGGAGTCGACTGAACGAAGGGCTGATGATGTTCAAAACGGCCGCGGCGGGGGGCGAGGGGGGGGGGGGGGGACTAACCAGGGCTGCGGGATGAGAAATTGATGAGGACTGGAAGGCGGAGGAAGAGGAAGAATGACCTTGGGGCGGCCACATATGCAGACGTAGTGAGATTCCTATGATTTTTATGCATTATTGACAAGTTAATTATCGGGCTGCAGAGAACGATCTTCCCTCGCAATAATCTCCGGACTTTTTTGACACATAGCTACAGACGCCGGTGCCGAATGTGTTTTGTCCGTTTAAATTCAACCCAAAAACCGCAGAACAGAACTGTCTTGTCTGTGCAATATCATCTCATATGTATCTGCTGGTATGAGATGCCATGGGCTGTTTTATAAATGAGCTCTGACCTTTGACCCTACCTCCAGTCATAGGAGAATATTACACTTGATGTATAAATGGATAAAGGTCTAACACATATCTGTCCTTGGACGCCGTGGGCAGGTTGGAACATTTCATAGGCCTGTAGATAAGGATTCTAACAGGACCTGAAAGCTCAGCACCACTGTTGTTTTAAAGGCCCAACACTGTTCCTCAGGGCCTCGGCACCTGAAGGAATGTGGCCAGAGGCTCCAAATCCTCCGGGACTCCTACTGGGCGCCACAGACCCTGAAGGGGGGGCCGCCTCGCCACCTGGTCTGGCAGCTGCCACCCCCCCCCCCTTACGATGAGCAGCCCTGGATGCAGGAGCTCAGGAAAGTCCCCGAGGGTCAAAAAAAAGGAAGAAAGGAGCCATCACATCCACACAGGAGCAGGAGCAGGAGCAGGACGCTCAAATCATGCACCAGCAGAGGAACACACACACACACACACACGCACGGACGCACACTTTATGCAGTATTCCACACCAACGATTGTGTACGCAACCTTTTGTACAGTTTTAGTGCCCTTTTTATATCGTGTTATTATATTTTTATAAGTCTCTGTATATCACGCTAATAGAGCACAGACAGAAGCAGTCAGAGGCGTTTTATTTTCAGGGTGTCCATCCGTCTCCGTCTCGTTCATTCGTTGTAAAAAGCAAAATATCTGTGAAGGCATCGGGTGAATTTTTAGGGAGTTGATTCGAGTTTTATGGTCAAGGGTCAGAGGTCAAGGTCTCCGTGACCTCTTGACTGAGCGGCGAACACATGCAACAGTATTTACAGCTTATTGTTGTTTAGAAATGGGTAAGGTATAGGCGATATGAACACAGGAAACTGGTGATTTTTGTTGTGCCAACGTGCAGATTCTTCACGCTTCCAGGTTGTGTTTGATGTCTCTGCTCGGTTCTGATGTTCAGAGCTTTTCCACGTTTTTCCCTCAGAATTGCTCGGTGGCTTTGTAAATCCTGAAGTTTTAAAGCTCCGATGAAATAATAATAACGCTGCTCGTTTTTTTTTTTTCTTATCCCTCAGACTTTCTCAAAAAGCAGCAGTGATGCAAGAATCACCATATCATTGATTTAATCATGTATTAATTAAACCTCATTTCGGTTGCCAGCCTGTGTGTGTGTGTGTGTGTGTGTGTGTGTGTGTGTGTGTGTGTGTGTGTGTGTGTGTGTGTGTGTGTGTGTGTGTGTGTGTGTGTGTGTTACACATGAGTAACTCTAGTGTGAGTTTATTTTTTGTTTTTTCACACACCTGCTCATAATGCTGCTCAGACAGCTGTGCCTTTCCCTTTCATTAGTTTGTTGACTCTTGCTGTAAACTGGAACCTTTTCTAACCAGGCAGCAAAGAAGTGAAATCCTGCAGGTTTCTGAAGCGATGATTTACTGGCAGCAACCACTACCTGGGTGAGAGATTTATTCATGCAATGTGTGTGTTTGTGTGTGTGTGCCTGCGTGCCAGGGTTCATCTGATGTGGTATTTCTAGAGGCTGATTTGGATATTTTTATACAGGAGGCCTTGAATTTTGATTTTACAGGGCGGTTAAAAAAACCTCCCCCCCTCGAAATAATCCATTAAAAATTTAAAATAGTTCTTGGATTTAGCAGCTGCTGGCAGAAACTCTGGATAAACTGAGGATTTAAATTCACCAAAAAACATTATTTAATAATTAATCAAGGAAAAAGAGTCACATCCACAGTGAACGACACCAACAGACCAGAAGCGAGATGATATGTTGGAATATATATGTAGTTGTTCGCATGCATTTTTTCTATACATGTATTCTGGGGAGTATATCAAGCGAGGTGATGAGTCACCCAGTAATCTCCAAATGGAAAGCAGTGTCACATTTTGAGGATGCATCCATCATTTCTGCAGCAGACGCAGGCAGGTCGTCCCACTATGGCGGAGCGGCCCTGGTTAACTCCTGAGCGTCCTGGCCTGCCTGCACCCAGCGGTCGCCGTAATTTCTAATTTAATGGTTTGTGCACAGCAGGTGCAGAAAAAGTATGTTAAAGTTACTGTGGCTAATGTCATTAGAGGCTGTCAAACAGTTTAATTTAATTATTTGTCTGCGAATATAGTGCACAGGTAGTGTCCTTGCTACACACTGTACACCAATTATATCTGTTTTTTTTATCTGCAGCGAAGAACATTCACAGTGGAAATCCTCAAAGATCAAATAACTTGCTAATAGGACCATGCAATTTTAAAATTGCCCGATTTCCCAGTGTGGTGTGGGCATTTCTGCATAATTCATTCTGCAAAAGGGAAATGGAGCAGCTGGGGAAAAAGTGAAATATGTTGGAAACTTGTGTTAAGCTTCATCCTGTTGGCGTGCAGGGGTCGTGTGGCTGCAGGTTTTCTGTTCCAACCGAGCAGCAACACCTGATTCTACTAATGAAGGTCCACAGCGAGGCCTCTAGTGGCTGATTAGGAGAATCAGGTGTTTTACTGCCTGGTTGCTGCAGCCACACCAGCCCCTTCCATATCTAATAAGATTTGTTACTGTGCCGTCCTTGACATTGTGCATGATTTATTAACTTTCCACTCATAACGTCAAATAAACTAAAACAAGCGAAGGCTGCACACTGTAAAACCCAATTCTTCATTTCAATCCTAAAAATATGAGTGAACAGTCTGCTTTAACTGTCCCATAAAGAAGAAACTTTATTAATTTTTGGTGTTTCAGGCATGAAGGGGTTGGAATTTTAAAGTGAATTTGTCTGAAATCTGATTGATTTGCACAGACAGATATAAGTATTTTAAATTAAATAATGCATAATGGTTTTCATGAAGTTTCAGCCTTTCTGTCATTATGGGGTTTAATAAAAAAACATTAAAAAGTACCTAAGAGATATGACTGACCCTCCTGAATTCTTAGGAGACAAAAAACATGGCTGCAGCACAATTAAGGCAAAAATCAAAGTTTAGCAATAAACACAAAAATAATCATCAGGGCTAGTTGAGTTTAACATTAATATGAAGGAGTTCAGTGTTTAATGTTATTTCCTGAAACACGTGTCAAACAGCCTTTTCCTGATTTCACTTTTTTCGCACTCGTCGCAGCTCGTGACCTTTAAGGTAACAACGTGGTTACAGCACATTTATTTGGGATTATGTGGTGACCTTTACACCCCCCCCCCCCCCACCCCCCCAACCGCCAAATCCCAGAGCCTGACCTCGGCCTTTCAACGCAGTTCAGAGGAAAATGATAAAATGACGTTCCTCTGTGATTATCTAAGTGGTTTGCACCAGCCTTCCCCCCCCCCCTCCCTGTTTGTTCCGATTCTTCGCTGCGTTTTTTATTTTCCTAGTTTGTCGCTAAATGGCTCAGCCTCAGTGTTCTTGATCATGTTTTATGTCGGACTCTGCCAGCAGCTGGCCACTTTCCACCACTCTCTCTCTCTCTCATGCATGCCGCTGCACACACACACACACACACACTCACACACACACACACACACACACACACACACACACACACACACACACACACACACACACACACACACTTCCCTCCAAAGGTCTGGATGTTAAATCCAGTTAGTGTTGTATTATTCATGTGGTGTTGCAGACGCAACCTTCCTTCGGGAAAACTTTAAGTTTTTTACCTTCTGGCTTTTTTGTGCATATTGCAACAGGACGTTCGTGTGTGTGTGTGTGTGTGTGTGTGTGTGTGTGTGTGTGTGTGTGTGTGTGTGTGTGTGTGTGTGTGAGGAAAATGCATGCAGGATACATTATTGTTTGGTTAGATGACCTTTTTTCATAATGTTGTGATTGAATCTTATGTATGTATGTGTGTCCGGAGGGAGAGATTTCTCTTGATTTGTCTCTTGCCCACTCGCACATGGTCTCTTTGCTCTTCCTCTTTACTTATTTATCCGCTACAGACACAAAAAACACCATTAAAAAAAGACTTATGTGCTGATAATAATGCTTTATTTCTCTCTTCAATGTCACTACAATCGGCGAATGTGAATTAACTCGCTTAAACATTCTACATTTCTGCGAATCCCGTCGTGCAAACCTCCGGTTCCGTTGCTGAGACTTGGCGTCAGCACGGCAGGGATGTGGAGTGCTATATGGATAATGACGATATTTAAATGCTAATGAAAATGAGGTCTGGATTCGGAGGTTGTGATCAGAAACCATAAAGCGCCTCTTCTTGTGCCAGTGGCTGCCAGGATTTCTGCAGGAAATGGCATCGATGCACCGGTTTCCTCTGCCAGCTGCAACTCTACAAACTAGACAGAAGTCATGTTACGCTCTATAATAGTATTGAAAGTACCGTGACTGCTCCAGCTTTGACAGAAAATGGTTACCGTAATTTCCGGACTATAGAGCGCACCTGATTATAAGCCGCACCCACTACATTTCTGGAGGAAAAACAATTTTGTACATACACAAGCCGCACCTGTATATAAGCCACATGTGCCCACATTAAAACATGTAAACATATTTACAAAGAAAGACGGTACACAGAGAGAGTTTTCAAAGTTTTAATAATATAACTTAATAATAATAATAATATAACTTTCTTCCTAAACGGTGCCTGTGACAGGGCAGTAAAACGTATATAAATACATAAATTGGCCGCATCACTGAATAAGCCGCAGGGTTGAAAGTTTGGGGAAAAAGTAGCGGCTTATAGTCAGGAATTTACGGTAATTTCCCCTATTATTGAGTTAAAATGATCTACCATATTAATTCTTTCGTATTGCACCCACTTGCTCGCCACCCTTGAAGATAATCCCTCGTCTTTGATGAGTGCACCATTCTCAGAGAGGCCGTTGAAGGCGGAAATCGCCATAACCCAACACGCAAAACTTTTGAAATGCTAATGTCCTGGTTCGATCTATACGTTCACCCCCCCCCTTCACACCCCCCCCACACCCTGGGGCCTCGTTCCGATTCCCGCACCAATTAGTTTCACTTCTTCTTAACACGGGCCGTTTAAAACTCCTATTTTATTGATTTGTTGAGTCTTATCTAGTGGCTGGAGGACTGTCACAGCTTCTCCTCGAGCCCCTTTAGCACCTTTTAATCGCGGGAATCGACTCATATTTCTCGTCAGTCTAATTTAAAGCATGCGGAGTGTTAAGTCCATGATTCCAGGCTATATGTTCCAACACATGGTCCCATCTATCTAATTATAAACGTGCTGGAGACAGGACGACATTTATATCAGTGAGCAATAAACGCTCTGACAGAGCAAACATTACAGGGAATATAAAGACACGAGTCGCTGTATTGATTTATTTCTGAGGTTGGAGTCCATGTCAGCGCGTCCCTGTGGGTGTGTTTGATGGTCTGGACTTCCTACAACTCCTCTCATTTTTTTTTCAGATCAGATTGTGGATGTACGATCCATGTAACACTCAGGCTGCAGCGTAATCGACAGTCAGGGAACGTTTCCCCACATGAAATCCAATTTATTGCTTTTTTTTTTTTTAAAGTGACCATTCTCTGTTCATTCTACTGCACTATTACAAAATGAATAAATGCAATCATCTCATTTTTAGCGTATTTCAATGCAAACCTCTCAAGACTTGATTCGGCTGTTTCCTTCTTCCTGAGAGGGAAAAGGCCGCGTGAACATTTAGGACAGAGGACGGACGCCTGCGACATGGCAGCGAGTGAAGGAGCAAGGACCTGGGGAAGGAATAGAGGTTGAAAAGTGACGTTTCAGAGCAACATCTCGGACTTTTACTCATCAGGACGACACCAAATGAGCGATCTGAGACGTCATTTGCAGCCTCATGATTGATGCTCATTCATCCCCTTTTATTGTAGGTCTGTAGTAAGGAAAACATCTACTTCCTGTTTTTTTTTTCACAGGTTTAGAAATAGTAATTAGGATTAGCTGTCATATTAAACTTAGATTTTATTGTGCCGTCCTTGACGTTTCTGCATCATTTATTAAGTCTCCACTCATAATGTCAAATAAACTGAAATAAGCGATGGCTGCACAGTGAAAAACCCAATTCTTTATTTCAATCTTAAAAATATGAGTGAACAGGCTGCTTTAACCGTTCCATAGAGAAGAAACTTTATTCATTTTGGTGTTTCGGGCATGAAGGGGTTGCAATGCAAAATGAATTTCACATGCATGCACATCCATTTAGACCAAGTAAACGTCATGCTTTATTTAAACTAAAGAAATTTTAGTTGAAATAGAAGTTTTTTTCTATGAAATAACACATAATGCAGTAGTGGAATGTCAGCACTTTGGTCATTATGGGGTTAATAACTAAAATCAATGCAATTTAGGTGAAAACTAAATTTACAGAGAAGCAGCACAATCATGAAACAAAACAATAAAAACTAGAAATTAAAAGTCAAAATCATAAAGAAAATCATTTTTTTATACAACAACTTACAATTAAAACTGCTTCCAGTGTCCAAATTAAATAAAACACATAAAAATCAATGAGATGTTGAAAAGATAAAAAAATAAGATTGACAAATATTCAGAAATATAACAAGACGCAGGAAGGTGGTGGTGGCAGGTGTGTTTCTAACAGTGATTGATATGTAAAAGTTGTGTTTGCTGTTACTGAGAAGAAGCGATTTACAGGCAGAAAGTGGCCGTGAAGTTCTGCTGTGGGTCCAGGTGCCGGTGCCGTGATGACAGAGGGCACCATTAATCCTCTGTGACATTTATGGATTTATTATAGATTAGAGGTGAAGCATGGCAAAAAAAGAAATAGTCTGTAACTCCAGCTCAGAGACAATGTGTGCCCCTTTGAAACACACTCCAATGTAATTTAAATCCACATAAATCTTGCGTCAAATTGTTTGCAAAACGCCAGGGATTGGATGCTCCCCCCCAGCAAAGCTCTTGCCCCTAAATCACACTGTTAAAACCCCCCCGAAAGCAGTAAAAAAAAACCTAATGGGTTAACCCTTCACAATCAGCCTGGGGTGGAGGGGGGTGGAATAGATTGAGTGTTTAAATAAGTTGCAGCCACTTTTAATTGCAGCACAGCAGCCGCTCGGGAGCCAGTTCTCAACATCAAGGCTGAAGACTGCAGCTGAGCAGAGGTGGAGGGGGGGGGGCACAAGCCTCCTCTATTATATAATCAGGATGGGTGGTGGTGGTGGTGGTGGTGGTGGTGGTGGGGGGGGGTGTCAATGTGGAAGTTGGGTTTTCCACACAGACAGTCTGATTTAGGAATAATGCAGAACAGAGGCTCAGGCTGGAGGACCTGATCCAGGAAGGAGAAGAAGGATTTAGGTTGGGTGGTGTGTGTGTGTGTGTGTGTGTGTGTGTGTGTGTGTGTGTGTGTGTGTGTGTGTGTGTGTGTGTGTGTGTGAGGGGGGGGTGAATTAGACACACTGCATCATTTAAGTGCGGCTGATGTCATTTCCTAAGCACCATAATTGGTCATCAATGACTCTTAGAGCCTGAAGAACGGCAGCGCTCACTTTCCCCCAAACGAGGTTGCAGCCGATGCGCTGGACCTCACACCTTTTGCACGCTCGCGCGCGCACGTGCATGCACACACACACACACATACACAGACTCCCTCTTTTTTCTCATGCACGCACCTTCCCTCTCCCTCTCTCTCTCTCTGCTTTTATCTCTCTCTCGCACACACGCACGCGCGCACACCTGCGTGGAGTGGGGCTCGGACTGAGCGTCCCAGCGTCGCAGATTTCCCGCTCCCCGTAGCCGCCACACGCACACACACACACGCACACACACGCACACACACGCACGTGGCCCCTCCCTCACCGGCCGGGGCCGATAAATGGGTTAACGGCCACCGGGAGATCCCTGCCGTTCCTCGGCTGTTTGACGGATCTGCGCGCTGAGCTGGACCCGGGGCATCACCCTCCTCCTCCGGCTGCGTCCGCTGCGTCGACCCCCGAAGTAGGTTGAATTTACATCGAGATTTATCTCTTTTTTTCCTTTTTGTAATACAAGAGACGACCCGGCAACAGCAGCAGCACCGGCTTCCAGACCCGTGGGCGGCAGGGTGCGTCCGTCTGGGCGAGCTGATAGGACGAAGACTCCCTGCCCACCGACCCCCCCTTCCCAAAAAAATACCCAAAGATATGGCGATGAAGAAGTGAGATGTAGACGGATGGGAGGCCGTTCATGTGGGAACTGGCAACAACAAGCTCTCCTCCATCCTCCTCCTGCTCTAACCAGTTGATCCATTTTTTAATAACTTCTAATCCAAAAAGACGTTTTAAAGAAAGTGCGCGCACATGCCAGGCTGCTGAAGCCCGGGGCAGCTCCACCACCGCGGACTGAATGAGTCCATCTCTGGCCGCCGGACGGACTCCTGAGGCGCGCAGGACGGATGCGAACAGGCTGAGCACACGTCTCCAAAAAACCTCCTCAGCGGCTTCTCCGGCGGCGTCTTAGCCGACAGAGAGAATCTCACAGCGGGGGGAGCAGGCGATCCACGGGCAGGTAGGCTGCACCCCCAGAACACACACACACACTCTCACACACGCACACACACACACACAGCTATTCAGTGTGACACCTCTGTGTTAAAGGTGATAAAGGTGATTACCGCGACGCGCCGCCCATGCGTCGGTGCCGCTCGCGGCCGCGTCGCCGCGCGGCTGCACCTGTTGTGAATGTGTAGACATGAAATAAATAAATAATAAATGAATAAATAGCAACTACGCGCAGCCTGTTGTCAGTCAGCATAGCTGCTGGATTAATGGCCGACAATCATGTCTGTGTCTGTGTTTTCATATGTTTTATTTTTATTTCCCATACCCCCCCCACCACCGCCTCCTCCCTCCCAGCTGCGTGTGCGTGTCGAGCGCGCGTCAGTGCGCGCCGCGTGGGCTTGATCGGTGTGATTAGGTGATTATAGATCCATCACGCACACGCGCCGTGTGTAATTGCAGTATAATGATGTGAATACGCGGCGGCATGTAACGCACTCCATCACCGCGCCGCACGTCACGCGCCGCGTCTTTATCTGTTGTTCCGCCTGTAGCGGATCACATATCGGTTCTGATAAATGGGCACTGGCTGCAGTCTGACGGATTCCTCGCTGCCAGCTGCTGTGACACTCCACGGCCGTGGAGCCCTGATGGCCAAATCTGTCACCTGCCGCGCGCGCATTCCTCATCTGATTTCCCCTGGAGACCTGTCAGTGGACGCTGGGCTGGGGGGGGGGGGGGTGCGAGCATGTTGGTTTTTTGGACAGGGGTGGTTTTGGTAAGAGGGGGGGGGCATGAGTATCTGTTTTTGTGTGTTTTGTTTTCCCAAAACCTCCAACACCCCCTCCGCGCTGCATTGAGGGCGACGCGTCGCAGCAGCGCGGAGCGGCAGGCGCCGCGCGTCCAGCTGCTTCTGCACAGACGCGCGCGGCGTGGAAGACCCTCACCAGTACCCAACTCCCCCCACACCACACCACCACCACAGCCACTCCACATCCACCCTGTGTCGGCTGAGACCCTCCATCTCCCAGAAGCCTGACAGGAGAGCAGCTTCTGGAGCGTCAGGCGCGGCGCTGATGGACAGGCTGACCCGGGGTGACCTCCAGCAGGGGACAGGATGCAGGCCCCTCTGCTCAGGTTGTCAGAGTGCAGCTTTGATGGGTAAGAAGCAGACAGCGGAGGCCACAGCTGTGTGGCTGCTGCCCATCTCTGCCCAAGGTGACTTCACTAGGACACGCCAGCGTGACATTGAGCAGAGACGCGAGTCATTCCGTACCCATTAATCATGTTTTATATGATTGGCTCAGCCATAAATCTAATAAAAAC
The DNA here is from genome assembly GCA_036785175.1 of Eupleurogrammus muticus. Taxonomy (NCBI): domain Eukaryota; kingdom Metazoa; phylum Chordata; class Actinopteri; order Scombriformes; family Trichiuridae; genus Eupleurogrammus; species Eupleurogrammus muticus. Next base: position 1,742,278 of record JAYKQN010000007.1, read on the forward strand.
CCATTTCATTGATGCTTGTTTGTTAAGGCGCTCCTGTGATGTCTCCTCTCTGTTCCGCTTGGCTCTGTGGTCTGTAGAGAGAAGTAGGAAATGACAAATTGCAGAGTGGCGAGTTTACCTTGATGCACTGCTGACGAACCGGTCCCTCGTTGTTGTTGGCAGGCGACGGAGGGTTTATCTCCAAAACAGGACGAGCGATCCGATGCTTTGGTTCGCAGAAGTATAAAGGAGAATAATTTGTGGATTTATCTCAGGGTCGTCCTGGCCTTCGGAGCTCCACACACACACACACACACACACACACACACATGGATGGAGTTGAATCACACACTTGTACATGTATTGAGCAGTAAATTGGAGGCTGACAACCTGTTTTCTTTTGATGCACAAGATGAAGCTGCTGTTTACTCAGTCGGCCGTGTGCTGCCGTCTGACCCCTCGGCTCGTTTTTTCCTGCTGTCCTGCTAATGCATTTCTTTCCTAGGGGAATGCAGGATGATTCTCTCTCTCTCTCTCTCTCTGTCTCTCTCACTCATCCAGCATTTTGGCTCAATCTCTGTCGCTCCCTCTTTTGGCTCTCCTCCCCTTCATTCGGGCTCGGATTCGTTCTGATCACCCCCGGTGTCGACTTGAAACGCCGGCTCCCCGGAGCGCGGGTGACCCCTGGGTTCAAACAGCGCCAGTCAGCCGCTTTCATTCGCTCCTTTCATCCCTCCTCCATCTCACCTGTCTGCCTTTCTGCCTTTCTACCTCTCTATTTTAACGCTGAAGCTCGTCCTCGTCAGGTCTGTGTTTCCACAAGGAAGAAACAACACGATCCAGAAAAAACACACACACACACACACGGGAGGAAAATGGTAATAATGGAGTGACAGCGGGAGAGGAAATGGTTTGATATATGTGTGTGTGTGTATGCACGTCTGCTGCTTTTGCCATGAGTGAGTGGGTGTTTCTGTCAGCGGAACCATTGTGAGAACAGATGGACTGTTAAAATACGTTCTCATATTAATGTCACATCATATGTCTTATTAATTTTTTCCCAGTGATTTACTGATCCCCGTTAAATCTGAAGGAGACAGAGAATGTAAGGATCCCTGACGGCGTGTCGTTAATTTCCCCTTTTTTTGCCGTTCATCCATAAATCTTGACTTACTGTCCTCAGGAATGTATGTGTCTAAATGCACCATGATCAATACAAATCAATACACAACCTCACAACCACCAAATTAACTCCAAAGAGGTGTAAAATAATAACGGTAGACCTCATTTGCATGCATTTTCCCAGCAGACACACACACCAGTATTAATACATACACATACTGTACGTCCACTGATGCACTCGCAGGAATCTGATCATGCACACAGATGTGTTCTGTTTCTGTGTAAATGCACAAAACAAATGAACCTTTCACGTGTATGTAAATGTGCACGCATTAATTCCTAATATATGAACTCACTTGAACATGTTCACTTGTAAATGCAAAATAAAGCAAAATACCGTAAATACACAAATGCAAAACAAAAACATGCTTAAATATCTGCATCTGCACATACAGACTTACACTGGTTTAACTTGATTTATAAAATAATTATAGGAAAATTACTGTTAGCGAGCTAGCCACAGCCTGAGGTCACAAAGACGGTTTTAATTTTAAGTCTCATCGATCAAACTTAAAGAACAGGTTTGTGGCATACAGGTTTAATAAAAAAAAACACATCACAGCACATGGAATTAATAACCAGTGTCTCAAGTAGGTACCTGCACCTGGAAGCCTAAAAACTCATCAATGGGATAAACCTTGTCAGGAGGAAAGTGATGCTGAGGTTTAGTTTTATTTAAACCTGAGACCAAGGTTGAGCTGTGGAAGTTTGCAACCTCCGTCATTTCATCTGTGTTCCACGTCGTAAAATAAACCTGGAGCCACGCGAGGTAAAAGCTTTCGGGGAGGCTGCCAACCCCCCCCCACTCCCCCCCGGCCACGGTCGTATTTATTCATTGGCGCTAATTAAATCTTAAATCGTGTTTAATCTCGAAACGAACGTGTCCAATATGCCGTTGGCGTCGATGCTTTACGTGCAGGAGGGTTTACCCACGGCACGTTTCCAGCCAGAACGAGACCAGCGTGCATGAGTGTGTGTGTGTGTGTGTGTGTGTGTGTGTGTGTGTGCAACTCATGTCTGCAGGACAGATACACGTTGCCATGGTGACCTGAGTACCTTTAATGCACAGGTGGGACAAGAGTAGAAATAGGAGCAGATGGACTGAGGAATATATTTCCTCAGAGCTCACTAGCACACACACACACATACACACACACACACACACACACACACAGTGTTTGCTGTCTATCTCTGTTTCGTGTACACGTCTTCACACCTGGACTCGTCTACAAACCACCAGGGCTGTCTCACACGCCGATCCCATGGCTCCCAGCCTCGAACGCTGTCTTCATTTCTTTATTTCTGCTTCAAAATGCTAAAGATGGACAGAGGGATTTGTGTGTATTTAACACAGAGGAGACGTCCTGGCTAATATCTCAATCTTATCTCCATTTCCTCCCCCCCTTCTGGCTGTCTTTCTTCTTTTCTTGCCACATAACCCCGATTCATCCAATCCGCTCAGGCCGCCGTGTTCTATTGATGAAATGTCAGAACGTTACAACAGGAAAACCATGAATCTGCTGTAAGAGGAGAATCTGTCTGATCGTACATCAGCCGGGGGGATTGTCGCGCAATCGGTGCCCCGTGGAGCCCCGGGGGGGCTGGTGGCGAGGTGTTGGGTGGTACTGGGGGGACAGGAAGTCACCATGGGGGGTGATAGGGAGTGACAGGACTTCAGTGAGCTGAGGCGACCGCTCGATAATACCATGTTCCTGACGGTATCAGAACAATGAGACTGGAAGATCTCTCTCTTTTTTTTTTTTCTCGTAGCTCTATTGAATTATAATGTGATTACATAATTTGTCAGTGTTATTCTGCCACAAGGAGACAGGCAGTTTTATCCCAGACACGGGCATTAGCAGAGTAGAAGGAACAATGGTGCCCCCCCCCCCCCCCCTCAGTCCACACAAACACACACACACACACATGCACGTTCATCCTAACTTTGTGTGCATGTTCCTCTGCAGGGAGAAGATGCCGTTCCACCATGTGCGGGCGGGCCTGCTCTATCCAGACAACTACCTGAGCGGCTCGCTGACGGAGGGCAGCGAGGCCTTCCAGCTCACCAGCATCTCCACGGAGGAGCTGGGGGGTGAGTGTGTGTGTGTGTGTGTGTAGGCAATAAGGTATAGCAGCAGTTCATGTTTCACTACTAGAACAATGCATGTACAATGCTCCGGTTTCTCCTGGGAAACTGTTTTTTTTTTCCATTTAGCCGTTTTGTCGGCGCTCGACTTGATGAATCGGTTTTTCAATCAGGAAACACAATCAGTCACAGAACTCACAAAGAGGCCAAGAGAAATATTCTCTACAAACCACACTAAAGTTCAGAAATCCGCGTCCGGTCGATCGTATATCTCTGTCTCTCTCCCTTATCCTTCAAAATAACTTTATTGGGACCCTTTCACCAGCTTGAGCGGCGTGCATCAGCTTCACAGGCTCCTGCACGTATGAAATCATCAATAAATCATCAGACGTTTCACCAACTCACAGGCACAGACGACGTTTTAGTCAACATATCAACTACATGTCAAGTCCTGCATTAAAAATGCACAAACAATGCATCGGTAGCATTGAGTCTTATTGTGATGCTGCACGCTTCGTTGCTGTTCTCTAATGCCGTTAAAGAACGCCCTGTCTGGTCATATTCCTCATTGTGGAATGCAACAGAAGAAAACCCAGGAGAAGCAGTGGTAACACATGTATCTACGGTGCTGTAGTTAAAATGGAAGAAATACAATACACATACTGGGTTTAATAAAGGAATCTGAGTAAATTCCGATATTTTTTCCAGTTTCTTATCAGCCCAAATTGACAAATAAACACCTGATCTGATGATGATTGAAACCTATAAACACACCCCACTTTTATTTGGTAATTTATGGTGATGTTAAAGTTGTTTCTTCACATTTTACTGATAAATATATTTTGTGTCATTAATTGAAGCAACAAAAAATGCAGCCTCAGCACATTTAAGTCCTGACTCACATCTTCAAGTCAATTTTCTTTACATGAACTGGTCATACAAAGAATAAGAAATTACGTTTCTTGCTTTTTTCCCCCATGCAGACACACTTATGACATAAAGACATTAAAGTTCAAGGACTAGACAACAGTAGACGTATAAAAGAACTTAAATTTAGTGAGATGGTGACATAGGAGTAGTGGCATTGTGGCGTAGTGATAAATAACAACAGGTAAAATATGTAAAACCTTGTTGGAGTGTGACATTCTGACATAGTAATAATAAATAAATAGCAGTCAGTTCGTTACCTTTATCCAAAAACAGTGAATCAGGCAGAATGTGCAGCAGCAAACATGTTTGTCTGTTTGACAAAATGGCAAATCCCGTCACAGAGGGAACGCGAGAACGCGAGTCGTGTGTTTTCCCGATCGGGATCCGCTGAGCGTTTTTGTCGTGAAGCACTTTTGCCGCATAAATCTTTTAATCCGACGTCCCTCACGCACTCGCAACTCGTCTCAACCCAGTCAAACGTGGAGGCGTTCGGCCTTTGTTTGTCAAGGGCAGCGAGGAGGAAGGAGCGGCGTGGGCCCACGGTACGTAAGGATGAACGTGGACTGAGAGAAGGTACAGTCCTAATGAACACATGTACAGTGTACAGTCGCACACACACACACACACACACACGCAGCAGCTCATTCGTACGCTATTGTGTGAAATGTGTTCTTCTCCTGTTGGGCTGCATACAAATGGGCTGCGTCTTACTTTGTTTTTTGGGGGAGGCCGCCACACAGCCGCCACATTCCCGATCCCTCCGCCTCTGAGTCCCACTTTATTTCAAAAAAAAAGAAAGAAAGAGACAGAGAGACAAAGGCAGGCGACGCCCACGTCGTAGTTATCGGCGGCTGCAGCCGAACTTCGGGGTGGAAGACACGCACCCGGATCTGAGGGGGACTTATAGCGCAGAGGGAGGAAGAGGCAGCGCGAGGACGAGAATATTAATGACACGCAGAACGGCTGCGAGAGACGGAGAGGCCCAACTTCATGTAAAATTCATTGTCTCAGTTAGGAAAAGGGATTAGTGCCGGGGAAAATCTTGATTTAAATTCCGCCGCGCGGTCAGACTATTACTCTTCAGGTTGTGGTGCTCCTGTAAAGGTTTGCACCCCCCCCCCCCTCCACACACACACACACACACACACACACTCACACACACACACACACAGTGAAACAGAGTGAGTCTTCCATGAAAAGATGTTGAACAGCGTCTGCCTCGTCTCCACGGCCCAGTTTATTTCATCGATAAATTCGATCACCTCCACCTCCAGCCAAAGCCCCGACACCCCCCCCACTAAACACACACACACACACACACACACACTTCCACCCCCACTTGCTTCAAATGACTGACAGGTAATTAGCTGCAGATTGAGGGTATTTCGTAGAAAGGTCCTCAGAGGTTTTCAGTAACTCTGCATGTCCGTTTATTTGCAATTTTTCTAGTGAGATTTTTCATGTGTAGAGGATTTCTGGCAAAGCAGGTGGTGGTTGTGTTGTCTGCAGGGAGGGGGGGCGCCCCCCTGGGTGTGTAACATACAAATAAGTATATAGGGGGGTTGTCGTGGAGAAAAGGCTGCAGCAGATCCAGTTGATGGGGAGGCCTGTTAGCGCAGAGGAAGCAGCGTTAAACAGCAGAGACGCTCACATCTCTGGATGATGCATTTCCTCTCATGTGCGTTCCGTCTCGCCAAATTGAAAATAATCACATGCACGTCTCGTAGATGATGAGTCAAAGCAGATTCATGTTTTTTTTTGGTTATTTCAAAAGCAGTCTCAGCGTATAGATATATTTTTTTGAGAAAGACAAATGTTTTTGATGCCTCACATGCTTTTCATCAGGTTTTATTGTTTTCATGAGACAATAGGTTTCTTACATCAAGTGTAAGAAACAACACATACACAACTAATGAATGCGAAACGAAAGAGAGATTCTGTGTGGACAACATTAATAAATAATCAATCATTTTTTGGGCGTATAGATTACCCAGAATAGGCACATGAACAGTAATTAACCATAAAAGTTCAATCAACTGTCGAACCTGTAAATAAATTTGTAATTTAAGTAATACAATTGAAAAAAAAGGGTAATAATAGAAGTTTTTTATTCAGGTTTCCACATCTTCAACGCTATTTGTGATGTCACAAATCACGCTTCTATGAGCCTGCTCCTTTAAAATGTGATTTTCAAACTCTGCACAATCATCATACTGCAGAGTGGGAAAAAACTAACAAAAAGAAAACATTCAATTACATGTACATCACCTTAAAACTGAGTTTACACGACAAAGTGTTCACAGCTTGAAGAAAGAGATTTCACATTTTATTTTGTAGTAATGACGACGCTTGCAGGGAAATGTGGGAGAGTAGAGCGAACGCTGACGTGAATTAACTGCCATTCGAATCAGCCAATCAGGGGAGAGCCTCGTTAGGCTTAACGAGGCAGACGCCAGACAGCTCAAAGCGAGAAGACGTCAAACTGCACTCGGTTTTCTCTGCTTAAAACCATGTTAAAACTTCGAATAAGATCCAGGAATAGTCCAGAGTTTGATGAACCAACATTGCAGCTCCATCTCTTCCTCTGGAGAAGGTGAATGCAGATTATTTTAATGTTTTTTAATATATATTCACACACACACACACACACACAAAGGTCTGAGACGAATTTAGTTCACATACTATAACATTTCAAATCAGAAATATTGCACTGGTGGAAATAAAAGGAAACCTCACTTAACAAGTCGAAGCATCTTGATTATAATAATGGGAGATGAAGGCGATAGGAACACACACACACACACACACACACACACACACACACACACACATACACACACGCACAGCTCGAGGATCAGAGAATCCCCTCAATAAATGATGCCGCGACCTTGTGGGTTTTAATGGCGATAAAGAATCAAGATGAACAGATATCTTCATCTGACGTGAAAAGGCCTCATCCTTTAGGAAGAAGGGGAAATAAATTAAAAAAGCAAAGTGAAAGTGGAAAAAAAAAACCTTAAAATCACACCTGGAATATTTTATCTGGAAATAATCAGAAACCAATTAAGTTTTCAGCGGTAAAATACATAATATATTAAGATATCTAGACAAATATTTTGTCTCATGTCTTGTCAGTTTGATTTGTTCAGCCTAAATTCTCTAATTGCATATTTGCCTCAATAGGTTTTACCGTCCCCTGTCCTTAATAATTATAATTATTAATGGTTCACACACTATAAATAACTTTAATAGTAAAAAAACATGCTCGTACAGAGGATAATCTGACATTTTAAATAAAATCATTAATATTAATAAAGAATAAACAATATTAAATAAATACACACTAAATAACCCTTTAACAGGGAGAAATAAGAGGATGTTAACAGGATGCAGACGGTACATTTAGAGCAGTAACACACAGAATGTCTGTACCTGGTCAGACCATCAGCTCCTTTTTTTGGTAAAAGCTGCCTTGAGACTCGACTCTAAAGAAAGTGCAACACACACTTTGACCTCTGACCTGGGCTTCAGGGCTTCTGAACATTTTGTCCATTTTTACCCAACATGCACTCTGATTCTGTTCTCACAAGACAGGAATAGACAACACACTACATCCCCAACCTGGATTATTTATCAACCCATCTGGCCAAACATTCCTCAACATATCTGTGTGTGTGTCCTCCAATGAGTGGAGGCTGGTTATTATATCCAAATACAATATTACCCCAAACAAGTTAAGATATTTACATTAATGTAGATTTAAGCAAATTAGGAGGTGGAGGAAACACTACAGTGGTAAACCCAAGAAAATATGGAATAACAAATTGAGGTAGAGAAAGACAACTATATTCCCACTTAATGTACAATAAATATAAAAAGGCCTCAAACTCCTGTTTATACCAGTTTCATATAATGAAAGAAATGAGACTAAGATAATTAATTTCCCAACTTTTTCCACCTATTATGTGACCTATGACCAACACGATTTGGAAAAACAAACCTACTGGTTGTAGGTTACTTATTATATCCAAAGGTATATAATTACTCCAAACAAGTAAAGATATTTAAATGAATCTAGATTTTAGCAAATTAGAAGGTGGAATATACACTAAAGTGGTATTACACCTACTGTTTGCAGGTTACTTATTGTATCCAAATATACACTATGAGTCCAAAAAAGTGAAGTTCTTTATATTAATTTAGAATCAAGCAAATTAGGAGGTGTAAAAATACATAGTTGTTATGGGTTGTATTGGTTTACAGTGCAGTAAACCCAAGAAAATAAGGAATAACAAATTTAGGTTTAGAAAGACAATATAATGTCACATGTGCATTTGCATGTGCAAATTTCATGATGTTAAGAAATGACCCCAAGATGAATAACTTCACTAACTTTTCCCACCTTTAATGTGAACTATAACCTATATGACTTAAACAACAAACCTACTGGTTGTAGGTTACTTATTATATTCAAATATGCACTATGAGTCCAAAAAAGTTAAGTTCTTTATATTAATTTAGATATAAGGCAAATTAAGAGGTGGAAAATACACAGTAGTTATTGGTTGTATAGTTTTACAGTGCAGTAGTAAACCCAAGAAAATAATAAAATAATAGCAGATTCAGGTCTGGAAAGACAATATAATGTCACACGTGCATATGTCTGCATGTGTCTTTGTACACAAACCTATAATCCAGGAGTATTTTATTTTATTCTGCTCATGTTGGTTTGTCATTTTCACTTAATTTATAGTGGATTTAATGTTAATATACTAGTTTCATGATGTTAAGAAGGTATGACCCCAAGATGAATAACTTCACTAACTTTTCCCACCTTTAATATGACTTATAACCTATGACCTAAACAACAAACCTACTGGTTGGAGGTTATTTATTATAATATCTAAATATGCACATCAGTCCTTTAAATTAATTTAGATATAAGCAAATTAAGAGGTGGAAAATACAGTGCAGTGGTAAATACCAGGAAAATATGAATAACAAACTGAGGATGAAACCAAGATAAATAAATTCAATAACTTTTTCCACCTTAAATGTGACTTTTAAACTATATGACTTACTACTACTGGTTGTAGGTTACTTATTACAAAATATACACTCAGTCCAAAAAAAGTAAAGTTCTTTAGATTAATTTAGATTTCAGTGAATTAGAAAGTGGAAAATACACTACAGTGGTAAACCCAAGAAAATATGAATAACAAATTGAAGTAGAAAAAGGCAATATATAATGTCACACATGCATGTATGTGCTATAATAAGATATAATATAAGCTATAATAATAATAATAATTTGATTCTGCTCATGTTAGCCTGTGGGATATTTGTCACTACTACTTAATGTGGAAATAAAAAGGCCACAAACTCCTGTTATTATATATATACACTATCAGCCCTAACCTGAAAGTTTTTCTATAATATATATAATTAGAAAAGACATAAAGCGTCAGTGCAGTAATGTGATGTTTGTTCCTGCAGAGATCCGCGAGGCGTTCCGTGTTTTGGATCGAGACGGGAACGGTTTCATCTCCAAACAGGAGCTGGGCATGGCCATGCGCTCGCTGGGTTACATGCCCAGCGAGGTGGAGCTGGCCATCATCATGCAGCGGCTGGACATGGACGGTGAGCACACACACACACACACGCATGCATGCACACACACATGCACGCATGCACACACACATGCACATAGCAAACATGCACAAAATCACAAAAAAAGGACATTTTCATAAAACCAAAAGCGTGTGAAGCATGAAGCAGGATCAGAGTTTGTTTGCAGTAGTTATTTCTTTTATTAAAATTAGAATTTTCCATCCAAACAAAGCAATAGAAAATCCGTTTGGATATTTCTTAGAAATGAATCTCAATGCCATGCAAATGGGAAAAACACTGTTTAATGACGCCGAAACTATTAAACTAAATGGATAAGTTTATTGAGGCTGAATGTGATTCTGAGTCAACGATTACTCACTCAAAACTGTTTCTACATCTATTAAACACACCAAGAATATTCAATTCCAAGTTTTATAGATGCATTAGTTAGACATATATATATATATAGATAGATAGATAGATAGATAGATAGATAGATAGATAGATAGATAGATAGATAGATAGATAGATAGATAGATAGATAGATATAGATATATAGGAGTTTGAATGTGGGGAAAAATCCACTTTTGAGACAAAAAATCAAGAAAACTGCTTTTTAATTTAATTTTTTCTCTCTTCTATATAACATCAGTTGTTTTTAAATAAAAGTAAAATGGAGTTGAAATTATATTTAATTATATTGTGGTCAAACAATATGTGAAAAAGAACAAAGGTTAAAGCAATACAGGCAGATTTTATAATGGGATTACCTTACTAAACAAAGAAAGACCTGAAAACCAAAGAAGGAGAGATGCTAAAAGCAAGAAAATGATGGAAAAATGATGGTCAAACCTAAGGCCCGTGGGCCCGAGTCCGGCCCAGAACCTCACTCTGGTCTGGTCCTGGTCCTGCAGAGCCTGCGAAGGACTTGAGTGATTTAACGAGACAAGAAAAGGGACTAAAAGATTAAACTTAATAGAGACAAGCCGGTCACGTCCCCTTTACACAACCTCAAGGTGCGTTCAAGCACACCTCGTTAACTCTGAAAATAATTCCCTTATTACTCGTCGCTTCCTTTTTATATGATAATCAACTAGAAACACAAAACCAGCAAAAAAAATCCACAGAATAAATAATTAAAATTGTTAATGGAGATGATTTTCCATGTTTTGCTGCATCCATTAATAATTAGACCCTAAACAATTACAGTGATATATCATCTCCACATCAGCAAATGAAATGAAATTGAGTTTGATGTTGCTGTAGCAGAGTTTTTGTGGCCCATAATTTTCAACAAGTTCCCTTGAAAGAGTTATGTAATATCAGAGAGTAATGTCAAACTAAATAAACCTAATTAGGAGGTCAGCTGAACATGTAAAACAACGTGTTCGGATAATTGGATTTTCAGTAATATTTATTTGACTGGAACAATCAGTGCCATATTACAAAGTTCTTTCCTAAAGGGAATTACAGGACAATTAAATGAAGAATTACCTCCTGTCATTAGTATAATATAAATATCATTTCTACATTGGAATATTGCTCAACTTCTATTTCCATTTAACAAACAAAGCAAACACCAGCAACTAATTAATTGTTAGTTATAATTATTCAGACACCGACATGATGAAATTGAGTTTGATGTCTGCTCTAAATGAACTAGAAATCTGGAGTTCCAGAAGTTAAGCGCACGCAGCAGGCTCAGGTTACTGAACAGCGGCTGTGATCAGCTGTTTTTACTGGATTTTCAGTCCTGTTTTCTGAGATATGGATGTACTATAGACCTGCATGCAGCACAGCGCCTCAGCATCACGTTGATTTCTCCTAGTGGTCACTAGTGGTACTGCAATAAAAATATATAGTATATATCCATCCATCCATTGTCTATCCCGCTTATTCCCTTTCGGGGTCGCAGGGGTCTGCTGGAGCCTATCCCAGCGCACTTTATGGGCGAGAGGCAGGGGGATACACCCCAGATGGTCGCCAGCCAATCGTGGGGCACACACACCATTCACACACCATTCACTCTCACACTCACACCTATGGGCAATTTAGAGTTTACCAATTAACCTGAGCATGTTTTTTGTATTGTGGGAGGAAACCGGAGTACCCGGTGAAAACCCACGCAGACACGGGGAGAACATGCAAACTCCACACAGAAAGGCCCCAGACCCATGCCCAAGGCGGGTCTTGAACCTGCGACCTTCTTGCTGTGAGGCAACAGTGCTACCCACCGCACCACCGTGTCGCCTATAGTATATATGATATACATATATTATTTTTTTTGGTAGTGTTTTAAACTTTTACACAAAAAAAAAATCACACAAAACCATTATTTTTTTGTAAAAGAAAATGGTACAAATTGACAAAAAATAAACCAACATGAACACCATATTTTATTTGAAAGACCCAATAAATGCTTTTTGAAACTGCATTAAAAAAAAAATGAGTTGCTCATCTTGCCAAAAACATGATTTGTCACTAAACCAGTTTCTTGTGTTTTACTTTTGTATTTCTATCATGTAGAAAAAAATGTTTAGGATTTTCTTCTCCACTACATTAATTTGCATTAGTTACATTTTAGACACAGAATTTAAATATTTGACATAAATTATATACTTTATTTTGTCATTTTAAAAAATTAAACAATTTAAAAAAAAATTTAAAAAAATTATAAATTTTAAAAATTTTAAATTTTTTTTAAATTTTTTAAATTTTTTAATGGTACAAAAAAATATTTTAAATGACAAGAATGGTCTTGAATGAACTGTGTTTTAAATAGTTTTTGGTTTTGTCATTGACCCGTTGGCCTCTACAGGTCCTAATGCTGCTGTGTTAGAAGCGTAGCTTCGTCTCCATCTAATTTAATTTCCTCCCTAAGAAAAAGTTTATTCCATCAGGAGGATATAAAACATCCATTGTCCGAGACCATTGATGAGTGTTTTTCTCTCTGGGCATAAGGTCATGGTAGAAAATCAAAAAAAACTCAAATCTGAAAACCACGGGACGGACGGCGATTACTCCCCTGCATCACAAACGCTCCATTCCAATCTCTCAACCAGTTCTCATCTGCTGCTTGTTCCACAGTGAAAAACAGAGGTCGGAGCTAAAAGCTTCCATGAGCAGTCCGACCACGTGCCGGCGGCGCTGCATCTGTTCTGAAGGCAGACGCCGTCTTTCTTAAGAATAAAAAAATAAAGCAGTGATGAAGCTCAGTTCAGCTTGTTAAATTTATGTTATTAAAACAAATCTAATGAAATCCTGATGCCTTTTATTATCTTCTTAACCACGATTCTAATACCTAATATCAAAACTGTTTTGTTGTGAAGCTGCAGCTGCATTAGGAACAGGGACTGATGCGTTTTATTCTAATGATGGAGGTAAAGCTTCATTTAATACTCCTGTAATAAAGTACTATGTAGTTTGGTACTAATTTCCTTGGAAGGACAGTTCCAGTTTCAACTTAAGTAAATATTACTGAAAATCTAATTATCCTTACATGTTCAATTTGGCCCGTGGACAAATGTTTTACATGTTCGGCTGACCTGCTGCGCCAGAGCTAATTAGGTTCATTTATTTTTAAGTGCTCAGCCTCTATTTTCTCTGACGTTAACTGTCGGAAATTATGTAATTCATTCTAGGGGACTTCTTGGAAATTACTCCGAAATCATGGATCACGAAAATGAAAACCTGTTTTTTCCAGGCCCAGGCACAGGCTATGGTTTCCCTCAAAGGGCTGATTGTAAAGATTATATTAATATTATTATAATATATAAATGCCTTTTCATTCATAACAGGGTCTGAATAATTACAGTGGCTTGCGAAACTATTTGAACTTTGTGACCTTTTGCCACATTTCAGGCTTCAAACATAAAGATATAAAACTGTAATTTCTTGTGAAGAATCAATAACAAGTGGGACACGATCAAATCATGGAGTGGAACACACTTTATTGGATATTTTCAACTTTTTTAACAAATAAAAAACGAAAAATTGGGCGTGCAAAATCATTCAGCCCCTTTACTTTCAGTGCAATAAACTCTCAAAACACCCAATTTTCCGTTTTTTATTTATTAAAAAAGTTTAAAATATCCAATAAAGTGTGTTCCACTTCATGATTTGATTGTGTCCCACTTGTTGTTGATTCTTCACAAGAAATTACAGTTTTATATCTTTATGTTTGAAGCCTGAAATGTGGCAAAAGGTCACAAAGTTCAAGGGGGCCAAATAGTTTCGCAAGCCACTGTATAACTAGCAATGAATTAGTTGCTTATGTTTTTTTAATAGAATTTGAAAAATATGCTGATGCATGAATGATAATATTGTTTTAACGTCTAATTATTGAAAATGATGCAGCAAAACACGGAAAATCAGAATATCATTACAGATATCTAGGGACTCATGCAAGAATACGCACTATATGGATGTTTAAAGATTGGAATCTGTGATTTTTGTGTTGCTATATGATTATATTATGAAGAGAAATAACATGTATTTCAACACAGGGAAACTTCCCTGTTTCAAACAACCAGATTTCCGAGTTAATGAGGTGTGCTTGAATGCACCTTGAGGTCGTATAAAGAGGATGTGACCAGCTTGTCTCCATTAAGTTTAAACATTTATTCCCCTTTCTCATCTCATTAAATCGTGCAGGCTCTCGAGGGGCCCGTGGAGAGTGGGGTTCGGGCCCCAGATCGGGCCCACGGGCCTCAGGTTGGACACATGTTCGTATTGGCTACCGCTAATGCTCCTTACACTACCAAACAAACAGAACATTAGTCCGTGCTGTAAAACCGGTGGTGATATAAGGTTCAGCAATCAATAGAATGATAATTAACTGCAGCAGTATATATATCATGAGTCATACGGTGAGTCACGCCGCCGTGAAGACAGACGCCGTGCAATAAGAACTCTGCCTGTTGAAGGCTCGCTGACAGTTTGCAGCAGGAGGATACATAAATGAAGCAAACACAAGATGTGTCTGACATTTAAAGTGACGAATGTGGTCTGAATTAAAATAAAATACCATTACAATAACTGTAAAGGCTGCCTATTGTTTTTTTTTATTTTAACACAGGATGCAGCAACAGTTTACACAAGAGTCTAATGAGGTGTTTATTATATATATATATATATATATATATATATATATATATATATATGCATATTGTCAGAGAGCCTTCAACGGTGCATTCAAGCACACCTCATTAACTCAGAAATCTGGTTGTTTGAAACAGGAAAGTTTCTGTTAATTTCCTGTGTTGAAATACATGTTATTTCTCTTTATAATATAATCATATAGCAACACAAAAAGCACAGATTCCAATCTTTAAAAATTGTAAATAGTGCATATTC
The DNA here is from genome assembly GCA_036785175.1 of Eupleurogrammus muticus. Taxonomy (NCBI): domain Eukaryota; kingdom Metazoa; phylum Chordata; class Actinopteri; order Scombriformes; family Trichiuridae; genus Eupleurogrammus; species Eupleurogrammus muticus. The sequence continues at coordinate 1,757,420 of JAYKQN010000007.1, forward strand.
TTGCATGATATATATATATATATATATATATATATGCTCTTATCTAGTTTTTATCATGTTTTTTCAGTTTCGCAAATTTACACAAAAAAACTCACACAAAACCATAATTTTTTTGTAAAAGAAAATGGTACAAATTGACAAAAAATAAACCAACATGAACACCATATTTTATTTGAAAGACCCAATAAATGCTTTTTGAAACTGCATTTAAAAAAAATGAGTTTCTCATCTTGCCAAAAACTATTTTTCACTAAACCAGTTTCTTGTGTTTTACTTTTGTATTTCTATCATGTGGAAAAAATTGTTTAGGATTTTCTTCTCCACTACATTCATTTGCATTAGTTACATTTTAGACACAGAATTTAAATATTTGACATAAATTATATACTTTAATATATCATTTAAAAAAATTTAAAATTTAAAAAATTTGAAAAAAAATGTTTAAATTTTAAAAAATTGTAAAATGTTTGAATGGTACAAAAAAGTCTTTTAAATGACAAGAATGTTCTTTAAACTGTATTTTATATAATATGTTTATCATATAAAATGGTAAAAATTGACAAAAAATGAACCGACATGAACACCAAATGTACATTTTGAAATTGAGTTTCTCAAATCGCCAAAAACAATTTGTCCCTAAACCACCTTCTTGTATTTTACTTTTGTATTTCTATGTGGGAAAAAAAGTATTGGATTTTCTTCTCCTCTACATTCAGTTGCATTAGTCGCATTTAAGTTAAAAATTGAAATATAAATTCTATACTTTAATATATCACTTACTAGACTATACTTTAATATATTGTTTTTCGGTTACTTGACATTTTGTGTCAGAAAATCAGAAAAAATCTGGACTTTTGTAAAATTAAAAAAGAAAAATTACCAATACGAAAAAGGTTTATAATTTACATATAATTAACTGTAATTGAAATAGTTTTCTCATCCTGCCATTGTTGAATTTGACCTTTAGCCTCTACAGCTCTGAATGCTGTTGTGTTAGTAGCGTAGCTTCGTTTCCCTCTAATTTAATTTCCCGTTAATATCCCGTCAGGTCGGTTCTCTCATGGCTTCTCCGTGTGTTTTCCTGCAGGCGACGGCCAGGTGGACTTCGAGGAGTTCATGACGATACTGGGACCCAAGCTGCTGTCGTCAGACAACAGGGAAGGATTCCTGGGAAACACCATCGACAACATCTTCTGGCAGGTGGGACACCAGAGATGCTCGAACCTCGCCGCCATTTATCTTCATTTTCTTTTTTTATTTTTATGCCTCCTCACTTCACGCCGCTTCATTTCTGACCTGGTCTGGTCCATTTACAACAAGTTTGTGCAGAAACTGATGCACAGAAACCAACAGTTTACATACTGTAATATGTCAAAGGTCTTGGACCTGCTTGTTTCTTTATTGGTGTGTGTGTGTGTGTGTGTGTGCGTGTTGGTTATTCACAGTTGATCCTGCATCACTTTGAATAACAAACAGCGATGGCGTCGTCGAGTAGAATTCCAGGGATGCAACCCCAGCATGTGGGACGTAGATATCCGCGCTCAGCTGTGATTAAAGCTGCAGCTCATCCACACGCTGCAGAATCGGCTCCATTTGATGTGAAAACTGTGTCGCTCCAGAACAGAAAACGCTTGTTCTCCGGCTGTTCTGAGCGAGGCGACTGTAATAAAAAGTGCAGAGTTTTATCTGTGTGTGTGTGAAGCAGTTTAAAGGGTGACTCACTGAAACAAGAAGGTGTGTGTGTGTACAGACGTGTTTCGACGTAGACGACCGGAAAACATCATTAAAAATAAGAGCGAACCAGGGGTTGGAGGGGAAAAGATGGTTTTCCTTTTTTCGATGTGAAATAGCAGCTTTTCTAAACAGGCTGCAGGGAGGCTGCAAGAGCTCAGAAAATAGAGAGGAGAGCTTGACAATATGTGGGGGGTGGGGGTGGGGGAGCGAGGCTGGGGGTGCCCCATATAAAGATGCGGGAATACAAAGGAAAAAAAAAAAAAACCCACAAAGGACGAGTGGGAGAAAATGAAAGAAGAATATACGAGCAAACTCTGATTCATGAAGGTCGCAGACAGTGTGCGTCTCTGGGGTGATTTAAAATGTCCACCTGCTACAAAGGGAGAGACGGACGAAAAGAGGGAGGAAGGGGGGGGGGGGGGGGGGTGGAGAAGGCGGGGGGGGGGGGGGGGGGGGTAGGAGACAGAAGAGGAGAGAGAGGCACAAGTAGAGAGAGAAGATTTATAGGAAGAGCGATGAGGAGGAAGAGGACGCGGATGAAATGGTGGGAGGAAGTGTGTGTGTCTCTGAGGACGTGATTGTTGCCTGTGTGTGTGTGTGTGCATGTGTGTGTGTGTTCGTGGACCTCGGAGGAGGACCGACGAGGCAGAGAGGGAGAACCATTATATGGAAAAGAGGAAAAAGATGGAAGAGAAGATAATGACTCACTTCATAATATCGCTGTGAGGTGTGTGATTGACTGCAGCGGCGAGGCCACAGTTGACGTGTTTTTTTTGTTTTGCGTAATTGCATTCTGTGTGTGTGTGTGTGTGTGTGTGTGTGCACGTTGTGAACAAATTGCACCCCTCTCTCTCTCTCTCTTTCTCTCTTTCTCTCTTTCTTTCCGAGAGAAACAGATTCTTTCCTTTTATTTTCCGCTGTAGCGTGGCCTAAATAAAACCTCTGGGAAAATTCAGATCTGCTTTGGGGAAAAAAGAAAAAAAAAAAAACTCCTGACTCACGTTGGCACAGTGAGAAGATGTGTCCTGCTTACAGTAATTTAGATGTAAGAACCTATAGCAACTCAAACACTATTTATAGTGTGTGTGTGTGTGTGTGCAGAGCGTGAATCCTGCAGAGCCTCCTGGTGGGTTAAGCCTTACTCTACATTTATCTGATGGATGCGTTTCTTTCCTTTTACATCAGGAGCACTTTGTTCCACATGTGGGGCATCGAACCGATCATGTGATTAGAGTCCAATCTGGTTTCCTACCTGAGCCGCTTCCCCCCCCCGATGTTCAGGAACGAGCACGGCTAATCCCATTAGGTCGGAAAACCATCCGTGGACGTCCAGCTCGTCCTCTGCCCCTAGATTTGTTCTTTTTGATTTAATTTGTCTATTCGTGTATCTCTTTATTCATTAAAATCATAATTTTCTGAGATTTTTTTGACAAATTTGTCAAATGGTGTGACCGACAAAGAATGATGAATTTTACATATTTAATCCACCTAGAATATAAAGAAAGTTAAGTTAATATTAAGAGAGTTAAAGTATCTGGTACCAAGTTTTCAGGGTTAAACCACATGACAGTTTTGGCGTTGTCCCATAAACATGACGCACGATTACAGCAAGAAGCCTCAGCTATGAGTCTATGTACTTTATCAGCGAAATTAAGCTTAATTTAAACCCAAATCAATTATGAGTGATGAGGCACAATGCCAGAAATGTCATGTGGCAGATATTTTAACTTTTAAAAAGGTTTAAAGAAAAGTAAGAACACATGGTATCAACTAGTTTTATATTCTAGGTAGAAAAAAAATATTCTTTTTCAGTCTCACAATTTGACGTCTCTGTCCAAAAATCACACAAAAATCAAGATTTTTTTCATAGAAACCAACATGAAAACTGTATTTTAAAATGTTTTTGATAAACATGATTTGTAGAAAATGATTTGTCTAAACCTCGTTAGACCAGGCCCCGCCCCCAGGCCCGCCCCAGGCCACGCCCCAGGCCACGCCCCCTCCGAATTCATATAGAACCGCCCACTCTGCTGTGATTGGCCGATTTTGTTGATTAAACACACAGATGTGCAACTCTGGGAGCAGGATCCCGTGGATCCGGTTGCTGTTGACTTCCACATTTTTTATTTTGATTTTTTTTTAAGCGGCTTGTGTTTCAGGCAGATTTGAGCAACGCGACAGAGCGAGTGGGTGCTCTCATTTCACAGTTTGTGTGTCGGCGGGAACAACAGAATCCTAAATATTTACACACAGGCACTGAAATGGTGTGTGTGTATAATAGGGCCCTTTTAAAGCCTTCCTCTATGACCTCTACCCTTTAAGCCTGACCACCTATGTTGTATTTGTGTCAATGGCGGCAGCAACTGGACAGAAGGCCGCAGCAAACAGAATGAAACCGTCAGCGTCTGCATCTGTTGAGACAGTCTGCAAAGTGCATACTGATGACCAGTGCTGCCAAATATGGAGTACGCATTTTTTATTTCTTTTTTAAACATGGTGAGCCTCTGTTACATAATCATGGCCATTTGGTGGCTGTTTTTTTTTTTTTTTTATCCCAAGTGCAGCGCTGTGAGTAATTATTCAAGAGCGACCCGGGCAGAGCCTGTTTCAGACTGAAGGGATAGTTGTGTCAGATTTATTCAACGTGTTGTTATTTAAAAAGTTATGTTTAATTTATCAAATATAATCGTGACAGTTTTTTTTTTCTTTTGTGCATCGAAATTTTCTGTGAGTCATTCTGCTTTGTTTATTAATATAAAAGTATTTAAGCGTACTATGTAAAACATTTTCTACATGCAATAAAATCACCATTTCTCTCAAATATTAGAACATAAATGTGTGGTAGTGACTCTTCTCCTCCTCCACCTGTACAGGTGTTTCATATCTAGATGCTGATTGGTCGGCTTGATTATTACAGGTGTCACTTTAATCACTTCTATAGCCATCAACACTTATAAATAACTCATAACACTAGTTTTTGCTCCCATTTTTCTTTATGAAATGAAATAAAAGACCTAAAACAATCACCATTTCTCTCAAATATCGTTAATAAATGTGTGACAGTGACTCTTCTCCTCCTCCACCTGTGCAGGTGTTTCATATCTAGATGCTGATTGGACAGCTTGATTATTGGGGGTGTCCTTAGACTGGCCTCAATAAAAGGCCACTCTGGACCAGTTTAGTTTTACTTGGGGGGGTCAGAACACCAGTCAGGGTCTGGTGTGACCCCCATTTATGTCTCCTCTATAGAGTTGATGAGGTTGTGGAATGTTGGTTCACACCTTTATGATCAATATTTGAGAGAAACGTAGAAAACGTTTTAGATCTTTGAGTTCATCTCATTAAAA